>JBBGZY010000619.1:6495000-6908113 GCA_037952925.1 Lithobates clamitans | reverse complement strand
TTTATTTATTTTATTTTTTTTGCACTAAAAATGCATGCACAGTGTTTTCCATGTATTCCAGTGGCTCTAGTTCACACCAGTGCAGTCAGTTTCTGCACCTGGAACTGATTGCATTGGTGTGCACCAGAGCCATTGGAATACACTGTGCATGCATTTTTAGTGCAGGAAAAAAAAGCGCACGGAACCGCATCTGGTTGTGAACTGGCCCTCCAGGCTAACTAAATTGTTTGTACAGAAAAATACACAAAATTGGCTATTCATACTCTCATTTTGTGCACTAAGCATCAGATGGGCCAATGTACAAGCCAACAACTTGTCCTAAAACTATTATTTTATTATAATTGTATATACAGCTCTACCTGTGGTTTTTATAATTTTCATTCACGAAATGTATATTCAATGTATTACCATTTATAGTTGTACATTTTAGAAGTATAGCTGCCTTTTTTCTTTTGCGTTTAAAAACAAACAATATTTGGAATGTTGACAAATACTGATTAATATATTTGCTGTTTGCCATGAGAAGAAAAGTGCAACGCCCAGACAAATTCCCTACGGAGGTGGACTGATGGTGCTCCTCCTCGGTGTCTTCCCAACACTAATGGAATATGGAGGTATAAGGCGAAGAGCTGGCAACTCGTCCATCCGAAAATGTCACTTTATTACATCAAATGTACAAAGTACAGTGGTCTATGTGCTTTGGCAATAAGCCACAATTAAGGCTTATTGCCGAAACTCCTAAACCCTTGTACTTTGTACAATCCATTCAATGTAATAAAGTGACTTTTTTTTTTTGGATGGACGAGTTGCCGGCTCTTCACCTTATATACCTCCATATTGCTGTTTTGGCCAAACTGGTATTTGGTAATACATTTTTGTTTTAGGAGTTTATCATATCTGGGATATAAAAGGGGGTGGGGGGAGACAAATCCTTTACAAGTATTTCTTATATAGTCATTGTACATTTTGTAGGGGTTGTATGTATAGATCTAGAAAGCAGTATGATGGGTTGCATCAAAAACTGTGCAAGTGTGTTGTGTATATAATTAAACCATATGCCATTCAGGAGGTAACATAAATCGATATCTTTGCACATAAACATTTTACTTATTATTGCCAGTTGACTAATGAACGAGCAGACTGTAAAAACCATGCCAAGCCTTTCCAATGTTTAGTTAAAATCTTGGTGTGTGTGTGTGTGTATATGTGGATCATTTGTTATTTTAATAGCCATATATTTTTTTTTTTTTTTTTTGTACTTTTTAGGTTCCTCTGCTGCAGAAGCCCAAAAAGGAGGCATGTTTTTCAGTACCAGGCCTGAAATAACTAAAGCAATGAAAATGGCAGACGATGCACTGAAAACGGAAAAGGACAAGAGACTGGCACTGGCTGTTTGCACAGAACCTTCTGATTCTGAGGAGGAAATGGAGGTAAAAAAAATAAATAAACCTGACAGGACAAAAATTATCAAGATGTGTATTTCCTCCCACCAACTGTTAGCCCCCTTTCACACGAGGCGGACTCCGTTTCTATGGAGTCCGCCGGCTTAGCGGAAGATCAGTCCGTTGATCTCCACTGAGCCGGCGGATGACAGGTCCCTCTCTGCTCACTGAGCGGGGAGGGGCTTGTCGGGCGCCGCTGCCGCCTATGGAGGGATCTAATGAAAACGGACTGCATGTCCGTTTTTCATCAGATCTCATCCGATCCGCCAGCGACGGACCTGGACGTAGAGCCATCCGTCTGCTTTTAGCGGATCGGACCGGGTCGGATGTCAGCGGACATGTCTCCGCTGACATCCGACGCTCGATAGACTAACATGGAGTGCCCGTTCAGGTCCGCCGTCAAAACTGATAGGCGGACCTGAACGGTCCGATTGTGTGAAAGGGGCCTTACACAGATGTGTGCTGCTTTTTTATTCGGTTAAACACTGTACAAAATGTTTGTTTTTAACAGAAGGGATTCGTAGGTGCTGTTAAATACAAATATGTATTCTGAATGTAGCCAGCAGAAACCTATATTCAGATTATCCGAGTGCAGAGATCCATGCTGATGGGAAATATGGGAAAAGGTCCGCTTTAACCACTTCCCACCTACTGTACATCATATGACGTCCTGGACTTTGAGTGGAGCCGCCAGATGGTCCCTGACAGTCTCTATGACTTTTTGGAGGCCGGGCGCAAAGTTATGACATCATATTCGGCCCCAGCAGTAAACACTGCTGTGTATTCAGCTGGAAAGGCTGAGATCATGTATATATATATATATATATATATATATATATATATATATATATATATATATATATATATATATATTATATATATATATATATATATATATATATATATATATATATATATATATATAATTTTTTTTTTTTTTTTTTTCTCAGGCTTTCCAGGCTAAAGGAGAAATCTGGGGTCTGCAAGACCCCTGTAAAGAGGGCCTGCCATGCACTATTCCTATTGCAAGGGATGTTTACATTCCTTGTAATAGGGATAAAAGCGATCAAAAAAAAAAAAATTAAAGGGAAAGTGTGAAAATGCAAATAAACAAAAAAGAAATCATTTTACAGTGCTCCCTTGTATGCAGAAGCGAATGCATACGTACGTCGCGCCCACATATGTAAACTGTATTCAAACCACATGTGAGGTAGCGTCGCAAACATTGGGTATTTATTTACTTGGTGTAACATCATCTTTCACATTCTACAAAAATATTGGGCTAACTTTAGTGTGTGTGGATTTTTATTTTTATTCATAAAACTTTTTTTTTTTTTTTTCAAAAAAGCGCTTGAAAAAATTGCTGCGCAGATACCGTGTGACATAAAAAGTTGCTACGCCCGCCATTTTATTAACTAGGGTCTCTGCAAAATTTATATATATATATATATATATATATATATATATATATATATATATATATATATATATATATATATATATATATATATATATATATATAAAATTTGGGAGTTCTGAGTATTTTTCTAGCAAAAAAGATATGAGAAAAGTGCCAGAATTGGCCCGATATGGAACTGGTTAAAGTAACGTAGTAAAATATGGTTGTCCCCAATGAGCCCCCTAATGTCTTCTCAACTATTTTCCCCCTCCCTTTTTTATTTTATTTATTTTTCAATGTCACATTACAGTTCAAAATTGAAAATATCTTGCATCAGGATTAAAATTTTAGCATAATTTTAAAAGTGACAAATGATCAACTCTATACAATTCTTTCTATCCACAGTAACAAATACTATTTTGGTTTAACACTTAGATGTGTTTGCATTAAAATGTAAAACATGATCGCCAAAAGACAGCTAAAAAAATATATAGCGAGTAATGGCAAACGTTTATTGCAAAATCAGGTATATATCAGAATTGTAAAAATTTGCCTTGGTCAATAGGCAGTGTACAGATTGTGAGAGCCTGATTTTTATTTTAAAGCAGATTCTTCAGATTTTAATTTTTTTTTTTTTTCTTAACCGCTTCCTGACCGCTGCACGACGATATATGTCATAAGAATGGCACGGGTGGGCAAAAGGGCGTACAGGAACATCCCCTTTAAGAAGCGGTGCTGCGGGCGCGTGCGTTCTCCGTGACCGTGGGTCCTGTGGACTCCATGTCCGCCGGGTGCCCGCGATCGTGTCACGGAGAGGTAGAACGGGGAGAGAGATGCCTTTTGTAAACAAGGCATTTCTCCGTTCTGCCTTGTGACATGACAGAGATCACTGCTCCTTGTCATCGGGAGAAGTGATCGCTGTCGTGTTGAAGCCCATCCCCCCCCCCCCCCCCCACAGTTAGAATCATTCCCTAGTGGTTAACCCCTTCACTGCCAGTGTCATTTACACAGTAATCGATGCATTTTAATAGCACTGATCGCTGTATAAATGACAATGGTCCCAAAATGGTGTCAAGTGTCCGATCTGTCTGCCATAATGTCACAGTCACGATAAAAATTGCAAATTGCTGCCATTACTAATAAAAAACAAAAAGTAATAAAAATGCCATAAAACATCCCCTATTTTGTAGACACTATAAATTTTGCGCAAACCAATTAATATAAATATATATATAAATTATTCAAAAATATGTAGAATACATATCTGCTTAAACTAAGGCAAAAAATGTTTCTTTTTTATATATTTTTGGGGATATTTATTATAGCAAAAAGTAAAAAATATTGCCCTTTTTTTTTTCTTTTTTGTTTATAGCACAAAACATAAACCGCAGAGGTGATCAAATACCACCAAAAAAGCTTTATTTGTGGGGGAAAAAAAGGACGTCCATTTTGTTTGGGTACAGCGTCGCACGACTGCGCAATTGTCGGTTAAAACGACAGAGTGCCGAATCGCAAAAAGTGCTTTGGTCAGGAAGGGGGCAAATCCTTCCGGGACTGAAGTGGTTAAAGTGCTGCACTCCCAAAGACTCGGTGCCCATTCACATTGGTGTGATTCGGGAACACTACAAATCCACTGCGGGTTCCCGCATCACACCTGACTCGCACGGCAGTTCACACTGCCATATGCGAACTGCTGGGAGTGTCAAAAAAATGTTAATGACACCCCCATTTCGGCTCGCATATCGCACTGCGAACTGACAGTTCGGACATGAATCGGACAGCATGGGTGTGAACACCAATGCGATCCGATTCTGATGCGGACCAAAAAAGGGTCCTGTGCAAGTTTGGTCTGAATGCAATGCAAATTCAGCCATACTATCTGGCTGAAATCGCATCGCACAGACATCGCATGTGACTTGCGGTGTGAATCGCATGCGATCTCGCAGAGCGCAAGTGGGTGAACCTGCACTAAAATGGAATTATTGTTATTACTATTGTTTATTATCTGTACTCTTGGGGCTTTATTAGAACTAACAAATGTGTGCCTCTTCTGAGCACTACCAACTCTCATGGTAATGCAGACTCTTTGGTTCATGGGCTAGCATGCACATTTTTTTGTTTGTTTTCTGAATTCATTGGGACTTGCATAGTTTTCTGTTAAATGAAGTAGCAATGAAATCGGAGGTGCAAATCGCACTGGTGTGAACTAGGGCTAAGATTAACGTGGTTAAACGTAACCTCTTCCCCGCCCGTGGTATAGCTGAAAGAAGGCTACAGCCAGCCGCAGGCTCACTTTGCTGGGAGGGCGCCTATGGATGTCCTCCCATGACCTCGCTGCCCACACAGGGAACATCTACACTGATAATCAGGTCGCCGATCTTCAGTGTCCTGATTATAAATGCGGTCCCAACAATCTGTGCCCACAAGTAATGCCTGTCAGCGCACATCAGTGAAGGTAGAAAAATTACTTAAAAAATTTTATAACAAAGTTTTTGTGGGTTTTTTTTTTGCAAAAAATAAACTGGTGAATATATGCAACCATAAAGCTGTCTCAAAAAAAGATACATTTAGTTTGGGTACAGTGCTGCATGACCGTACATTTGTCATTCAAAGTGTGACAGCGCTGAAAATTGGCCTGAGCAGGAAAGGGGAGAAAGTTCCCGGTAGGCAAGTGGTTAAAATAGCAATTACTTTGTACAGAAATATTTTGTTTGCAGTTTTGGCTTACTTTTGATGTTTTCATTGGAGACACTTTATAATGGTGTGACTTTACGATTTTCACCAGGTCGAGGAAAGTTCTCCAGTAAGCGATGAAGAAGAACCAGAAAGAAAATCAAACCGTCCAGCTCGGCAAAGTAAGAGTAATGGGAAGGCCAAGAGGAGAAGAATAATTGTTGCGTCTGACAGCGAAGATGAGTGCTCTGATGATGAGTTCAAGCCGGATGAAAAGGATGCTGGGAGCAGCGATGAGGCCAGCAGCGGTGTAGATGAGGGGGCAATCACTTCAGAGAGCGAAGTGGAGGAAGACAGCCCAGTAAAGGTTCCTGTGAAACGCAAGCGAGGTGGTGGTACTTCCAGGACTCCAGCTTCTAAAAAGAGTCTGCAAAATGAGATTTCAGAAACTCCAAAGAGAACAAGCAATGTATCTGCAGAAGCCAAACTAAAACTGTCGTCCTTCTCTGCCCCAGAATCTTTTGAGTCTCAGTCGGCCACAGGAGCTGCTGGAGGGGTTACTGTTTGGGAACATGAGAAGTTTGAGTGGCTGCAGGATGGCCGGAGAAAAGATGGCAATCGCAAGAAGCAGAGCGATGAAAATTATGACCCAACAACACTGTATGTTCCAGATGACTTTCTCAATAAATGCACTCCAGGAATGAAGAAATGGTGGCAGCTCAAATCTCAGATCTTTGACACAGTCATATTCTACAAGGTTGGGAAATTCTATGAACTGTACCACATGGATGCGGTTATTGGCGTCAATGAATTGGGCCTGACCTTCATGAAGGGAACTTGGGCTCACTCAGGTTTTCCAGAGATTGCTTTTGGCCGATTCTCTGATGTTCTGGTACAGAAGGGATACAAAGTAGCCAGGATAGAGCAGACAGAAACCCCAGAGATGATGGAAGCACGTTGCAAGTCAATGTCTCATCCAACCAAATTTGATCGGGTGGTGCGGAGGGAAATATGTAGAATTATTACAAAGGGCACCCAGACCTACAGTGTTCTTGATGGAAGCCCCTCGGAAAGCCATAGTAAATATCTTTTGAGCTTTAAGGAAAAACCAGATGATTCCTCTGGGCATCAGAGAGTATATGGTGTGTGCTTTGTGGACACTTCAGTGGGGAAATTTCACATTGGTCAGTTTTATGACGATCGCCATTGTTCAAGGTTCAGGACTCTAGTAGCACACTTTCCTCCAGTTCAGATACTGTTCGAAAAAGGCAACCCTTCATCTGACACAAAGAGGGTTCTTAAAAGCGGTTTGTCCACTGCAATTCAAGAGGGTTTGCAAGCTACCTCCCAGTTTTGGGATGGCACAAAAACACTAAAGACCCTGGCTGAGGAAGGCTACTTTGTGAAAGAAGGCAAAGGTGACCATGATAATGGCACTTTACCCCCGGTTATTAAGAACATGACTTCAGACAGTGACTCGCTGGCACTTACCCCCGGAGAAAAGAGTGAGCTGGCTCTTTCTGCTTTGGGGGCATGCGTTTTTTACATGAAAAAATGTCTCATTGATCAGGAGTTGCTTTCTATGGGCAACTTTGAAGAATATGTTCCGGTTGACGTTGACCTTGAAAAGGCCCAAAGCTCAACCAGTTTCTTTGCTAAAACCAGTCAGCGAATGGTGCTTGATGGGGTAACACTAACCAATCTAGAAATCTTACAGAATGGGACCAATGGGTCTACTGAAGGTACACTGCTGGAAAAACTAGACACGTGCTTCACTCCTTTTGGAAAACGCCTCTTAAAACAGTGGCTTTGTGCACCGCTGTGCAATCCTTTTTCAATTAACGATCGTCTAGATGCACTGGAAGATCTCATGGCTATCCCAGAAAAAGTGACTGAAGTGGGAGAGCTTCTGAAAAAACTTCCAGATCTGGAGAGACTTCTGAGCAAAATTCACAGTATTGGCTCGCCACTAAAAAGCCAAAACCACCCGGACAGCAGAGCGGTGATGTACGAGGAGACTACATACAGCAAAAAGAAGATCGCAGATTTCCTTTCTGCTCTGGAAGGTTTTAAGGTGATGCGTGAAGTCATCAAGGTTATGGACGATGCCGTTGATGATTTTAAGTCCAATATCCTCAAGCAGGTTGTGGCTCTTAAAGATAAACATCCTAAAGGTCGATTCCCAGACTTATCGTCTGAACTGAAGAGGTGGGACACTTCATTCGATCATGAGAAGGCTAAAAAAACAGGGGTGATTACCCCTAAAGCTGGCTTTGACCCCGACTATGATGAAGCACTGAGAGATATCAAGACTGCAGAGCAGAATCTTACAGACTATCTGGAGAAACAACGCAAGAGGCTTGGGTGTAAAAATATAGTGTATTGGGGAACGGCGAAGAATCGCTACCAAATGGAAATACCAGAGAGTGTAACGGAGCGCAATCTGCCAGAGGAGTACGAGCTCAAATCCACAAAGAAGGGCTACAAACGTTACTGGACAAAGACCATTGAGAAGCTTTTTGGTGAGCTGGTGAATGCAGAAGAGCGAAGGGACGCAGCACTTAAAGATTGCATGAGGAGGTTGTTTTACAACTTTGATAAAAACTGTAAAGAGTGGCAGACAGCCGTGGAATGCTTTGCTGTGCTCGGTGAGTTTATTGCTCTCAATTGTCTCATGTAAACATGTCCAAAACCTAAACAAGTCAAATTGTGCTTATTGTGAAGAAAAATACATAGACAGAGGCTGCTTCCTGTGAAAATCTGGATTCAAAATGATCAAGTCCCCCGATAAAGGCGGCTGAATTTTTTTTTTTAAAGCTGATCTTCAGATTTAGTAAACTTGCAATAGTTTGAACCAAGCTAATCTCAAACTAGTGCCTTTGCAAGTGGATTCAGCAGCTGTGAGTGCTGTTTAAACTGTATAAAGCTTCAGCTATATACAGTATACAGCGCTGTATTCCTGCAATTGGACAGGGACGTCCTGACCTGCTCCCAGGACAACATTGAGCCCCCGTTCACACCTATGCGAATTAGATGTGGCTTACACCGCATCCTATTCGCAGGACATTTTAAAATACATTCATTTGAATGCATCTGGTTCACATATGTGCGTTGCATTCGCACTGCGCATTGCACAAAAAACGTGCGCGTTTTCTGGGCATTGCGGTGTGAATTACAAGCCCATTATCTTCTATGGGAACGCATCTGATTCGCAGATGCATTCCGTTCCGAACACAAATTCTCTCCTTCTGCTCACTACACTTCTCCCCCCTCTCCCTGCTCACTGATCTGCAGCTAAAATGCAGAGGAACCTCTGAACAACTGATTTTTATCTTCGCAGTGAAACCTGAGCTTCAATTCGCACCGCACATGTGTGAACCGGGGCTAAATCTAGTGTTGCTCAGCCATTCACAGGGAGCTTTGTATGTTTTAGGAATTAATAAAAAAATTCCTCTGGCTGAGGTGGAGATTGTGTCATTCTCTGTTCACCAGAGGAAGCTTTGTATGTATTCATAAAAATATACAAAGCTCCCTGTGAATGGCTGGGCAGCACTCAGCCCAACTCTGCTTTGCTTTAGGAGTGGTACGGGAAGTTCAGTCCTACTGCCAGAACACAGTGCTGTATATACAGGATGTAAACCATAAACCAAAAATTCAATCTGCAGAGTCACCTTGGCCATTTCTAGAATCTAGGATGGAAAAGGACCCTGGGGGTCTTAATAGATGATAGGCTCAGCAATGGCATGCAATGCCAAGCTGCTGCTAACAAAGCAAACAAAATGTTGGCATTTAAAAAGGGGATCGACTCCAGAAAAAAAAACGATAATTCTCTCGCTCTACAAGACTCTGGTCCGGCCGCACCTAGAGTATGCTGTACAGGTTCTGGGCACCAGTCCTCAGGAAGGATGTACTGGAAATGGAGCGAGTACAAAGAAGGGCAACAAAGCTAATAAAGGGACTGGAGGATATTAGTTATGAGGTAAGATTGCGAGCACTGAACTTATTCTCTCTGGAGAAGAGACGCTTGAGAGGGGATATGATTTCAATTCATAAATACTGTACTGGTGACCCTACAATAGGGATAAAACTTTTTCGCGGAAGGGAGTTTAACAAGACACGTGGTCACTAATTAAATTAGAAGAAAAGAGGTTTAACCTTAAACTACATAGAGGGTTCTTTACTGTAAGAGCGGCAAGGATGTGGAATTCCCTTCCACAGGCGGTGGTCTCAGCGGGGAGCATCAATAGTTTCAAAAGACTATTCGATAAGCACCTGAACGACCACAACATACAGGGATATATAATGTAATACTGACATATAATCACACACATAGGTTGGACTTGTCTTTTTTTTAAACCTTGCCTGCTATGCAACTTCCTGCCTGTCGTCCTAAGTAAACACATTACTGCGCTCAGTGCACGCTCCCGGTACAGCAACCAGAGGGTACCGGAAAGCTCCTGGTGCGCATTAGCGATCGAGAGATTTCCGATCACATGACTGCTGTGATTGGCCTCTTGCCATTTAGAACCTCTTAACCACTTCAGCCCCGCTCACTGTATATATACGTCATTTTTTTGAAGATGGATATCTCGGTAACGGCAGCAGCTGCTGCCACAACCGAGATATCCATCTTTACAGTGAGCGATTCTGTAAACGATAATGGTGGTCTCAGCGGCGGGTTCGCCGCGAGATCACCGTTATCGGCGGCGGGAGAGGTGCCACCCCCCCTCCCGCCGCTCTCCCGCACCCTCCGCCGCTTACCGGAACCGTCGGTAACGGCGGAGGAGATCGGGACCTGTCACCGCTGAGGTACTGAGACGAGTGAGGCCAAGATGGCCCCCACCCGTCTCTATACCATGTGACGGCCGGAGCGACGTCATTACGACGGCTCCGCCCACTGTCTTAAAGGCACAAATTTTTTAAATGTAATTTTTCAAACGACTTTTTTTTTTTTTTTTTTTTTTTTTTTTTGCATTTTAGTCTAAATATGAGATCTGAGGACTTTTTGACCCCAGATCTCATATTTAAGAGGACCTGTCATGCTTTTTTCTATTACAAGGGATGTTTACATTCCTTGTAATAGAAATAAAAGTGATCCAAATTTTTTTTTTTTTAAAAACAGTGAAAAAATAAATAAAATAAAATAAATAATAAAAACAAAAAAAAAATTTTTTTAAAGCGCCCTGTCCCGACGAGCTCGCACGCAGAAGCGAACGCATACGTGAGTAGCGCCCGCATATGAAAACGGTGGTCAAACCACACATGTGAGGTATCGCCGCGACCGGTAGAGTGAGAGCAATAATTCTAGCCCTAGACCTCCTCTGTAACGCAAAACATGCAATCTGTAGAATTTTTTAAACGTCGCCTATGGAGATTTTTAAGGGTAAAAGTTTGACGCTATTCCACGAGCGGGCGCAATTTTGAAGCGTGACATGTTGGGTATCAATTTACTTGGCGTAACATTATATTTCACAATATAAAAAAAAATTGGGCTAACTTTACTGTTGTCTTATTTTTTTTTTCAAAAAAGTGAATTTTTTCCAAAAAAAGTGCGCTTAGAAGACCGCTGCGCAAATACGGTGCAAAAAAAAGTATTGCAATGACCGCTATTGTATTCTCTAGGATGTTAGAAAAAAAACAATATATAATGTTTGGGGGTTCTAAGTAATTTTCTAGCAAAAAAACCTGTTTTAAACTTGTAAACACCTAAAATCCAAAACGAGGCTGGTCTTTAAGTGGTTAAAGGGCTGGGAGATGGTGGCGGGAAAGGGTTAAAAACTAAACATAAACTTGAACTGGGTTACCAACTAACTGCCAATAGGTGATTTCACCCCACCGAATCTGTACATAAAGCAAAAACAAATTTAGTGTAGATCTATCCATATATAAATATATATACTCACTGGTCACTTTATTAGGTATACCTTGCTAGTACCGGGTTGGACCCCCTTTTTGCCTTCATTCTTTGTGGAATAGATTCTACAAGGTGTTGGAAACATTCCTCAGAGATTTTCGTCCATAGTGACACAATAGCATCACGCAGTTGCTGCAGATTTCTCGTTATATGATAAAATAGCATAACATAATTTTCATAACCATTCGTGCATGAACTAATGAATGTCCATAAATCCAAAAAACAAAGCGTGTCTTCCAACAAATGAAAAAATCATGCAACTCCAAAGTCCTCTTCTTAAACACCATATAAAAAAATAAACATGCTCTCCCCCCCCCCCCCCCCCCTACCCAGTGAGAACTTCAATCTGCTCACCTCTGCATTTGACCTCAAATGATAAACTCAGGTCAAACAGCATTTATTGCCCCAACCGGCTGATGTTACTGATGAAAACAGATCTCTCGCTCCTCCAACACTCTTCAGCTCATGCCACATTCAGTTCAGGCATAGGCACAACATATATTTAAAATAAGAATGTTCACAAAAACATTACAATAGATCGCCAATAACACAATGCTCTCCAGTATGTGCAATCCATTCACATATACAGATCTCTCACCTCTCTGCAACAGGCTCCCTAAAGTGTGATGATGTCATTGACACATGACTCCACCCCTTATATTCATGACTTCCAATCATCAGGACTTCCTCAGTAGGTATGGAGCCAATGCCGCCAGCATGCCTAAAGTCGTTCTAAAGGCAGAAGGTTTTTTACCTTCATGTATTCTATGCTTGAATGTAAGAAAAACCTCCAGTGTGCCGCTCCCGTTACCTGGGCCTGATCTCGATCCAGTAATATGCATTTGAGGCGTCGTTAAAATTGCACTGACACCCGCTGCAGATCACAAGGGCAGTGTCATTTCGAATGCAGTTTGGGAAACGCACAGATTGCGGCGTTTTCTGCAACGCATTATTGTGAGCCCAGCCCTAGGAGGAAGCCTGAGATAGCAATGGAACATGGGGGAGGAGGTTAAAAAAAAGAAAACACTGTCAGTACAAATTAAGACATTGTAGATATTTGCATTAAGCTTATACTTTACACGTTCTTCTTGCAGATGTCCTCATGTGTTTTGCTCAGTACAGCCGTGGTGGTGATGGACCAGTTTGTAGACCTGTTGTAGCTTTGCCTGATGACATGTCGCCTTGCTTGGAGCTTAGAGGGTCCCGTCACCCTTGTATTACAAAAACCTTTTTTGGAGATGAGTTTATTCCAAACGATGTTGTGATTGGCTGCAAGGAAGAGGACTGCGATGAGGACAATAATGGCGCCAGCTGTGTACTTGTGACGGGTCCAAACATGGGTGGGAAATCCACTCTACTCAGACAAGTAAGCAAGGCATTTATACACAGAGCATTGCTACTAAAATACAATCTTGTGTAATAATACTACAAGAAAACATAAATGGGATAATAGATATGTTTCCAAGCTTTGGAACAGATGGAGTGTGTAAATATTGATTTGTGATTTATTTTTGCCCTCTAGGCCGGTCTCCTGGTGGTTATGGCACAGCTGGGATGTTATGTACCCGCTGAGGTTTGTAGACTGACTCCAGTGGACAGAGTCTTTACAAGACTGGGAGCATCGGATAGAATTATGTCAGGTAAAGCCTTCTACCCACATCACAGGTTCTTTGACAGACACATTTTTGCCAATAATGCTTCAACTGGGCTCCATTTATTAAATAATCCACAATATATTATATAAATATAATTTTATCTAAAGATATAGGATACCCCTACTGTCAAGTCCCATTAGAATTGCAAGTGTGGGTAAAGGTGGTGGAGGCCGTGTCTTAACAGAGTAGACTAGATCCCTGCAAACGTGAGAGGATAGACATGGCTGTGAC
Organism: Lithobates clamitans; assembly: GCA_037952925.1. Classification (NCBI taxonomy): domain Eukaryota; kingdom Metazoa; phylum Chordata; class Amphibia; order Anura; family Ranidae; genus Lithobates; species Lithobates clamitans. Next base: position 6,894,799 of record JBBGZY010000619.1, on the reverse strand, counting down.
CAAGGCTGGCTTTATTTAAAGCAGATATAAGTTCACCTTTAAAAATAAATAAATGCACTTTTTTTTTTTTTTTTTTTTTTTGCAGGTAAAATAATGTGCATTTACTGTTTATTTTTTTTATTTTCCTTTCCCCAAAGGAGCTGGGAAAGCACTGCAACCAGATGGTGGGTTCAGTGTCAGGCTCCTACAGACTGTCAGTGTTAGCTGTCTGCCTGTACCTCTGATGCAGGCAAGCCGTTACTTAATGACAGGAAGCTCAATGGACTATGAGAGCGCTATAGACTGAGAAAGTTATTATTTACCTGTATCTGAGCACCATAGCATTTTTAGTTTGTCATTCATTTTTTAATATACAAAGCAACTAACCAATTTCAGTCCATCCATCTCTCCATACTTTATTTTGTTGAGAAATCACTTTGACCCCCCCCCCGCCCCCCCGCATTTCTAGTTTACAGCAGCTCACAGCAGCCTATCCGGTGTCCACCGTTTTCAGGTGCGATTCCGATCCGAATTTTTGGCTGAATTCGCACCTGAAATGGACCAGAAGACCCTTCCTCAATTCGGACTGCGGCTGCCGTGGAGATATGTGAACCGGCTCAATTGAGAGCCAGTCATGCAAATTGGAGGTAGAGAAATGCACATCCAATTCGCATCAGTGTGAACCCAGCCTCGAACAGGATAGTATATTATATTTACTAATCTATTTAATAATGTTAGCAGCATAAGAACTGAAAATTGAGTTTAGTTATTTTTAAAATAAAAAATTCAGGGTGATGGCCCTTTTTAATTTTATAGTATCAAGGGGCCTGATTTAGGCTACATGGGCGACTTAAATATTTCTGCTGCTGCGAGATTAAAAATGTTTTTTGTTTTTTTAGTAATTTAATTTTGCAGCAATTTGAAATCCTTGTGATGCTGATGACATAACTCTCAACAAGCCGTTCTGATCTCTCTGTATCAGTTAATAGCCAGCACAGCCCCAGGCTTTCTAGTACCTCTTCTATTGAATCTTATTTGGCACAGCCTGCTTCCCTTTTCATAATGGTTTCTCTTTTGTGTATAAAACTCCCTCTCCCTCCCCCCCTCCTTTTTTTTTTTTTTTTTTTTTTTAAAACTTAACTTTTTTGCATAATTTTGATCATTTTTATAATGATGCATTTTTTTCCCCCCCACCCAAGGTGAAAGTACATTTTTTGTGGAGTTGAGTGAAACCTCCAGTATACTTCAGCATGCAACAGAACATTCCCTTGTGCTTCTGGATGAACTTGGTAGGTCATTGTTGGCATTCTCCCCCTCCCCCAAGTGGTATGAAAATGTTCTGATAATTTGCTACCCCCACCACCTTTTGCTGCACTATGCCTGGTGTTGTTATCCAGTGCGAACTCTGCCCATGTTTCACCATGATTATGGGTGAAGCATGGTCAAAAAGGTGTACTTGAATATTGGTTCTATTGACCTCTTTCCAAGTGGAGAGCAGAGTTCCCGTATAAGACATTTATATTATGATCCACAGGTCGTGGCACGGCTACATTTGATGGAACAGCTATAGCTAGTGCTGTCGTAAAAGAACTCTCTGAACGGATCAGATGCCGCACATTGTTTTCCACACACTACCACTCATTGGTGGAGGATTACTCCCACACACCCGCCGTACGGCTTGGGCATATGGTGAGTGAAATCTGCAGCCAAATTAGGGGAGAACCTCTCTGCGTATCTTTATACTAATTTAAATTTTTGTTCTTGTTTAGGCCTGTATGGTTGAAAATGAGTGCGAAGATCCCAGCCAGGAGACTATTACTTTCCTATACAAGTTTATCCAGGGGGCATGTCCAAAAAGCTATGGATTCAATGCAGCAAGACTGGCTAACATACCAGACGATATCATTCAGAGTGGTCACAGGAAAGCGAGGGAGTTTGAAAGCATCATGCTGTCTGTGAAGATATTCAGGTAGGTTGGTAATGTTGAAGGGATTGTTTACAAGGACAGTAAAAGGTGCTTTTACAGCCAGTCAGGGCTATAGAGATAGTGCAGCAAAAAATAAAATATGCTGTTGCAGGGCAGTACCACTACTAAATGTGCTCTAGTAGGTAAATGCCACAACTGCAGGCCACGCAGTACTTGGTCTTCTCTGGGTATTGCCTGTCCTTTTTTTTTTTTATAAAGTGATTCCCTGCAGATTGTTTTCAGGGAGGTGAACCTTTATGGTGTTATCAATATACCTGACAGATATATGAAACTAATCTGTAAATGGATTCAGATTTCCACTTTGTATGTCTGTGTAAATAGCAGCCACACCAACCCTTCATTGTCACACAATCTGCTAACTAAAACGCGCGTCTTCTCCTGAGTTACTGTAGTTTGCATGCATCATTGAAGAGCGCAGGTTGTAAAAGTAAAGCCATATGGGGGGGGGGAGAAATTTGTGAACAGAATTAAACTTATCCACTCAACCCTAATGCATGCCCCTGCAATCTATTTTAATTAGTACTTGCATTTTCCAGAGGTCTTCAGGTTAGGCATATGACATGGAGTTCTCCTTGAATCATATTTGATGATGCATTGCTGCTATTTAACCACTTCAGCTACAGAAGATTCTCCCCCATGACCAGGCCATTTTTCTGCTATTTGGCACTGCTCTACTTTAACTGACAATTGCATGGTCATGTAATGCTGTACCCAAATTATTATTTCCTCTCCCCCCCCCCCCACGAATAGCTTTCTTTTGGCATTTGATCACCTGGGTTTAAACAAAAACTGACAATTTTGAAAAAAAATAATTTTACTTTTATACTTGAATCAAATCAGATTAAAAATATATATATTTTTGCTAAAATTTATTCTACTATATGCTTTTGTTAAAAAAAAATTACAGCAAGTATATAGTGATGTGTGTGGAAGTTAGTGTCTACAAATTATTCTGTACAATAATATATACTGGAATTTTTTTTTTTAGAGTGGCAATCAGCAACTTATAATGGGACTTGCAATCTGATGGGAACTGGCTGCCAGTGGCAGTGATGGTGAACCTTGGCACCCCAGATGTTTTGGAACTACATTTCCCATGATGCTCAACTACACTGCAGAGTGCATGAGCATCATGGGAAATGTAGTTCCAAAACATCTGGAGTGCCAAGGTTTACCATTACTGTAATATACACTCACGGTGCTAGTAGGAAGGGAGGGGTTAAGTATGTGTGTACTACTTTTACTGGTGATCTAGTTCCCTCCCCTGAACACAGCTGTATACATTCATAAAGCTGTGGTTGGATGCTTAGAGCCTAGGACCCAGTGATTGGTATGTGCTGTGATGACATGGGTGGGCGGGTGTGTGCCTGCCGCCCCCCCCCCCCCCAAAATGGACATGCAGAATCACAGGTGTTTATATATATATATTATATATTTTCTATGCAGCTGGCCTGCATTGTAGCAGTAAATCTACAGTGTGTAGGTCAGCTAGTGGGTTAAACCAATATGTATACATAAGATCATTCAGGATTAAATGATGGACAGTATTGGGAACAAAGCTGCCTTTTTTTTTGGCCTTTGAACTGGGGCAGAAAAGGAAAAGTTGTCACCATAAATGACAAATCCAGCTAAAGAGAGAACAGTAGTTTTGATTTTCCAGCCTATATCTAAATTTCTGCAAAACCTTTTCTTGATTTCATATAAACAAGTTAGTCCTGAATAAGGTTAAAACTGATATCCACCAGAGGATGTCCCCTATGGATCTTTGTACCGTCTTAGAATAGTTTTTCACACAAGTGAGATGCAGAACAATGAATCAAAACACACTTTTTTTTTTTTTATATGAGTATCATGTAGATATGGTGAAAAGTTATTTTATTCATCTCAGTGGGCACATAAATTGCACAGCAACAAGTCAGAACGGTTGAATGTGGATTAGAGCTGGTTATAACAGAATAATCTGGGGATGGACCTGTATTTTGGGAATAAACATCTTTTACTAAGAATTAATCTAAGTGGCTATGAATGTACTGTGCAATTGAAAATGGTATAGAAAGTATCCATCCACAAAAGTAAAACTGATTCCCCCAATGTTGTACCCTTAAGGTTGTGAAATGTCCCACTTGAGTTAGCTTTTTTTTTTTTTAATGGTAGGGGTGCACTATTTGCTTTGAAGATAGTCAGAGTAGCCCCTCCCCCTCATCTACATGGCTTTAGTAAAAAAAAAAAAAAAAAAAAAAAAAAAATCAATACATAGCTTCTAAGAAAATATGGAATGCTGACCTGAAAATACTAATTGCCTAGCCATCTCTTCAGACCTGGAAGAAGTGCAGCCAGCACTCCTCTCCATACTCAGTCATTGGTTAATTATGGCAATCAGGCAGCTAACACATTTTAAGAAAGATCAATAGACAGCCAGGCAACTAACATTTTCAAGAAAGATCAAAAACAATTTTATTTAAAGGAAGTCTTAAAAACATAACCCTCACAAAACAGAACCATTTCATCTTTGTTAATACAGTTGTTTTCTTCTTTCTGTACAGGCAGTTGAACACGTTGCTGGATGAACATACTTCGGATTTGCAAGCGATCAACAAACTACTGGAAATGCTTTAAACTTGTTTAAAAAGCAAAAAAAAATTAAATAAAATACAACAGTGTTTTTTGGTGTTTATTCACAAGGCTGGTTTTCACACATTATGATCTAATAAACTTTATTTTTTAAAAATGACCATATTTCCATTTTTTTTTTCTTTCCTAGGAAATTAAACCCCTTTTTTATTTCATACCTACCCTCTACATAATGGTTATTGAATACTCCACAATATATTAAGTCTAGATGTTATGGTACATGCATACACTTTCAGGCTGTTTGATTACCCACTGTCACCAATACATATAAATGGGGGAGAAACCAAAAAAAAAATAAAAAATTTAAAAAGGAAAAAAAACAACAAAAAGCTATGAAACTCTATATATGCTAGTCTCAGCTTCATAAAGAGCAGGAAATCTCATAATTTCCAGCAGTATACAAGTTCCAGGCTGTTCAAACAAAAAATGAACAGTAACAAACCGGTGCAATCTGAGGAGACTACAGTAAACTTTAAACCAAAGTCAACACCCGCCCCATTGGATAGGGGAGTGATGGAAGCATACACACTCGCAGCTTCAGCGTCTCCTCACGCAACTGTCCTCGTCCGGGGCAATATGTAAAATGAAGACTGTCACGGGGAGGGTACGAGAGGAAAGGAGACAACATTCTAACTTTTCCAAAAGGATACCAGAAAAATTGCTGGATTAAGATTAGTGTTTTTCCTCTTTCATAGAAAGAACATAGATACTGGGACATGAGTACAGTTTTACAGCAATGCTATGGTGGGCTAACAAAACAGGACACGTTCAAGTACAATAAACTGTGCTTGAAATGGGGGAAGAAAAAAAAAAAAAAAAAACTACATGAGATTAAAGCATTAAAATATCTCATTCTGAATACGTGTTAAAAAAAAAAAAAAAAATCAAAAGAAATGCAGAAGTGCTAGCTCACATTTTACCATGTTACAAAAAGCAATTGGTACCCATGTCCGTGTGTGTTCAGCAGCAACAACAAATGCTGCCTGTCTACAGGATAGAACTACTGCAAAGGTGGCTGCCTCTAAGCTGCTGCCTATAGGAACACCAGCAGAGGGCAGCGTCTGTACAAAACAGTAGCTTATTATTTTTTTTTTTTTCTTCACTTCTGTCCTTCCAAAAGTCTTTTGAGTAATGCTAAAATAAAAAAGAAAAACAAAATGCCCAGTTCTTCCTTTACATCCTGAGTCAACATATTGCCTCTTCTACTTCCTTTTTTGGCAAGTGGAGTATGCGCGAATCAACATCAGTCTTCCAGAATTGGGCAATGTTTTGTTTTAATTTTTTTTTCCCAAACAAAAAAAAAAAAAAAAAGTTTATAACAGTTAGAATGGCAGGACTTCCCCTTTTTTTTTGTAAATAAGTTCAGTTGTGTTGCAATGTATTAGATTCTATAGGTGGAGCAGAGTCATATAATGTATCTGTGTCATGAGTGGGTTCTCCAGCTAATGTACAAGGATTAGACAGTGTTCCGGCACCACAATCACAGAAGAACCTGCAAAAGGAAAAATGACAGTGTTAGAAAGAATCCGAAGAATTTACACCAAACAAAAGTGGAGGTTTTTTTTGACTTACCTATCATGCCTAATAAACTCTACATCATGTCCTTGGTGACATTTCTTAATGCAGTTCACACAGATGGCATTGCGGTCTGTTGTGTTGCAGGTGTGACATCTAATGAAACAAAAGATCGGTCAGTAATGTTCACAGACTCACCAATGCAGTGTCACTGCAGCTAAAAATCACAGAAAAAACTATTCTAAAACCCCTAATGTGGTTTCTTTAGAGCAGACATTCTCAATCGGGGGTTCCCTGAGCTCTAAACCCAACATGGGTGTCCAACCTGGTGACCCTCCAGCTCTTGCAGAACTAAAAGTCCCAAGAGGCAAGGCTGACAGTTGCAAGCATCATTCCCAAAGGCTGAGGCATGATGGGACTTGTAGTTTTGCAACAGCTAGAGGGCAACAGGTAGGACACCCACGCCTAAGACCCCGTACACGCTAGCAGATTTTTGTCTTCAGATTTACCAAAACCATATAGTACAAGGGCCTGCCGATTGCATACAAATATGGAGGTCAAAACTGAGTTTCAATTTGTATGCAATCAGGCAAGCCCTTGTACTACATGGTTTTGGTAAATCTGAAGACAAAAATCTGCAGAGAATCTAATAGTGTGTATGGGGCTTCCGAATAACCTCCTGCACTTAAGCGAGCCGCTCTAGGGCTCGTTAGTCTCTCCGCTTACCAGTATAGTGCAAATGTGTCCTGCCACCCCCCCCCCCCTCCCTTCCTCAGGACAGTGGGTATCCTTTCATGTACACTACCAAAAAAAAAAAATGCAGGCGCACCGACCTAGGGCATTACACAACTTTTTTTTTTTTTTCTCTCCGGCCACGTGTTTGCCAAGTATAAAGCATTTTTACAAAAAAAATGTAAACAAAAAATCAACGTTATTAAGTTTATGATTTTGTGTTTTGCCGCATTCATAGTCATTGTGGGCCGCAGGTTGGACACCTCTGGTTTAGGAAGAGGGGAGTGTTAGTAAAGTTAGTCTAAACCTGCTAGTCCATCTAACAAATTGGAGCTGAACGCCAGCTAACGCTTTATAATTGCATTGTAAACACGCCTGTCAGTGTTTAATGGTTTGTTTCAACCCCCTGACTGTTATTTTGTTTGGACAGCTTGGCCTCTTAACCATTTCAACCCCTTAGGACATACCTGTATATCCTCGGATTGATGTGGCTGCAGCCATGATCTCAGTACCAAAATTTTTCAGGCAATGATGGGCTTTCTTGTAGAAGTGATCCGTGCGGCTTTATAGCTCATTTTACAGGGTGCAAACGGTTTAACTCCAGCCTTTACCGGGCTCTCCCATCCCCAATGAGAAGCCCAGGACTGTTGCTGCTCAGTGTGCTGGGAGAGGTACATCTGTACCTGCCTCCCCTCTGATATAAGAAACTGGAGGCAAGACGAATTTCATCTCTCTCGTTTTGGTTCTATGTTTCCTGCCAGTTACCAGTAAAGCAGCCAAACAGAAGGATCTGTGTTTGACTGGCTACACTGAAGGGCAGAGGGAAAAATCTGGGGTCCGATAGACGACCCCCCCCAGATCTCTCAGAATACCTGTCACTACCCATGCTATCATGAAGGATGTTATTCATGTATGTGAAAATTGTCATAATTGGCCTGGGGGGGTCAAGTGGTTAAAGCAAGTTAAAAAATAAAGTGCAAAATGGCTGGACCACGAGGTGCAAATAAGGAAAAAGAATTGGTGGGCTGCAATTTAACACATTTCTGTGTTTGGAATTAACAGCACTTTAAGCTCAGGGTATGAAGCAAGCAGGAGAAGCATCAGGGAGATGTTTCATCAACTTTGTATGCTTGGAAAGAGTGCGACACTCAACCCCAGCAGATGCTGTCTCACTCCTTTCACAAATAAAAAAAAAAATGGGGGAATTAAACAGCCTGACAATCTATGCAAATGAGGTAGCTCCTGGTGCTTGACCAGCAAGTCCTCGGACACAGGGCAAGCAATGCCAGAGGTCCTGGACCTAAAGTGCTCTGCAGCAACTTTATTACCAGAAAATGGGTCTGGCAAGTGCCTTACATGGAGCCCCAGTGCCAGCCAGTCACTTCAAGACCATCCCTGCAATATCCAGTGCAGTCTGAGCACAGCATTAAAAAGCCAGGCTGAGAATGGCCACATTGGATAGCCGCAATCTAAGAGACACAGATGTAGCAGCGATAAAGGGAAGATTCGGTTGAAGTTTAAAAACAAAAAAAAACAAAAAAAAACAAAAGGTTCTAGCACAAATAAGTTAAAAACAGCAACATTTATCCTCTTAGGACACAAGCAAAAAAACTGGCATGCCTGTAGTGGTGGGAGTAGCTATCCTGAGCTGGCCTAGTTTGCCTGCCAGTGTACAACCCCCCTCTAGGTGGCAGTGTAACTGTCTTTCAATGGACAAGAAACAAAGGATAAGTTCACCTTTTGTAAAATGTTGCATGGTTACACCCATATTCAAGGTGTAATATGTTATGAACGGACCGGACCCTTCACCCGCACCCCAATCTGACAGCGGGGATCTTCTCCCTCTGCACTAGCTGTCACAATTTTGAAAAAAAAAAAACGTGGCGGAGGGCCCTGTCACTCACTCATTTAGTGTCCTGTGAATAGAAAACTACAAGGTCCAGCAGCCTTTGCAGCTGTCGGCTTGCAGTTTTCAATGAACTACTATGGTGCTGTGGTAGTTCATTGGTTATTCCTGTCGGAATGCGTCAATTTCCTTGTATGAGCAAACCGATACACTGACCGTGTGCAGGAGACCTGCATGGCATCAGTGATCTGCTGATTGCTGGTGCAATGCTGAACAGGCTCATGCAGCAAAAATAAAATGTACATTTTTTTTACCTACAAAAATTTTTTTAAAAATTAGTATTTATTTTTAAAGTGAACCCATCATTTAAACCTAGTGCTCAAATTAAGGGCTTTACAGACTCGATCCTCCTCTTTACATTTGTACTCGAATGTTGCCAGTCATTGGCTACAAAGCAAACTCCATTTACCTTAATGCAGAACAGTGATGGGATTGTACTTTAGCAAACAGCTATACAAGAGCTCAGACATGTTCTCTTCACCATAGAGCTGAATGAAACATTTCTTGCAGCAGGCGATGAATCTCAAATGATTAAATATAACATGGACATGATGTTGATGCTTTTTCTTTTATGGAAGAGAGCATGTTGCATCTAAGCCCTTATACAGCGAGGGAAAAATATATTTGATCCCCTGCTGATTTTGTACATTTGCCCACTGACAAAGAAATGATCAGTCTATAATTTTAATGGTAGGTTTATTTTAACAGTGAGAGACAGAAAAACAACAAAAATATCCAGAAAAACAAATAAAAAAAAAAGTTCTAAATTGATTTGCATTTCAATTAGTGAAATAAGTATTTGATCTCCAATCAATCAGCAAGATTTCTGGCTCCCAGGTGTCTTCTATACAGGTAACAAGCTAAGATTAGGAGCACTCTTTACGGGAGTGCTCCTAATCTCAGCTTGTTACCTGTATAAGAGACACCTGTCCACAGAAGCAATCAATTAGATTCCAATCTCTCCACCATGGCCAAGACCAAAGAGCTGTCCAAGGATGTCAGGAACAAGATTGTAGACCTACACAAGGCTGGAATGGGCTACAAGACCATCACCAAGCATCTTGGTGAGAGGGTGACAACAGTTGGTCGATTATTCGCAAATGGAAGAAACACAAAATAACTGTTGATCTCCCTCTGTCTGGGGCTCCATGCAGGATCTCACCTTGTGTAGTTTCAGTGATCATGAGAACTATGAGGAATCAGCCCAGAACTAGACAGGAGAATCTTGTCAATGATTTAAAGGCAGCTGGGACCATAGTCACCAAGAAAACAAATGGTAACACTACGCCGTGAAGGACTGAAGTCCTGCAGCACCCGCAAGGTCCCCCTACTCAAGTAATCACATGTACATGCCCATCTGAAGTTTGCTAATGAACATCTGAATGATTCAGAGGAGAACTGGGTGAAAGCGTTGTAAATGGAGCTCTTTGGCATCAACTCAACTCGCCGTGTTTGGAGGAGGAGGAACGCTGCCTATGACCCCAATAACATCATCCCCACCGTCAAGCATGGAGGTGGAAACATCATGCTTTGGGACAGGACAACTTCACCACATCAAAGGGATGATGGACAGGGCATGCACCATCAATTCTTGGGCGAGAACCTCCTTCCCTCAGTCAGGGCATTGAAAATGGGTTGTGGATGGGTCTGCCAGCATGACAATGACCCAAAACACACAGTCAATGAAACAAAGGAGTGGCTCAAGAAGAAGCACATTAAAGTCCTGGAGCGGCCTAGCTCAGTGGCTCTCAACCCTGTCCTCAAGTACCCCCAACAGGCCATGTTTGCAGGTTTTCCTTCATCTTGCCCAGGTGCTTTAAATAAGAGTCAATGGCTTGGTATGGTGGACAGCTATTTTATCTGAGAGATATTCCCAAAACATGGCCTGTTGGGGGTACTTGAGGACAGGGTTGAGAACCACTGCCCTAGCCAGTCTCCAGACCTTAATCCCATAGAAAGTATGTGGATGGAGCTGAGGGTTTGAGTTACCAAACGTCAGCCTCAAAACCTTAATGACTTGGAGAGAATCTGCAACGAGGAGTGGTCCAAAATCCCTCCTGAGATGTGTGCAAACCTGGTGGCCAACTACAAGAAACGACTGACCTCTGATTGCCAACAAGGGTTTTGCCACCAAGTACGAAGTCATGTTTTGTGACAGGGTTAAATACTTATTTCACTCATTAAATTGCAAATCCATTTATTTTTTAACTTTTTTGAAATCCGTTTTTCTGGATATTTTTGTTCTTCTGTCTCTCTCACTGTTAAAATAAACCTACCATTAAAATTATAGACTGATCATTTCTTTGTCAGTGGGCAAATGTACAAAATCAGCCGTTTTCCCCTCACTGTAAGCTGTATTGGCTCAGCCTGTAGTGACCCATCACTCTCGCACTGCCCAAAGTGTGGGAAACCACTCATTGATGGAGTTCTTGTTCCATTACAGGGTCTGGGAATGGCAAGATTTACCTGTAGAAATCGTGCATTGGGTAGCTGGTATAACTTGAAATCTTGTAAAGACACTGGCCTCTAGTGACTGCTTTTTCTATAGCATCTTGATTGTTCATTATTTTGTTATCTGAAAGAATGTTGTGAAATACAATTAATTTATTAAACTAGAAAAATCCATGTTCAGCCATCCAAGACATTTTTTCAGAGGAAAAAAAAATGTAGCTGATCAGCACAGGCAACACACAAACTTAAGCATCTGGCAGATATTACAAAAATGCAGCTCTACTATAATTTTCACAACGGATTTCCTATCAAATTGCTGTGTCTGAGTGCAGTACACTACCCGGTTTAAAAAAAGAAAAAAAAAATAATTCCCAGCTCACTTACCAGCCAGCCTGCAAAAAACAGTTACATTAAAAACAAGGGGTTTAGTTTGCACACATTTGCAAGTATATGCAATTGGCCACATCCCGGCATCCAAGTATTTGTTGTTTTTTGACATGCATTGCCCTTCCATGTGATTCTTGCTGCAAAGGCCAGTTATAGGTTGGGGTGGTTGCCATTGGTACTGTTGGTGAATTGGTGAGGGGACATACTGGATATCTTCACTGCCATTGCTGGGTGTCCAGTGTGTCCCTACACCTTTATGGGGGGTGTGCTCCCTTCAGGCATACTGGCCCTTAATCTATCCATTATTATATATGTGCTCCAACTCAGGAAACTCTCAGAAAATTATAGTTGGGATTGCAGTACACTGGGGGGGGGGGGTGCTGTGAAGTTGCTGCTGCAGCTTATGCATATATTCATTAATGTGTGAAAACTAAAGCCCTTGGTTTTCATTTGAACAGTTACACAGGGTCAATTCAGTTCGTTGCAGGCTGGTAAGTGAGCTTGGAATTTTTGTTTGTTTTTTGACATGCATCGCCCTTCCATGTGTTCCTTGCTGCAAAACTCAGTTATAGGTTGGGGTGGTTTGGCATTTGTTTACACTATCCGGTTACCAGGCTTTTGAAGCCAGGGAAAGGATGCCTAACAGTGTCCATGCAGACATGGAAGAATATATTTTCAACAGAGCCGGTTCACACCATTGTGAAAAAAACATTATGGGTGCATAGACCAGCAGTTTAACTTTTAGGTCAATTTAAAGGGAGTCCATTCAACTGCAACAAGATAGATGTTAATGCATACAATCTGGTGTAACCATCAATACATCTATAAAAAACAAACATCATACAGTGCTGAAAACATAATACATGCCCCAAATACTTATAAATGTGATATATCAAGTACAATAAATATTTATTTCAGCTCCAGACGGTTTACCCTCCTTCCTGACCAGGCCATTTTCTGGCGATACAGCACTGTGTTACTTTGACAACTGCGCGGTCGTGCGACGCTGAACCCACAAATAGAGCTGTCGTTTGGTGGTATTTGATCACTTTTTTTTTTTAAGTGCAAAACAAAAACCCACAATGTTGAAAAAAAAAAAATTGTATATATTGTGTGTGTGTGTGTGTGTGTGTGTGTGTGTGTGTGTGTGTGTGTGTGTATATATATATTCATTTACTTTCTGCTATAAAACATATCACCAAAATAAAAAGGGGGAAAAAAAATAAAAAAATCAAATGTCTTAATAAATTTAGGCCAATATGTATTCTGCTACATATTTTTGGTAAAAAAAAAAAAAAAAAAAAGTCCAGGCAGTGTATATTGGTTTGCGCAAAAGTTATAGCATCTATAAACTATAGAATATTTTCATTTTTTAATTTTTTTTTACTAGTAATGGCATCGATCAGCGACTTATAGCGGTATTGCGGTGGACAAATCGGACACCAACTGACACTTTTTTGGGACCAGTGACTAATACAGTGCTCAAAAAATATGCACTCTCACTGTACTAATGCCACTGGCTGGGAAGGGGTTAACATCAGGGGATATCCAAGGGTTAAAAGTGTGCCAGATATGTGCTTTACTACTGTGGGGGAGGTGCTTGTACTAGGATTTACTAGAAGGCATTGATGGGTGCCTCTGCTTAGACACAAGATTCATGTCATCTGTAGTGACAGAACAGCGATCTGCCTTGTTTACATAGGCAGACTGTCATTATGTCAGTGTACCGAAACATCGGCGGGTGACGGCAGACATAGAGACCACCGTACCAGCCAATCAGCTCCTGCTGTGTTTAATTACAGCTAAAGCGGGCCAGTGGCGGCACAAGGGCATGCCCCAAACCGGGAAGTGCAGGATCATGTACAGAGTACGTGATCCAGAGCAGGAGGGCAGCCTTGCCGCCGTATAGCTACAGGATACGGTTGGCAAGCTCCAAAAGTGAAATGTTTTAACCACTTCCAGCTAGCTGCCATAACCCCGGTATTTTCAGGAATGATGTGCGTTTCTCTAGGATAAAAGCGGTCTCTGTGGCGGAGTTGCCGCAAGATTACTTCTATCAGGGGACGGAGAGGGATTTTATTCTCTAAGGTGTCTGAAAAAAAAAAAATTCTAGCAAAAAAAAATACATTTTTAACTTGTAAACAACAAGTGTCAAAAAGAGGCCTGGTGAATGGTTGAAGTCAAATAGTGAAAGACCCAGACGTTTCCATGACCAATATCAATATGCAATCAAATAAAAAAACTGATAGAGTGTGGTAGTGAATGAACTCAGTTACATGCTTCAAAAGGGCCAATCCAGAACTAGAACTTGGGTATAATAGGACGAAGAGGAAATTCTTATGGCAAAAAGGAAGTCAAAAAGCTGAAATCAAGGGGCTTCAAGGAATCTTTTAAATGACAAAAACAGAGACCACCACTTGAGACATCTTTTGAAAACGTTGGTTGCCTGGCTGCATCACACTGGCTTCCATTCTTTCTAAATCACTAAACCTGGACAAGTTTGCAAGAGCTTTGACTTCACCTCCTGTATACTTGTTTAGGAAAGTTACTCCAAACCCATCACAGCCAAGAGCCATGCAAGCACTTTAACCACTTCTATACCGGGCGCCCAGGCCAATTTTCAGCTTTCAGCGCCGTCACATTTTAAATGACAATTGCGCGGTCATGCAACACTGTACCCATATGAAATTTGTATTTTTTTTTTTCACAAATAGAGCTTTCTTTTGGTGTTATTTAATCACCACTGGGTTTTTAATTTTTTGGTAAATGAAAAAGGACCAAACATATTCTAAAGTTTGTTATAGCATTTTGCAAAAGTAGTAATTTTTCCTCTTCACTGATGAGGCTGCACTGACGGGCACGGATGATCATCAGTGTAAACAGACTTGTCACTTATTGGCAATCCTTTCCTCACACAGACGCAGCATGTGGGGGAAAAAGGCTGACCATAACTGGCAAATCTGGTTACATGTGATCAGCTGTGATTGGACACAGCTGATCACATGGTAAAGGGCCATTGTGATTGGCCCTTTACCTCAACCTGTGATCAGCTTTGTCCAAAGGACACAGCAATCACAGAGTGAGCCCGGTGCACGCCACAGGGGGCACGCGAGAGGCGCTTTCTGGAAGGACGTCACTTTCTGGAATCCACACTGTTGCCGTCTTTCAGCGGTATTAAAGTGGTTAAACAGCATGTAAGGAATGACAAGCCTCCATAGTTCTATAATTTTTCAGGTAGGCATACTTACTGGAGAAAAGGGTTAAGTATATGCAGCGCTAGAAGCATCAAATTATAAAATAAGAGTCCATTGTGTTAAAACAGTCTTTGTTTAGGGGAAATACTGGAACCACCCCCGGTGTAGCCAGAGATGCAATAAGGTGAACATGAGATTATCCTCCACCGATCATCAACACACCGGGTTTCATACTAAAGGAAATGGAGCACTGAATTACAGGTGGTCAAACAAGCATGATATATCCACAGCGCCACAGAACCACTTCAATTGGATCATAGAAGGCTGGATCTTGTAGTCCCACTCCATGGTAATTCATAGGTACATGCATAGGATACAAGAAAGCAACTCCTCATGGTGTAGTAGTTAAAACCAAGGTAAATTTATTGCTTAACAAAAGCCAGGGTACTCTCATTTTGAGAAATAAAAACAGGCATATCAAAAGTTGCAATTCGTCATGGATAGCAGTTGTGTCCAACCACAAAGATGGCCACAGTCGGCACGTTACAGTGTTGTGACATCAGAGTTCCACCATACACGGCGTTTCATCCAGTAAGATTTTAAACAAAAAATCCACCAAGTCTCCATCTTTGATCTAAAGATGGATTTCTAAGATGGAGACCAGGTGGATTTTTTGTTTAAAATCGTATAGACCATTTGGCTTAAACATAGAATGGGATGTTAATGCCTTTATCAACAATAGCTGAATCCCTAGATTCTTCTTTTTTTAGATTTGTAATAATATTTTGTTTGGTTAGGTTTTCTGCATGTAATTTTTATACATTTGCATTTTCTGTACTGTTTCCAACCACTAGATGGCAGCATTGCTTTTCTCTCATAGCCAGCCTTTGATAAGCGGTTTGGTAATTTTAGCCATTTTCAATTTGTGGATGTTTTGATTACATCCATTTGTATCTATTACTTTTGTTTCCAACTTGGCCCGGTTCTTTTTCACCTACCCTCCCTTCAGAAACCGGATTAGTATATTTCATATATTTCTTATCTGGTCTCCCAAAACATGGCCGTCGTGGGTGTGTTTTAGCCATGCAAGTCTAAACATCTGGTTATGACGAGGTTCTGCTTCCTGCGGATGAGAGAGGCTTGGAGTGCAGGGGGAAGGGGCGTTCTTATTCCGTCCTCCCTCCTATATAAAGAGATTATGAAGAGCTCTGACCACGCCCCCGACGGTCCTATTGGACGAAACGCCGCATAGGGTGGCATTAACATCCCATTCTATGTTTAAGCCAAATGGTCTATAAGATTTTAAACAAAAAATCCACCAGGTCTCCATCTTTAGATCAAAGATGGAGACTTGGTGGATTTTTTGTTTAAAATCTTATTGGACAAAAATGCAGCGTAGGGTGGAGCTCTAACTTCATGACACTGTAACGTGCCAACTGTGGCCATCTTTGTGGTTGGAAACATCTGCTATCCATGACGAATTGCAACTTCTGATATGCCTGTTTTTATTTCTCAAAATGAGAGTACCCTGGCTTTTGTTAAGAAATAAATTTACCTTGGTTTTAAATACTACACCACGAGGAGTTGCTTTCTTGTATCCTATGCATGTACCTATGAATTACCATTGAGTGGGACTACAAGATCCAGCCTTCTATGATCCAATTGAAGTGGTTCCGTGGCGCTGTGGATTTATCATGCTCGTTTGACCACCTGTAATTCAGTGGTCCATTTTCTTAGGTAAGAGGCCCGGTGTGTTGATGTTCGGTGGAGGATAATCTCATGTTCACCTTATTGTATATCTGTCTGCACCGTGGGTGGTTCCAGTATTTCCCCTGAACAAAGACTCTGTTTTAACACTATGGACGCTTATTTTAAAATTTGATGCTTCTAGCGCTGCATATACTTAACCTTTATGATTTTTATTGTCACCATACAATTTATGTCAGCTGCTTTATTATTGTTAGTGCAGTGATTAATCTTGAATTTATACGTACTGGACAGTTATAAATGAGAACACTCTCTGATTTCTAACTTACTTTATAAAATACTGACTGCAAAAAGAGGAACAGTCAGAAATGTTCTCAAACTAGTGAAATGAGAGAATCTAAAAAGGTTAGTAAGGTCTATTGGTGAGGATCTCACTGATGAAAGTCTCAGCAGCCAAGAGGAAGTCTGTGTGTGTGACTCAACCAGACCTCACAGTTCATGGGATAGCAGGGCACATATCTGGAATATGTGAGGTAGAAAATACCTTTCATAGTAACATTTACACCAGATGCCAAGAATAGCCCTCCGAAGCGGTTGTTAAATATTTGATTGCCTTCAAGGGTCGCAGTAGCATGGTTTGTAATTTCAATTCCTTAAAGCAAAACAAAAACATATTTCAGGTAAATTTCAAGCAAAAAAATTTCTTAATGTGAATGTCACAAACCTGTACAATTCAAACCGAGCATAACCAAACTAAAATCAGCAAAACCAGAATTATTGACAGCCGTATTTAGATCCAAATCTTGCCTGTTGAAGTTGTTCAACCCCCTCTTCTCATGTCCCTATTAAAAAAGAAGTATAGGAAAAGCTCATTTGACTATACTTCTCCTACAGGAGTGCAATTAGTTTTGCACTCTCGTGACCTGTTTTCAACAGAGAGCGGACTGAAGTCCGCTCTCTGATGTCACCAAGATCAGTCCAGGCACCGCGTCATCCCGACCACGGAGTCTGGATCCGCCAGGTGCCTGGACTGACACCCCGCTCAGCAAGCCAATGAGAGGCTGAGCCGGCAGCTCCACCCCCTTCACAGCCTGGTGCTCCAGTGAGTGAGGACGGAGAAGAGCAGAGAGCTGCGACTGAAACGGAGCTCTGAAAACTGATCGGTTCTCATTGTAGAGTCGCCGGGGGACAGGTCATCCACCTAGGTATTAATCAGGAAAAATCCTTTACTTCTCTCTTAAATCGAATTTAAGGACACCATTAAGAAGACTTTGGATGAGGGAGAGGCAACATCAAGCCAATCTTTCACAAGATAAAAAAATATGTGATTTGCCTATAATTAAACAGGAGAAGTCCTGCCTGAGCTCGTTTGGCTGGGCTTCTCCTCTGGGTCGCAATCCGTTTTGCACTCCCGTGACACGTTTTCAGCAGACAGTGGTCTGAAGTCTCCTCTCCGCTGACGTCACAGGAATCATCCCGACAATAAAGTCTGAATCCGCCAGATGCCTGGACGTATTGCCATCTCAGCGAGCTGCTGAGAGCCTGAGACAGCCGCTTCCCGCCCCTCCACAGCTCATCGTTCCAGTGAGTGTGGAGGAGGGGAGCTGCTGCCTGAAAAGCAGCAGCTCTCTGCTCAGGGAGCTGAGAGAACCGAGCCATCGGCGATGATTGATCGCTCGGTTCTCAGTGTAGAGACGCAGGGGACCGATGCTGCATCCACCCAAGTATAAAAAGGGGGGAGAAAAAAAATACCATACTTCTCTTTTAAAGTGGTTGTAAACCCCAGACATGAAATATGAACAAATTATAGTGTGTACTTGTCTCAATCAAGAGCCAATTAAGTGTCATTTCTGTCTGCTGCTTCATTCCTCTGCCATCTGCAGAAGTCTGCATGAAAAAAGGTGATGGGGGAGTGAGCTCAAGCACACAGCCTATGATGGACAACCTCAGCTCTGTTCTTGTGTGCTGTGTGAAGGGGGAAGGGAGGGTTTCCCTTTCCTCCAATTAGCATTCAGAGCTCTCCTCACTGAGCTCTGCAGAGTGCAACTTCAGCTCTCTGCCCCCTGTTTTCTGACAGCTCAGACAAGCTTTATAATTTCTGGACTTTGAGTTGATGTCGAGTTGCACCCAAAAGTGGAAGTTCCACTTTAAGGACTTTTCACCTCGTTACATGCCACACTTGTAATGCAGGTGCTGGGGAGATGTGAGGGAGAGAAATGAGGGTTTGGGCAGCCACATCACTGGATCGTGACACAGGCGAGTGTGTGTTTTTTTGTAGCTGCTGACTTAACACAAAAATGACTGGAACTCCACTTTAAAAGGCTGTAGAGAAGACAAGACAGGTGATACAGGAGAAAACAAATCCTCCGTACTGCAAGTTGTACCCATTTATCTGCTGTAA
Organism: Lithobates clamitans; assembly: GCA_037952925.1. Classification (NCBI taxonomy): domain Eukaryota; kingdom Metazoa; phylum Chordata; class Amphibia; order Anura; family Ranidae; genus Lithobates; species Lithobates clamitans. Next base: position 6,875,909 of record JBBGZY010000619.1, on the reverse strand, counting down.
AACATAGGTTCCTCAGGTTGGGACTTTAAACGGGCCACAAACAGTTTTGTAGAAAAAGTATATAAATTTATTGCACATTGATGTCAATCACAACATAGAAATGGGAAAAAAACATCAAACACATATATTGGGAACAGAAATGGGAATAGCTGCGGAGAAAGCCCAGAACTTGTCGGACAGACAGAGCGGGCAACGCGTTTCGAAAAAAATATGCAGATCTTCTTCAGGTACAAAGGACTTGCGGGTTCAAAATCTGTAGCTTATATCCCACATGTTAATGCTCCAACCTGAGGAGCTTATCTTTTACTCTATGTATCAAGGATGTGGTCCACAATCAGTTGCGGCAAAGGGCTTCTTATATTACTGTTTATCTGCTGAGGCCAGTAATTTCACTGGGTATAGGTAAGGGTTTACAACCACTTTAAAGCTACTATATCTCTGGATTTACAAATCATTTTATATGCAGTTTGAACCCAAGGTATTGTATAAATATGCATTGTTTAGGATCTTGACAGGTTTACTTTAACCTTATAAAGACGTCTTGCTCCCAAAATATTCAGTGTAATATTTGTACATTGAAATGACAGAATTTGCCATGGGATTGGTAAGTCACACATTACACAAAAAAGTAACTGGCTTTTAAAGCTAAATTCTAGGACTTCAGCTACTTTGTAAAAAGTGAAGGCACACTACGAGTTCAGTCCTAAGAAGTGCATGACATCCCCTGGGCTCATCTCTTATTTACATCGGACAGATTTATGGCATTGCTGGAGCATACTCGGGGCTGTAAGAAAAGAGGCGCACACAGAGCAGCTATGCCCGCCCCTTCCCTCTGCTGCCCATTTGGAGAAGCCTTTGTATTATGTGAATGGGTTCACATAATACAATAGGCTTCTGTGATTGGGCAGGAGGAAGGGAGGAGCAGGCATAGCAGCTGCACCAACTCTAATGCAGATAGATTCTTCGACCTGAAGCATCATCATTGGGCTCCTGAAAATACAGCGATAGCCGTATACTGTCAGATGTAAAACAATAAATAGAGATAAGCCCAGGAGATGTCATGCACCACTGGCTCCCACTGCTGTCAATCGCAGCCAGTGAGCCATTTAGGTGACGGAGGGGGCAGGGCCGTACCGCGACTGTGTGAACGAACGCACGGAGCCGCAGCTCGGGAGCGCACCTGCTTGGGTGCCCCCAGAGCAAACTGCTTGCTGTGGGGGCACCCAGCAGGAGGGAGGAGCCAGGAGGGCCGGCTTGGGACCCAAGAAGAGGAAGATCTTGGCTGCTCTGTGCAAAACCACTGCACAGAGCAGGTAAGCATAACATGTTTGTTATTTTAGAATGTAAAAAAAACACAAAAAAAGGATTTAATATCGCTTTAACTCAAAATGTGCCTTCACTTTTTTTATAAAGAAGCTGAATTCCTGGAAGTCAACCTTAATCGTTAAACAGATTTAGGCAGGATCACGCCTGTGTTGTGGTAACAAAGACTTTCTCCAAAACGCATGGTGACACACACACACACACACACACACACACATTTAGGTGTTGCAATGTGCTATAAAGCAATACCATTTGTTTCATTACAAAGGGTTAGGTGTGGTTGGGCCACACTGGGGTACATTGGCAGTCCATTCAAAATTAACGTGTTGCCTGGCCTGATGTAACACACGTTAATGTGCCTGCATATCTGCAACACACAGATGTGATTCTGGAGTCCATAGCTGAAACCAAATCCAATCACATCAGCACTATTCTCCTTAAAACAAAGCACAAATCACCAACCTGCAGCAAATCCGTCAAATATTCTGTTTTTCCTTAAGACCGGGTGACTGTTGGTGCTGATGAGAACTCCAGCCTGAGCGTTTCTGAAGATGTCATTCTCTTCCAGCAACCCTATCAGAGAGGAATTGTTAGAAAAGCACGTGTAGTCTTCTCCTGACTGACATGATGACAGCACTGCAGGAAAATGACGGAATCACTTCATTCATAATACATTACTATACATTGCTGGCTGTGTTTTTACTGTAGTGTTTACTGAATGTAATCTGCAAGCAGAAACTTCACTATATAAAAGAAAGATTCTAGAGAAAGCAACAGGTAAGCAGTGGAGAAATGAGGACAATACATGAAATTATAAATTTAGCCGTTACTATCAAATTACCTCAAATCACATTCCAAAATACTCAGTTTGCAGTGTCTTACACTTATAGATTTTTTAATTAAATATGCGTTGATTTAACTGACAATTCCCTTTTCCACAACATAACTTCTGCTAAGATTATGTAAATGTATTGTAGAGGAGGAATATGTATGACAAGCAGGTTAAAGGTGGTAATTTCTGAGGTCCTTTGTATGCATGGAGGTTCCATACATCAATAGATCGCTAGCAGTACCCAGCAAAAAAAAAAAAAAAAAAATGTTTTAAGGGCCTATTTACACCAGGGCGATAAGTTACAATGTGCCAACACATGTTGTGTTAAAGAGAGTCCACCTAAAAAAGAATTATTAAAAGCCAGCAGCTACAAATACTGCAGCTGCTGACTTTTAATAAACGGACACTTACCTGTCCTGGAGTCCAGCGATGTCGGCAGCCGAAGCCGATCAATCGCTTGGCTCTTGGCTGCTGCAGCCGCCATTCTCTGTGAGGAAATCAGGAAGTGAAGCGTTGTGGCTTCACTTCCCGATTCCCTACTGTGCATGCGTGAGTCGCACTGCGCGTCCTAAGTGGTCCCCGCCATCTCCTGGGACCTGTGTGTTTCCCAGGAGACAGCGGGGGGGGGGGGGGGGGGGGTTGGGGTGCGGGAAGGGGCGTGACTCGCGGGAGTCTATTTCAGGAAGTGGGTCTAAATACCTGTAGTAGACAGGTATCTGCACCCCCCTCCCCCCATGAAAGGTGCCAATTGTGGTACCGGGGGAGGGGGAGGAATCACTTTTGGGTGGAACTCCGCTTTAAGGAAGCCCAATGGTGATGCTCAACGCATCACCACAACTGATCTAAGATCAACCCAGGTGTGTTAGGGTGCTATTTAGAATGAACTCCAAAGTAACTGTCTTTACTGCAACACAATGGTGTGAACAGGCCCTCAAAGGAGATCAGGAATAAAATATCACAGCACGAACTACATTAAGACAACGAAGGGAAATTTCCTTCCGATTTAATGGGGCCAGGCAGAGAGAAGGAAGATCAATGTCCTGGTTGAGGTACAAGGTTGACTCAAAATCTTTTTAGGAAGGGGAGAAGACTCCGCGCGTCAATAGCACTTTGTTCTTATGTAAAACCAAGAAGGTTCTTTAAAGGTGATGGCAAAAAGTAAAGCAGCTTTGTGTGCGAGTGGGAAGGGAAATATCCCTAACAGGTGCAAAAAACGGCTTCTAAAGGAGCCTCAGAACCAGGTTCAGATCCCAAAGAATCACAGGTGTTGTACAGGAGTGACCACATGAGGCACACCTTGTAGAAATGTCTTGATCAGTAAATGGGAGGCTAATGGTCTTTGGAATAAATAATCTGTCCTACAATAGTACTCAGGACCAAATACTGAGACAGACCCAATTCCAGAAAGTTTAGGATGGGAGATTTCTTCTTTCCTCACACCAAGCAAAGTAAAGCCTTCCAGGATGATGATGCTACACTTTACGAATGGTAGCTTTACTATACTTTAAAAGTGTGGGAATTACCAAATCAGAGAGAATCCTGTGCCCGAGAACTGGGCCTCAACAGCCACACCATTGAAGGCACCAACCATGAAGAATGGCGGTAGACCAGGCCTTAAGAGAGGCGGGTGACAGATTGCGCTATAGCGCGTCTCGGAGGGGCTGTGCGAGGTGTGTTTTCGGGAGGACATCATATGACGTCTTCCCAGAATAATAGGGTTCCTGCCCAAACGTCATTTTGCAATGGCCTGGGTGGGAGCAGTTAAGGACTGAACTTGTCTGCATCACATTGTTGGTATCTGCTTTGACTGTTCACTCAGGAGATTATCCTATAATAAGAATACATTTTGATGAACACTTGTGGTGTTGAAGACAGAACAAAATAGAAGATAAATCCGGTAAGTGTTGTGGTAGTGTTGATGTGCTGGAAAGAAGAGGACATGAAAGTACGCCTTCTTGATGTCCACAGAGGCTATAAAGTCTCCCTGATGAAGGAAGACTATGACAGACCTGGAGCATGCCATATGAAATTTCTGAACTCTAATGAAAACTTTTAAAGCCTTCCTATTTAAAATGAAGCAAATACACCCTCTTTTGGTTTTGGAACAGTGAAAAGGTTGGAGAAAAGGCCCCGAAACCTTCCATTGGAATAATGGCAGTAATTCCTTGGTTCAAGATCTACAACAGCCGTATGAGAGTGCAATCTGTGCAGGGACACAGGCAGGTTGGATAGCATCAACCTAGGAGAGAGCAGAGATCAGAATTCTGGCTTGTAGCCCCGGAATACCACTTCTCTTATTCAGGAATCCGAGATGCTGTCTAGTTTTCCGCAAAGGCCATCAGATGACCCCCCCCCCACACACTTTGGAAAGTGGGGTCATCCCGTCGTGCTGAAGAGGTCTTGGCTGAACAAAAAGAATCGTTCTTTACCTCAGAGGCGGAAGAGTCTTTCGAGATTGTGGCTTGGGCTTCTTTTGCAGGAAAAAAAAGAAGGAGTACTCTTACTCCCGGGGACATGAGGGTGTCTACAGCATTTGCAAAACAAGACACGCACCATTCAGCAATCTCCACATCCTGCCTTGTTGCTAGGACACAAAAACATTTTAGTTTTCCCTCCTGTAACATTAAGGGTGAGTGTCCAATGATTTTCATGTTCCAAAATGTACAAAAGACAAAGGCAACAATGGATTATAAATAAAAGTATACCCTTAAAGCGGAGTTCCACCCAAAAATGGAACTTGTGCTTTAAGTGACTGTGACCCCCTGACATGCCACATTTGGCATGTAATTTTTTTTTTTGGGGGGGGGGGGGGGGGAAGACACCCTCTTTTTAGAGGCATCCAGCTCCCACTTCCTCACGGGGCTCCGGAAGGACGTTCACCTCTCCCTCCAATCTTCTGGGACATGTTACAGGTCCCAAAAGATAGCCCGGCCATACACCGCACGGCTTGTGCATGCGCAGTGCGTTCCCGACTGTGAAGCCACAGCCAGGCGCCCACAGTATGAATGCCAGCACTATAGAAAGGAGGGGGAGAGGAGCAGGGCTTCGTACTCCCGCATTGCTGGACCGTGGGACAGATGAGTGTCTGATTATTAAAAGTCAGCAGCCTCATTTTTTGTAGCTGCTGACATTTAAAAAAAAAAAAATTTTGGCAGAACTCTGCTTTAAAACTGTGTGCATGTCTAGATGGAAAGCAGGTACTGTATATAAGGTGCAGTCACTTGTATTATGGTTGCAGCTCCTTTTCTCAAGACACCTTCTAAGGTCTTGAGAAACTTGCAAACAAAGGAGAGGGTGCCATCAAGTGCAGCTTTATTACCAAACAGAATGAAACCATCTATGCACTTACTTGCAAGGATCACAAAGGCCAGCAGGTATAATAATCAATCCAAGTGAACATCGCTCCCAAGTCACGGCTGGGTGGGAACCAAGGAACCTCAAAAGGAACAGAGCTAGTCTAGCAGAGTTCCCTGGTGAATCTCTGTTCGAGTTCCTTCCAACCGTGACTGAGGAATGATGTGCACTTGGATTATTATACATGCTGGCCTTCTTGATCCTTGCCGTGGAAAAGCATACATGGTTTAATTCTACTGATTAATAAAACTACACTTACCTTTTTGTTTATGTTCCAACACTGTTGCCTAGGTTAAAGTTTAAGTGAATGCCTACACTATACATCAACAGGACCATGTCATAAGAATCCTACTGTCAGAACATTGAGCACTGCCTTTGACAACTGGTGTGGGAGATGTTTATAACACCATGCATTTCAAGGAAGGTAAAACAACTTACCCCTGCCTCCATTAAATATACAGATCCCTCCATCCCTCCCATCATGGATTTTATTTCGTCTTAACGTCGGGTTGCTGTCTGTTTTTATCCAAACACCAGCCATTGCATTGTCAAAAATCTCATTGTCTTCAATGAAACCAAGCCCTGTACAGAGAATATCCCAGAATTATTAGTAACATGAAAGTGAATATTCAGGAACAGAAGCAGTTTTTACACAAATTACTTACCAGAATTATACACAAGGATACCACCATTCTGACCTCCCCAGATTTTGTTCCGTCTAATTTTAGGATTGCTTCCAGTCCTAGATGAAGAAAACGTTAAAAGTTTAATAAATACAATACATAGAAAATATTTTAAGGCATGCCATTTATATAAAATGCATTTATGTTTCAGTGTTATCTGAATTAACGTCATGTTCTACAAATTTATAAAACAGACCTTAGTCAGCTCCACCAGTCCCAGCCAGACAACTTAAGAAAGTTTGCAGATATACCCTTTTACCTTTTTCTCTTTGCTTCAGTTTGCTGAGAGCCATATTGTAATCAATAGTTCTGCCAGCTGAAACTGCTGTCTACTTCCTGGTAAGGTGTTTCTGCCTACAGAGCTTTATCAAAGAAAGCATCCATTCGTCCCTTTAGATGTGCAGCATGTCTATTACCCACTAGGGTTGCACCGATACCATTTATTTTTTTTTTGAAAGTACTGAGCCCGAAGACATCGGTTTCGGGGCATTTGCACGAGTATCAATACTCGTGCAAATGCTTAGTATAAGCATCGATATCGGTACAACCCCAATACCCACAATAAGCCTGCAATGATTTACTATGAACATATGTATGTATAACTAAAGTGATACAAATTAGCTATTTTCTTAAAGCACTGTTGCTAGTCTCTCGTCATTTAAATTTGAAGGGCCAATGCACATTCACACAAAATATGCATGTTTTTAATATGCATTTTTTTAGCCCTGTTCACATTATAGTGCAGTGGTCTGTGTTTTATCGCACTGGATGAACGAAGGTCACTATAGGACACAGAAAACATTTGGTTCCTGTGTGTCCTGTTAACGTTGCAACACACCCCCGAGGTGCAGTGCAGCGAGCTGCAATAAAATGCAGACATTCTACATTTATTTTCAATTTACAGGAAGGGATCGCATGTCACTGCAACACCCTGCGATGCTGTACAGTGACATGAAGTGTCACTTTGTGCACTTCAAATAAAGTTAAAACGATTTAGTGTGCGGGCACTAAGTGAATCTGTGATGTGCTACAAACACATTTTTGAAAAGGGGGGGAATTTTTATATGGCACACATATAATAGATGTATAATGCTACACATGCTGTTCTACTTATTCTTATGAAAGATATGCGCTTGCTGGAAACCGCATCAAAAATGCAAGTTGGAATTAAAAATAAAATATGGTCAAACATTTATAGAGGACATACAAGCCACTAAAATGTTAGAAAGCACTTAATTCAAATCTCTCTAAGATCACTGAAAAGTGATTAACTATATCCATAAAGAGAAGGTTCCTCTGTAACTAGCAACGTGTGTATAAATGGGGCTGTGACATCACAATCACAGAACATCTTGCTTTCAATAAAAAAAAAAAATTTTTTTTAAAAAAAGGCATTTTATGAAATGTCAGCTTCAAGCGAGTAGTCCCCGGTGCAGTGTGCAGAGAGGAAGCAGTCTGCACAGGATCTGGTAGATCCTGGCTATCAGCTTCCAAAGCAGCCCCTCAGGTATGAGATATGCAAAATTATATTGTGCCAAGTTGAACCAATGTAAGTATGCAAATAAGGATCATACTTGGAGTTGGGCTTTAAATCTTATTTTCCACATCATAACCTATCCCTAGCTGCCTAAATTGGATTTTTGGTTTAACTGAAAATCCTTTTCTTGGTGTACATTATGGGATACTTTATACTCATTATGAATAGGGTTATGCTGCCACCTTCAGGTGACTGGACACTAGCAAAAACCAAGGACAGGAAGTCCCCCGCCTAGGCATAAACCCTCCCAGTTCAGTTTTTGTAGCAAGCCAAGAACCACAAAGAAAGAGGTGTGGGATCTCTGTGTACAGTGATGCACTAAAAGAAAAGGATTTTACAGTTAAACCAAAAATCCTATTTTCTTTATTGTACATTAGGGGACACACATCTTTATATTCATTACAAATAGGGGTGTCCCAATGCACTGAACCTGTGGGGAAGTAATAAACATCAGAACTTGAAGGAACATTTTTTTGAAATCCACTAATTGGAGGAGACTCACTGATGTAGGTCACTACAGATGGTACCTCCATCTGGAACCTCCCTTCTCAAATTGTTGCGTTCGTCTATGTTGATTAGTGAGGGGTGGTGCAAACCAAAGATTAAGACAATCCTGCAACTACGAAGTTGGGGAGTGGATATAGAGTGCGCTTCTTGGTAAGGTTTAGGAATTTCCTTTGGAAATACCAGGTCAACAAATGAGGGCTACCTAGGTTTCAGCTGGATGAGATTACAGATGCCCCATCGGTGTAGACCCTATGGATTAGAGCAGAAGACCAGTTTCTCTGTATGTGCCTTGAAGGAGGGGACACAAATGGTGATCTGCCAGCCATAGGTTAAATACAGTGTCTAAAGCCAGCTAATTATACTCCAGGGTAATCATTTAGAAGGGGGTACAAGGTTAAGTGGAACTCCGATATACGCCTTCTAGCCAAATGGGTAAGTGATTAAGTGGTTTAGTACCCATGTGAATGGCACAATTTTATTAAGTCTAGCAACTATAAAGTATAAGGAAATTCATCATGTTAAAGAGTGAACAATTGTGAATATCAACTATTTTAGCTTACATTAAGGTACGTAAAATAACTGGAGCAAACAAGTTGATTGGTGAATGACAGAGGCATTTGTTATTTGATAACTTTTTGAAAGGAGAGATGGTTGAGCAAACGACTTCCAATACACTCCCGTTATCAGAGATGCCAGATGTAGACCTGAGACAGCCAATTTCAGGGGAAACAAGTAGTAGTGTATGTTCACATGAGACATTCAAGCGAGTTTCTAGCATAGCTACTACCTTTATACCCATATTAAGGAGACTGGAAAGAGGACCCTTTCACACATTTGAGAATGTTGTATTCTTTGTGGAATGGGAGTTGTTCAATGCCCAGCAGAAGGTGCTTCACGTGGAAACAATGGAAGAAATGTAGGAAGTTCTTGTCTTTTTGGGGTTTAAAGTTACTGACCTTTAATAATGGTCACAGCATAGTCAAGCAGCCGCTATGAAGCTTCACAGTGTGCCAATACCAACAGCAGTGAAGGGTTCAAGGAAATTGATTTGGGTAACTGGTCACTCGTATTTATCATGCTCGTTGGGGGGGCAGTAGAAAGGGAAATTGCTGAAAATCTTATGTTTCCAGCTAAAGTGGTTAGCATTTGCGGGAGTGGTAAACTGGGAACACGTTGAGAGAATTTGTATAATAATGTAATCATAATCAAAGTATTCAGACCCCCTTCACTTTTCAATTTTTGTATGTTGCAGCCTGATAGTACAGTTTAAATTCATGTTTTTCTCATTCTACACTCCCTATTCCATAACGACAAAGTGAAAATAATTTTAGAAATGTCTGAATTCATTAAAAAGAAAAAAAAATGAAATGCCACAAGTACTTAAGTAATCAGACCTTTCACTCGGTACTTTGTTGAAGCACATTTGGCAGCAATTACAGCCTCGAGACGTTTTGGGTATGACGCTACAAGCTTTGCACACCTGGATTGGGGGAATTTATGCCATTCTACTTTGCAAATCTTCTTAGTCTTAGTCAGGTTGGTTGGGGACCGTTGGTGGACAACAATTTTCAGGCGTTTCCAGAGATGTTCAATAAGGTTCAAGTCTGGGCCCCTCAGGAACATTCACAGTGTTGTCCCTAAGCTACTCCTGTGTTGTCTTGGCTGTGTGATTAGGATCATTGTCATGTTGGAAGGTGAACCTTTGGCCCAGGGAGGTCTTGAGCACTGTGGAGCAGGTTTTCATTGATATCTCTGTACTTTGGTCCATTCAGTTTTCCCTCAACCCTAACCAGTCTCCCTGTCCCTGCTGCTAAAAAGGAAACCCCACAACACGATGCTGCCACCACCATGCTTTACTGTAGGGATGGTATTGGGCAGGTGATGAGTGGTGCCTGGTTTCCTCCAGACATAACATTTAGAAACAAGGCCAAACAGTTCAGTCTTGGTTTTATCAGACCAGAGAATCTTGTTCCTCAGTCAGAGATCTTCAGGTGCTTTTTTGCAAATTCCAAGCAGACTTTTATAGGTTTTGCACTGAGGAGAGGCTTCAGTCTAGCCACTCTGCCATAAAGTTTAGATCGGTGGAGGGCTGCAGTGATGGTTGTCCATTTTGGAATTTTGTCCCATCTCCACACAGGATCTCTGGAGCACAGTCCGACTGACTATCAGGTTCTTGGGTCACCTCTTACTAAGACCCTTCGTCCCCCACAGCTGTTTGGTCAGGTGACCAGCTCTTCGAAGAGTCCTGGTTGTGCCAAACTTCTGTAATTGGAACATTTGAGAATTACGGAGGCCACTCTGCTCTTGGGACCCTTCAGTGCAGAATTTTTTTTTTTTTATAGCTTTCCCCAGATCTGTGCCTTTCAATAATCCCGTCTCTGAGCTCTGCAGGCAGTTTCTTTGATCTTCTGGCTGTTGCTCTGATACAGTATGCATTGCCAGCTGTGAGGCCTTTTATAGAGAGGCGTGTTCCTTTCCACAGGTCCAATAAAATTAAATTACCACAGGTAGACAGACTCCAATGTAGCTGTAGAAACATCTCAGCACCATTAAAGAGAAAAGGGAAGCCATTGAGATAAACTTCAACTGTTGTTGAAAACTTATGACAATGTGATATTTCAGCTTTTTCTTTTTTTATACATTTGCAAACATTTCTAAAATTCTGTATTCGCTTTATCATTATGGGGTACTGAATGTAGATGAATGAGGGGAAACAAAAAATTTAAACAACTGTATCAGGCTGCAACATAAGAAAAATGAAAAAAGTTAGGGGGGGGGGGGTCTTAATACTTTATGAATGCACTGCATCAGAGTTTAGCCAGATGCAACCAGATGACCTTGTCACCCATCAATCGGTAATGACATAGAATCAACATTTATGTTTCTTCAAAAAAGTCTGATCTTAGTATGATCAGTGAACCATCTGCCTCTACCACCTTTGTCTTTTCAAAGCAGATACCTCAATTTTTATGGGGGCCTCACTATAAACAAGGTGCTTTAAATGGAACTGAAGAGAAATAATTTTCCTATGAAGGAATTTATGCCTCACATTGATCTGCAAGGTTTCATCAGGATCTGGTACATCTAACAGACATTGGTAATGACATTCTAAATGCTGGTTTCCAATTACTGGCCAAGCAAAATGTGAGAGATAGATCCCTGAAATGTAAAGAAGAAAAAGAAAAGGCACATCTGTCAAGAAGTTGTAGGGATTCTAGGGAAATATATGATACACCATACATCTTCTAACCACAATGAAGCACAGGGATCTCCAATGTTGTCAATAATGCTAGAATAAGATGAAGGGGAGGACTGTCTTAGAGTTGCATTGGCAATTTGGCAGGAATATCTCATACTGATGAAGAGGTCATTGGGAAAGAATATATTACTTCTATGCTTATTGAACTGAGCGGAGAAAAGGGTCAGGGAATGAATGGCACTTTCACAAAACTTGAGTGGTTTATAATTTTGTGGAAATAGTCATGTTCATGATTGGCATATGTATCTTGCTTGTAAATGTTGGTTTTCTAAAGAAATGGTTTTCAATTAAAATTCCAGGCAGTCATCCAAATTAGTGTCTTCTAGTGCTTATCTGTAAGAGCAGTTCAAGCCGCCACCCGCAACATGACACTATATTCCAGTTCCGAGACTTTACATTTTTAATGTCAGCTTCATAATATCAGCATAAGGTTGGATAAGAAACCTCCACTTTAAATGATTTTGTTTAAATGGTCTCTCCCTCTCTCTCGATATGCAGCCAAAGCGAGAGAGAGAGAGAGAGAGAGAGAGAGAGAGAGAGAGAGAGAGAGAGAGAGAGAGAGAGAGAGAGAGAGAGAGAGAGAGAGAGAGAGAGAGAGAGAGAGAGAGAGAGAGAGAGAGAGAGAGAGAGAGAGAGTGTGTGTGTGGGGGGGGGGGTTTGGAAGTTTGAAGTGTTTATTGTTTGGGTCTCCTGTGTTAAACATCTCAGAACTTGGGCCACTGATATTTCTTAATTGATGTCAATGGGTAAATTCTTAGCATCATCTTTTAGTATTCCAAGTGGGTTATCATTGTATTTGAAATTAATTTGTTCTGAGCACATAGTTAAATTATGAATTATTCCAAATAAGTATGTTAGTTCTTATATCTATATATTCCAGAGATGTCACTCTAGACAATATTACAACCTAGCATTATAACTAATATTTATCTCAAGTATAAGTAGACCCTTAGATTGCATGCATATCTTCAAAAAGAGGAAAAATTAAGTTTCTCTCTGTGAATAGAATTAATTGAATTCAATCTAAGGGAGTCAAATAGGGAGTCCAATTTTATATGACGGGCAATGAAAGAAGTGATTGTACTTTTCTATTCACATATTATACAAAATATAATGAGTAGTAAAGGCAACGCCATTTATTCCTAGGGACAAAATTTATGTCCCACAGGCTTCTGCAACAGTTGGAAGCCTCTTATGGCTCATCTGATGAAGTTGTATACTGAACTTAGGCAAATAACATCAGAAAGGACTAGAACCGAATGCTGGTAAGGGATGGTACTGAATGAGACTCTGCTTGGTTGAGGGGAGTCTCTCCTGGTACTACTAGGGAGGAGTCACCAGAAGAACGTGCCAGCATGGACTACCCTATGGACCTCACCAGTTCTCTGCAGGACCCAATAGAGGGTCCAAACCTCATCCATTACGGCTGGCTCTGCCACGAAGGTCCTTCAGGGACACAACTCCACCCCCTTCCTCTTCACCAGGGGGTGACTGCCCTAGACAGTTTAGCCGCTCTACCAGTCCGCACAATAATATATCATTGAACAGGGTCTAGTGCCGACCAGCAACATTACAGGTCATCCCCACATTATCCACAACGGAGTCCGGGTACAATTTTTCTAAGTGATGAAAGGATATAGATAAAGCAAGTCTCCTTATTGCAGGTGGGGGAGCTTGAGAAGCTAGCCATTTTGTGCAGAATGCTAGAGAGTGGTGACCATCACCTTCAGACATTAGCAACAAAAAAAAAAGGGGGGGGGGGGCTTTGACTAACAGGGAGACCTTGGGAGGGAACTTGGGGATTTCCTTGCTTGTTTTTTGCCAGTGTCCAATCGCCTAGAGGTGGCAACACAACCCTATTTGTAATGACTATAAAAGACGCTCTGTGTGCCATGATTTTCTCAACAAAATTAGCCTATAGCCTTTTTATTTAGTAGAAGGTGCTAACTGCCTACACATATACTCTTTTCTTGCATAGCACATGTAACAGACATCTCAATGGACATCTTAATTTTTAGGTCGAACTCTAAACAGGCCAGTAGTAGTCACTGCAACATATAAAATAGAGGAATTGGTAAACAAGATTATTAACTCTTCCAGAACAGTTTTCTAAAATGACATGAATTATAAGAAAGTTGGGGATGCTCTTTTGCAGTGACCAAAGTGCTGCTTTGAGTAGTATTGTCCTGTCATTCAGTCAGATATGAGAGGCATGGTGTCCACCTCAGTGCTTAAAGGGAACCTGAAGGGAAACATAAGCTTGTAAAATGACTGCCATATTTGCAAAGCGTATCAATGCTCCGTACCAACAATGTTCAAACAATACAAAAGCACTGTTAAGAGATTGCAAAAAACACTGTTGTCATCTCAATGACAGTCTTCGACCCAGGACATCCTTCTCTGTCTATTGCTGGGTTGTCTAGAGCAGCATTTGGCAGAGGGTTATGTGAGTGTCTACTTTATGCTTTGCAAGTAGATTTCTTTTTGGATGAAGCAAAGATCAAAACATAGCTAGACACATTGTGGAAAAAAGTGAGGGTAAAGCAGCATATTTGTCTGGAATGTCGTCAGACCTCAATATTCCGAGTAATGGTTTGTGAGTTCAGCACCTGCTAGCATCATAAAATTTAATGGTGAAAAAAAGCAGGTAGGAATTTCTACCTATACAGGAAATTGACTTACCGTATTTGAACCCCAGAATACATATGATTATAGATGTCATTGTCTTCTAGTACTCCATGTCCGTTGTCATAGAAGTATACACCGACCTAAGAGAAAATTTGTATTTCGTTACAAACGTGGACAGTATTTGACTGGCCGTACATTCTGTTTACATGCATCTGGTATACAAAAAACAGTAGTTTTCCCTTCTACTTCTAGTCGCAGTCACCTAAGCTAGTACATCATTAGTATGGCCCATTGATTCCTGGGATATCTAGGTCATTGATCCCAGAGGTCTTTGAGCATCTAACGCGGGTACGATCGCAAGATCTCCTGACCAGAAGCGACTCAATCGGTGCCATTTCCTCCATCACTCTTTCCGCAACTGCACTTCATTTCCCTTCCAGGTTCTCTGTTGATTGACAGGTTGCCATAACACAGGGGTGGGAACTTCCGCCGATACCACCATTGCTACAGCAACCTGTAATCAACAAAGTGTGCCGAGCAGTGTCATTACTGCACAGGCGCAAGATCGGGAGGTGCATGCTGGATAGGCATTTGTACGGAATCTCAGAAATAGACAGGAGTGGGCTTTAGATTCCCACATCTTCGATGACCGCTGCCTGATCATGTAAGAAATGACAGATTTAAAAGAAAAAAAAAAAAAAAAAAAGTATGAGAACAGTTCGGACAATATCCCAATTATATAGTACGAGCACTAAGAATCACAGGGGTGCTTTTATTTAAGAAAAAAAAAATGTTTAGGAGGCTGGAGCTCCGCTTTAAAAACAACCTTATGTACTCTTAAAGGGGTTGTAAACCCTCGTTTAAAAAAAATAAAAAAACAAACATGTCATACTTGCCTCCACTATGCAGTTCGTTTTGCACAGAGTGGCCCTGAACCACCTCTTCTGGGGTCCCCCGGCTGCGCTGGTGGCTCCTCCCCACATCGAGTGTCCAAGTTGGAAAAGCGCTCTCCTTGGTGGACACCCTTGCGGGTGCGCTCCCGAGTCCTGCATCTGTATCCCTTCACACAGAATGCAGGACTCAGACCGGCACCTCTGTGTCGCGTCATTGGATTTGATTGACAGCAGCGGGAGCCAATGGCTGTGCTGCTATCAATCTATCCAATCAGGACACGAGACACCAGCTACAGATGGTGTGCTTGTGTCTGGCCAGAGAAAGATTCATGTCAGGTAAGTAAAACGGGGAGGGGGTGGGGGGGCGCAAGCACTACAGAAGGTTTTTCACCTTAATGCATTGAGGGTTTACAACCCTTTTAAAGCATATGAAGAAGAGAATATTCTGTAAGAGCAGAAACCCTCTGTACAGAGATCTGATATTTTAGAACAGCAGGTCATTGCTATAAGTGGTTTATGGGAGGGCTCTGGAGACATTTATTGTCACAGTGGGCCCCACTAACACATCAGACCTGAATAAACCTCTTACATACAGCTTTTCACAAATTAGAATGTTACAATTCCTGAAAGACTCTCAGTACAGACTATCATAGATTAGCATCACCATGGAACCCACCAGAGAAGGATTTAGCCCTTACCTGCTTTCCACTGTGTATCCTGTTCCTTCGTAACACCGGAGTACTTCCTGTTGTTACCCAAACTCCAGCTAATGTGTTACTATAGACCTCATTCTCTTCAATTACGCCCTGTCCTTTCTCATGCTGTAAATAAGAGAGAACATGACATAGAAATGTGGAGTTTGTTTTTTTTCATGAAAAGACATTCTTAAATTTTCTATTTAAAAAATGCTCTATTGCAGTACAACTGATTCCTGATTTATATAGTAGTTAAAGTGATCCTGTTACTACACAATGCCTAGGCTGGAGGCCCGTGAGTGAAAACGTTGCCTCTATGCAGATTCTATATGCCACACTTCCGTTAGTACAGAATACCTGCTCCCCTGTCGCATGCTGTGGTTCCTCTCATCAGCTTGTGCATCATTGGAAGAAGTACGAGTCAGCGTTTGGGGAATGGGGGTGCAGCATGCGACTGAGGTAACAGGCATTCGACACAACCAAATGATTACAAATAGGGTGCAGCAAAAAGAGTTACATTTTTAATAATCAGGAAGCCAGAAAAGTAAGTAGAGATGCTTGTTTTACAATCTGGGTGATGTGTACTATTGGACTCCAAGTACTGTGATCCAGGGTATTCTTAGTTTGGGTATGCCGAATACAACCCAGCTGTAAACTAACACCAGGGAAATGCAACGTGGTGCTATGAAGCCAGGTCTACATAAACCAGGAACCATTTGTAGAGAGTCTTTTGGTCTTCTCAACTTTATCCATTTCATGACTTATAAAATTAATAAAAATATATATTAAATAGGTTATAAAATGACAATAACTTACCACATAGATTCCACCGTGTTGGCCGTCATGGATTTTATTATGCCTGACAATGGGGCAGCTGTTTGTACGTATCTGTATTCCTGCTAAAGCATTGCCTGTTGAGAACAAAGTAAATCCATATTAAGAGACAAGCAGTTCCAAAAAATGTTGTACACAAGTATGAATTCCAAAAGGTAAAAAAATTCATACCATAAATGTCATTTTCTTCTATAAGGCCTCTTCCGTCACCAAAGATATACACACCACCTTGGTTTCCATTAAAAATTGCATTTCCCCTTGAAGAAAAAAATATTTTAGTCAGCAACTGTTTAAACTAATAAAACATGACACCGACCAAAATAAATGGCCAATCTTCTCTTTTACCATTATGTTTAAAGGAGAAGTTCACTTAAAAAAAAAAAAAAAAGCCATGCATGCAATTTTAAATCTTGACAAGTTTGGTATATATTTACTCGAACATCATCTTTCATATTTTACCAAAAAACAACAGGGTATTATATTGTGTTTGTGTGCACTAAAATTCATTGTAGTGTATTTTTTTTCCTGAAAACTTGCATTTGATAAAAGGCTGTGCAAATATCACGCAACATAAAAAATTGCAAGAGCCTCCATTTTATTCTCCAGGGCTTCAGCTTTCAAAAAATATATATGATGTTTTGGGGTTACAAATAACTTTCTAGCAAAAAAAATGCTGGTTTTAGTGTATGTGAAAATTTACAAATTGACCCAGGCAGCAAGTGGTTAAACTGCAACTTCCGAGGACAATTCATAGCAAGGGTACCAATAATATTTTCCAAAGAACTTAGCTTTAAAATTCTGTAGAGAACAAACTTTACAGCTACAAGAAAAGTGTGACACCTCATTTGATAAAAACTCTTTAACCTGGCCAAAGACTGGTATGAAGTAGTAATAGGATGACACACAGAATTGTAATGCAGTGCTTTCTCTGTTCATCTTGCAATCCTGATTAATGTTCAAAGGGCGACAATTATTGGAACAAACAGCCTTTTTACCTGCACCCATTATTTGAACAAAACCACAATAAATGAATGTTATTTACTGCTTACCGTATGGTTGGGTCACTATTTGAGGTAATCCATACACCAGCAAAATTGTTTGCATAGATTTTGTTCTCCAAGAACTGTCCTCTCCCTTTTTCATGGACGTATATCCCTCCCGTCTGACCGTGGTGAATTTCACACCTGACCACCGTGGGATTGGCATAGGCTTTCACCTCAAAACCTGCTATTCGATTCCTATGGATGTTGCAGCTTTCGAAGTAACCCTGCAGGAAACCACGGAGGGTAAAATTCAACAATTTTATAATGAAATGATAGGGGAGCAGAGAAAGTATATGTGAAAGCAGGCAAACCAAAACATAGCGGGGGGGGGGGGGTGTTTCAAAAAAGTTGATGATGCGCCACTTTTCTGGCAATTATCCCTCTTGCTGATGTATGAATGAAGCATTTGTGACACTTGGGGGTAGATTTACTAAGGTTGGTGTACTCAGAAGCTGATTGGCTACCGTGCACAGCTGCACCACATTCTAACATCAGCTTGTTTATTTAACCACTTAAGGACCGAGCCTCTTTCTGAGATTTGTTTACAAGTTAAAAGGGTTTTTTTTGCTAGAAAATTACTTAGAACTCCCAAACATTATACATTATTTTTTCTAACACTCTAGAGAATAAAATGGCAGTCATTACAATACTTTGCGTCACACCGTATTTGCGCAGCGATCTTACAAGCGCACTTTTTTTTTTGAAAAAATACACTTTTTGTATTAAAATAATAAGACAGCAAAAAAAAATAAGACAGTAAAGTTTTTCTTATTTTACCTTTTATTTTTACACTGTTATAAAAAAAAAATAAAAAATAAAAAAAGAAATTGTGTCACTTTTCTTTCTATTACAAGGAATATAAACATCCCTTGTAATAGAAAAAAAAAAAAAAGCATGAGAGGACCTCTTAAATATGAGATCTGGGCTCAAAAAGACTATATATATACACATATCTATCTATATATCTCTATATATATATATATATATATATATATATATATATATATATATATATCTATAGATATATATATATATATATCGATATATATATATATCTATATAGATATATATATCTATATAGATATATATATATATATCTATATATATATATATATCTATATATATATATCTATATATATATCTATATATATATATATCTATCTATATATATATATCTATATATATAGATATATATATATATATATATATATATATATATATATATATATATATATATCTATATCTATATCTATATCTATATCTATATCTATATATATCTATATATATATATATATATATATATATATATCTCTATATCTCTATCTATCGTTTGGAGCAAAACGATTTAAATAATTTAAAAAAAAAAATCGTTTTGACGTCGCTTCCACCCTGCAATGGTATGGAGACGGGTGGGGCCCATCTTCCCCTCACTCGTCTTCATACCCAGGAAGGAGAAGCATCCAAATTGCCTCCGCAGCTACCGACGGCTCCGGTAACCGGAGAGCGGGGCCTCTACCGCCGCCAATAAAAGTGGTCTTGTGGCAAATCCGCCGCAAAGACCACTATTATCGGAAACCGGACGGCCCACCGAAGAAGAGGATACCGGGGTTATGGCAGCTAGCTGCTGCTATAACAACAATATTACTCTTCAAAGCGAGGACGTATATCGGCGTGCGGCTGTCCGGAAGTGGTTAAGCTTTGGTAAGCTGATTGGTTTCCATGCAGAAGTGAGCCCGATTTTGCACTCTGCAAGCTTTAATAAATAAAAACCCTTGGTGTCTGACATCGGCTTGTGCACCAAATTCAGATAGTTCTATAAAGCGCCGCTTTTACTTTGTGTTGCATTGAATGTGCAATGTAAAAGTGGAGCCAATTAGGACCAACTCTCTTTTGGCATACAGAGAGAAAAACTGGCGACAGATTTTTTGAAAGTGTCCTCGTGTACGCTCTAAAAAGTGGTGCATCATGAGCAAAATTCAAGTCCCAGTTCTAGACAGGTATATGAATTTGGCGCATTCTTCACAACTTTTAGAGACACAAAATCTGCCTGTGCCAGTGTTTATGCATTCCAGGGAGTATTCTTTTGTGGAGCAGAGATACAAGTATAAAGAACAAAACTGAACTGGGCTTTTGCAAGAATTTAAATATGCAGTTTCAAGTTTTAAAACTACCCAACCTTGCCTTTTCAAAGATTTACGTTTGTGTCATATGCCTACATTTACTTAATGGGGTGAAGGTTACCCAAAGAGTGACAATTGCTTCCCTATCTACTGTCCTACGCTGCACACTTGGAAGCTGGGAGACAGTGTGTGAGGTGAGGTAGCTGATAAGGCAGCAACTGTCACACTTGAGGTGATGTTTCACTCAAACTTAAAGTGGTTGTAAACCCTTACATATACCTAGTGACGTGACTAGTCTCAGGTGATGCACAGACAAAACAAATCCTCCTATATAAGTTGTACATGTTTATCTCCAGCCATCTTTCCTCTGCAACCATTAAAAGTGCAGAATTTACACAGAATCTCTCAGCTCTAAAAAGCAAGGGGTGGAGAGCTGAAGTTACATCAGTGAGGAGAGCTCTGAGAGTTGATTGGAGGGAAGGGCACACCCCCTTCACACAGCAAACAGGAACAGAACTGAGGTTGTCACTTAGCTAGAGTGCTCTCCTGTCACCTTTTTTCTCTTGGTGTCAGGAAAACTTGTCATAAAATGATTCCTGCTGATAGAGGAACAAAGCAGCAGGCAGAAATGACACTTCGTGCTCTGGACTGAGACAAGTAAACTCTATATAGGGATATGCTTTGTTCATATTTCATGTCTGAGGTTTACAACCACTTTAAGCTAAAAAGTCAGAAACATAACAAAAAAAAATTGAATAGGGCAATAACAAATCTTTCAGCACTAAGCTTAAACACCATGTAGGTCCAAATATTAAAGAGTAACTCCACTTTTGTTGAGGAAGAAAAAACAATTCCCTCTGGGTGATCAAGGCAAGGATTTTGACAAACTTTGTTGCAAAATACTACCTGTCTCTGCTCTGAAGAAAAAGTGGTTTGTTCCCTGCAGAGTGAATCTGAATGGGAATGACTTTTTCATTATCAAACGCACTTGCAGTCTTCAACCCTTTGGGAGTATCTCACAAAAAAAGGAATTTTTTGTTGCAGAGGATGCCTAAAATCTGACTTGTGTCTTTGTGCAGAGTTTTAGGAAAAAATCCACACAAGCAGAAAACAACATTTCTGGGGGTGTTCCATACACCAATTGTGAACGAGACACTTCCAAGTTGCACTGGATTTTACAGAAAATTACAGCGCTGCAGATTGGAAAGGTAATTTTTAATAGCATTTAATTACAATATGCCTTGTGCAGCAATTGTACATTCTATAATATTTTTTTTTTTCCTCATGACTGTGGAGTTACCCTTTAAGTCTGTTAGACAAGATAATGACGATTCTCACCATATAGAATGCATAAATATTTACCGTCTGGTTTGTAGTTTCCAGTCACTAAATAGTCACTGCTATTAAAATGTAATGGGTACACAAGACAATGTTCACTTTACCATTTCTACATGTCCATTCTAGCAAACAATTAAAAATACTTAAAGCAGGAGTAAACCCATCGATTTAACAGTTTCAAAAAACAGTTACATTGCCGGCATGTGCCAGGAATGTAACCGTCACACTGGTTGTGCTCTTAGCCAAACCATCCAATGGCTGGGGTCATCACTGATCACATGTGCATTATTGGAGTTGAAGAAGAAGAAGGCCGGAAGGATTTACCCCCTTAATGACCAGGCCATTTTTTGCGATACGGCACTGCTTTAACTGACAATTGCGTTGCCGTACGATGCTGTACCCAAATAAAATTAATGTCCTTTTTTTCCCCACAAATAGAGATTTCTTTTGGTGGTATTTGATCACCTCTAGGTTTTTATTTTTTGCGCTATAAACAAAAGACCGCCAATTTTGAAAAAAAAAAAAATGTATTTTCTGCTATAAAACATACCCAAAAAGAGAAATCAAATTTCTTCATCAATTTAGGCCAATATGTATTCCACTACATATTTTTGGTAGAAAAATCCCCAATAAGCGTATATTGATTGGTTTGCCCAAAAGTAATAGCATCTAGAAAATAGGGGATAGGTTTATGGCATCTTTATTATAATTTTTTTTTTCCTAGTAATGGCGGCAATGAGTGATTTTTAGCCTGACTGCGACATTGTGGCAGACAGATCAGACACTGGACATTTTTGACAAGTCTTTGGGAACCAGTGACATTTTTACAGTGATCAGTGCAGGTTAACATCAAAGGCGATCAATGTGTTTCCTGGGTGTGTTTACTAACTGTATGGGGGATGGGCTGCCTGGGATAACACAGAGATCCCTCTTCCTGCAAAGCAGAAAGACCAGATCCCAGTGTAATCCCGTCAGAACGGAGATCTGCTTTGTTTACTTCGGCAGTTCCCCGTTCTGTCACTGCAGGGAACTATCGCGGGCAGACAGAGTCCGTCAGGCCCACTGACTGGCTCTAGGGTTGCCACCTTTTCAAGTCAAACCCCAACACTTTATCGCACATGCCAAATTTTTTTGTGGTATACACTATAGGATTTTAAAGACTCGGAGGAGTCTTTAAAAGTGTCCGAATTTTAGGCAGACTGAAACCCAGACACATGATTCAAAACCTGAGCTGTTCAGGTGAATCCCAGACAGGTGTCAATCCTACGTGTCATAATAAAGGGATCAGTGTCACCCCCCTTTGTAATACAGGAGTCAGCGTCACACACACACACAGGGGTCAGTGTCATCCCCTTTATAATATAGGGGTCAGTTTTACACCCTCCATAATACAGGGGCCTCAATAGAGGACCCCCATTAGATCAGAATCCCCTTATATCAGTGCTGCCCTTAGAGACCCTAAAAAATACAAATTAAAAAAATGCAGCACAACCTCTCCCTATAATTATAATTCATATGTGAAAAAATAATTATGAATGATGGTGGAAACCCCCAAGGGTAATCCAAGTATTAATACACTCCAATCTTATTTAAACATGTTCAACCTTCACACACACACACACATAATACTGTATGGATAGTGGTGTAAATCCACTCCAAAATGTGTTGTGCTAATATCCAATTTATAAAATCCTTTTATAGATACATTGGATATTAGCACAGCACATTTTGGAATGGATTTACACCACTATTCATATAGTATTATGTGTGTATGGAGATTGCACAGTATATACTGTATGTTTAAATAAGATTGGAGTGCATTAAACTATACGAATATAATTATAGGGGGAGGTTGCACTACCTTTTTAAATTTTTTAAGGTTTTCTTTTTTTTTTTTTTTAAGATAAGCGTTCCCTATAACCGATTCACTTTACAGACCAGCCATTTGTCTCTAAAGGGGGTGTTGATATAAGGAGAGTTCCCCTTATCAAACAGAGGTCTCAAAGTAGGGGGGGGGGGGTGTTGATATATTGTGGGGTTCTCTAAGGGGGGTGCTGACTGCTGATCTAATTGGTCACCAGCAGTCAGCACCCCCCCTCCCCACAGACACCCCTTATATCATCCCCCACTCCTCGATTAGATCAGGGAACCCACCCATCAGTGTCCCCTGCCCCTAAAGACCCCCATTAGACTGCCTTACCGAGAGCCGCTTCGAGCCATGAAGTATGGTAGCTGGAGTTTGGGGGTGGAGCTTCTCTACTGTAGTGCTATTTTCCTTCCTTCCATTGTGTGGGGGGCCTTGTGGAGAAGTGTGTCGGCAAGACACAGGAATCAAGACACATCTGAACTGGTGCGCTCACAGGGCTGCTGTTAGAAATTATTGGGGCCCCCCGTACAGCCTACTTCATGGGGCCCCCACCCCCTGAGGGAAAGAGGTGGAGGGAGGGAGGCAAGAGAGGCGGTGGTGAGAGAGAGGCGAGAGAGGCGGTGGTGAGAGAGAGGAGAGAGAGAGGCTGACAGAGGACAGGATGGTGGTATTTGTGCCCAGGTCTACAGCGGGTGGAGACCCAGGCACATGTGTCAAAACCTGGATTGTCCGGGTCAAAACCGGACAGGTGGCAACCCTTATTGGCTCCCCCACTGGCACCCACGATGGGCCGTGCACGGACAGACGTACACCTATGGCGATTCGCGCAGCCGAGTCACCTTGCCGCAGTATAACTATGGCAGGCGGACGGCGAGCGGTTAAACAGAGACCAAGATGGCAGCTTCCTTGACTGAAAACGATAGGAGGGTTTTCTTCCACTGGAACATGTGTATGACAGCACAGTGCGAGTTCTTAACACATACAGTGCCTTGCAGAAGTATTCACCACCTTGACATTTTTCGTGTTTTGTTGCCTCACAACCTGGAATTAACATGGATTGCTTGAGGGTTTGCATAATCTAATTTACAGAACAGGCCCACAACTTTGAAGATTTTTTTTTTAGTGCAAAACTATTCACCCCCCTAAGTCAATACTTTGTAGAGCCACCTTTTGCAGCTATCACAGCTCCAAGTCGCTTTGGATAAGTCTCTATGAGCTTGCCAGATTTTATCACTGGTATTTTTGCCCATTCCTCCTTGCAAAACTGCTCCAGCTCCTTCAAGTTGGATGGTTTGAGCTTGTGAACAGCAATCTTTAAGTCTGAGCACAGATTTTCTATTGGATTGAGGTCTGGGCTTTGACTAGGCCATTCCAACACATTTACATGTTTCCCCTTAAACCACTCAAGTGTTGCTTTAGCAGTGTGTTTGGGGTCATTGTCCTGCTGGAAGTTGAACCTCTGTCCTAGCCTCAAATCACACACAAAGTGGTACAGGTTTTGCTCAAGAATATCCCTGTATTTAGCTCCATCCATCTTAGCACCATCCAGTTTCCCAGTCCCGACTGCTGAAAAACATCCCCACAGCATGATGCTGTCACCATCATGTTTCACTGTGGGGATGGTGTTCTTTGGGTGATGCTATGGGTTTGCGCCAGACATAGCGTTTTCTTTGATGGCCAAAAAGTTCAATTTTAGTCTCGTCAGACTAGAGCACCTTTCTCCATACATTTTGGGAGTCTCCCACATGCCTTTTTGCAAACTCAAAACGTGCCATTTTGTTTTTTGCTGAAAGTAATGGCTTTCTTCTGGCCACTCTGCCATAAAGCCCAAATCTATCAAGCGTGGAGAGTTCCTTGGTCTTCATGGCAGTGTTTGGTTAGTGGAGCCTCTTGCTTAGGTGTTGCAGCCTCTGGGGGCTTTCAAAAAGGTGTGTATATGTAATGACAGATCATGTGACACTTAGATAGCACACAGGTGGACATCATTTCACTAATTATGTGACTTCTGAAAGTAATTGTTGCACCAGAGCTTTTTATGGGCTTTATAACAAAGGGGGTGAATACATACGCACATGCCAATTACCGTATATACTCGAGTATAAGTCAAATTTTTCAGCACATTTTTTTGTGCTGAAAGTGCCCCCCTCGACTTATACTCGAGTCAAGCACTTTTCTGCAGCAAAAAATGTCATTTTCCGAACCGACTTTGGGGCCCCGTATCTCAGGGCCACTTGGTGCTAGGAACCCCAAGTTTGGTGTGCAAACCCAGTAGAACAGGTACCATAACATATCCAAAGCTGGGGTTCCTAGCACTAAGTGGCCCTGAGATACGGGGCCCCAAAACCGGTTCAGAAAATGTCATTTTCTGCTGCAGAAAAGTGCTTGACATTTTCTGAACTGATTTTTGTGGCCCTGTATCTCAGTGCCACTTGGTGCTAGAAACCCCAGCTTTGGAAATTTTATGGTGCTAGTTCCACTGGGTTTGCACACCAAATTTGGGGTTCTTAGCACTAAGTGGCCCCAAGATACAGGGCCCCAAATTCGGTCAACTGTGTCCATCTGCAGCAATGTCATTTCGGGACCCTTTGGGTTCAGAGACCCCAAATTTTGGCTGCAGCTAGGGGGCATCTAGGAACCCTCAACTACCAAGTTTGAAGTTCAGGGGACCTATGGCTGCAAATGGGCACAGTGAGGCTGCAAAAGGGCATTGTTGACCCTCTTTTCCACTTACAGTAGCTGTGCATTTCTCACCCTCGTCTTATACTCGGGTCAATACGTTTTTCCCATTTTTTTGTGGTAAATTAGGGCCTCGACTTATACTCAGAACGAATTATACTCGAGTATATACGGTATCAGTTTTTTCTTTCTGAAAAATAGTTTTATGTATATGTTTTTCTAATTTTACTTCACCAACTTAGACTATTGTGTTCTGATCCATCACATATAATAATTCAGATAAAAAAAAAAAACAAAAAAACATTGAACTAAAGGCTGTAATTTAACAAAATAGGTAAAAAGCCAAGGGGGGTGAATACTTTTGCAAGGCACTGTATAAATTATATATATATATATATATATATATATATATATATATATACACACACACACATATATATATATATATATATATACACACACACACATATATACATACATACACACACACACACAGACATATATACATACATATATAAACATACATACACATACATACACAGTGCCTTGAAAAAGTATTCATGCCTCTTGAAATTTTCCACATTTTGTTATGTTACAACCAAAAACGTAAATGTATTTTGTTGGAATTTTATGTCATAGACCAACACAAAGTGGCACATAATTGTGAAGTGGAAGATAAATTATATGGTTTTCAAAACGTTTTACAAATAAATATGTGAAAAGTGTGGTGTACATTTGTATTCAGCCCCCCTGAGTCAAAACTTTGTAGAACCGCCTTTCACTGCAATTACAGCTGCAAGTCTTTTTGGTAGGGTTGCACCGATACCACTTTAAGACCAATACTTTTTTCTCAAGTACTCGCCAATACTTTTTTTCTTAATTTTAATCTGCCATGTGACAGTGGCGCTAATATGCAGCAGTGTCAGTAGTTAATTTTTTTTGCAATTTATACTGTTTTGTTATTTTGAGTGGACCGTGTCAGTTTTTTTTTTTTTAATTACAATTTAACTTTTGAATTTTTTTCTTTTTCTTTTTTTTTTATCAGCCCTGTTGGGGAGGTTTTGGTGAGATATCAGGGGTCTAAACAGACCCCCGATATCTCCCTTGTAAGACAGGGAAAGAGGATAGAGATTTCTCGGTAGCCTCAGCTGCACTGGAGATGAATGGACAGGAGACAGATCCGGGAAGGGGGGGGGGGCCAGAGGAGGAGCCAGGGGAGGACATTAATGGATCAGGACCCGGAGTAGGACACAGGGGACATGGGGAGCACAGAGGGGGACCTGGAGCAGGACACAGTCGGTGCGCAGTGGGGCAGTTACAAGCACCGATCTCCCTGGCAGCCGTGGGAGGGAGAGGAGGAGAAGCTGCTGTCAGAAAGCTATAGAGGGAGATCGGTGCTTGTAACTGCCCCACCGATCAGGTCTAAGAGGGTAAAATCTTCTGGCGGTCAAGTGGTTAAATCCTTAACAGTATGTAGGTGCTGCCACCTACAACTAACTGGACACTGGCAAAAAAAAAAAAAAAAAAAGCCAAGCCATCCCCTCCCTATCGATCAACCTGGGTACAACCAGCCTGTTGGAGTCCCTTGCAGTTATCACTAACAATCACCATCTTCTTCTGGTGGGACGCTCTCCCCCCTCCAGGCTACAATGGCTCAACAGGACCCATCAGCACTGTCTGCGTTGATGGGGCAATCATGCTAATTTCTTTCCTGCAACCTGTGGCTGCAGGAAAGAAATAATTTGCACCATCTATGGCCTGCCTTAGTTTTGTAGCGAACGATAAACCACAATACAGAGGGGTGGTATCTCTGTCCCATGATGTATTTCAAGAAATAGATTTTACAGGTAAGCGAAAAATACCAATTTCCTAATCGTACAGGGAAACAAAGCTTCTTTCTAAACCCTTATGAACAGGGACGTCCCAAACTAGAACATGTGGGGAAGGAAACACAGCAACAAGCCAATGGGCCCCAAGAAAAACAAACAGGAAAGAACCTCACAAAGCAGCCTGCAAACAATGCAGCCAAAAGTAGCATCCTCAGGGGCTTAAACATCCACCTTGTAAAAACTTTTTTAAAGTCTGAACCTAAGACCAGGTAGTGGCTTTACAACCTCGGGCGGCACAGTGGTGCAGTGGTTAGCACTCTCGCCTAGCAGTAAAAAAGGGTCGCTGGTTCGAATCCCAACCACGACACTACCTGCCTGGAGTTTGCATGTTCTCCCTGTGCCTGCGTGGGTTTCCTCCGGGTACTCCGGTTTCCTCCCACACTCCAAAGACATGCTGGTAGGTTAATTGGCTTCTGTCCAAAATTGGCCCTAGTATTTGAATGGGGACCTTGGATTGAGGGTAGGGACTGATGTGAGTGTGCGATGTACAGGGTTAGGGACAAGGGTCAGGGTTGTAGACACACACTCACTCAGGTTGAACTGGATGGACTGGTGTCTTTATTCAACCTTACTAACTATGTAACTATGTAACCTTGAGCTATTGAAGCTCAATGACAAATAGCCCAGGAGGCACCTACACTTCTGTTAGAGTGAGCAGCCACCGAAAAATGTGGAACCTCTTCTTTTCAACCACAGCTTGAGAAATAGGCTGACAAATCCAACAGGAAATGGAAGATTTGGAAGCTGTATGACTCTTCTTTGGGCCCCAGAAGGTGCAAAAGAGAACCCGATTGCTGAATTGCAACTTCAGGTAAAACCTGACAGCACAAACAACATTCAGGTAAAGAAGCTTTGTCTCCTGGCAACAGAGGTTGAGGGGGAAAAGGGAGGTAATAAAACATCCTGGTTGAGATGGAAGGCAGAAACCAGGTAGCCAAAAAGGACAACTGAGGCCAAAGAGCCAGCTTGTCCTGGTGGAGAACCAGGAACAGCTCCATACAGGAAAGGGCAGCAACTTCTGAAACCCTACGAGACGAAGTAATGGCACCCACCCCCCTTATATATTTTTGTTCTACCCCAATACCCCTCCTCCTTCCCCCCCATCCTTTTCCTTCCTCTTACCTCCTCCTCCTTCCTCTCCCTTTTTTTTTCCCTCATCTCTTACCCCAATGGAATCCTATATATTACTTACCAATTACCTGTCCATTTTCACTACATTAGATTCTCAGATAATAATCCCCTGTGTCTGCCGCGGGGGGGAATCAACTGATGGTTTGGGACCTTTTTTGGCTTTGGGCTTGTAGGTGCGCAACCTCTCACTGTTGTTGCTGTCTTGTTAACATTATATGCTTGCCAACCTGTATGCACGCATGTTCTAAATAAAATTGCCTGTTTTTATAGATTATTTCTCCTGATGAAGCGGCATTAAGACCGCACAGCTAGTAGAGGATCCTTAATCTATGAGGATAACTCCATTACCAGATATTCCCTTTGGGGAAAAACCTACGGAGTAATTGTATACTGTAAGGTCTAATTTCCCTTTTTATTAAAATATTGATTTTGTTAATTTGTATGTTTTTTATATGTAATAAATAAGAAATGCCTATTAGTACCAGGCAAGTCCACAAGCTTTTCCTCTTGGTTTGAGTGTGTGAGAGGGCAGCCTCCGCAACTGTCCGCGCCCTCTTTCCTCCCTCTATTTCTATATAACATTTGGATGATGGTACTTTTAATACCTTAATTTTTTTAATTGTTTATCTGAGGCTATACTCAAAATTTCATTATGCATAAGAACTAAAAGAAAATCCCAAATGGGCTCAAATTTGGATTTTTTTCTGATGCAATCAGCTTCTGAAAAAAGACCGCCAAGGCTGAAACCTGACCCTCGATCAAACTGCCGTTTGACAGAAAGCCAATATACAGCAATATAAGATTTCCAAGTCCTGTGATTGATTTGAATTCAAGGAATACAAACAACTGAATAAAACTTCTCAACCCCCTCCCCCGTGGTGACCAAGATTCCTTGTACTGAAAGGTGGTCCAGAAGCTGGTTTTCATTGTCAGATCCTTCCAGAAGGGGAAAAGACTTTACAGTCTCCAAAAGTCTTAAAGACTTCTCCAGTCCAAATACAAAATCATACTGGGGTGGAGGAACATCAGAGAGTTCAACGATTGCAGTCTCCTGTCCCACGTCCTCAGAACATTCCTCTGTAGATGCTTGGATTGGAACGTGGTAAAAGAACCACCCCAAAGGAGGTAGCCAAACTTCCATGTAAAGGCCAATCAAGAGATTCCACAGCATCCTGAGCAAGGTCACCTAAATCCTCAGAGAAAATTTTCTGGAAAAATAATCATTCTAGTCTTACATTATCCAAGGAGAGGCCAGGATATTGCTGATTTTTGTGAACTGAAAACCCAATCATACCGCTCTAGAGTGCACACAGAGAGACATTGCGTTCCAAGAGAGGAGCGGATTGCAACTGCCGGATTCTTCCAGGTACCTTATAATGGGGATCTCCTGGAACTGTAGAAAGCCCAGAATCAGGGGCAGACCCTAGAGAACACCCTGGAAACAGTGGACAGGCCGAACAGCAGGGCCACAAATTGAAATTATATTCCTCTCCCACAAACACTAAAAAAACCTGTTGAAATGATGGAGAATCACAGTAGGATGAACATTGCTGTGCAGTTTCGGAATCGTAAAGAGGTTTCAGTAGAAACCACAGAACCCTCTTGTCCTCTGGAACCTGAACAAACACTCCATGAAAAAGGAAGATGATCAAGCAATCTTTCCTGCAGATTCAAAGAAAACCTGATGCTTGGAAAGCTCTGAAAAGCAGTGAGCCACTATATTGCAGATCTACACATCTGTTAACTCCCCCTCCCAAAATTCTGCATAGTCGTGCAAAAGTCCTCCCCCACCTAAACAAGCGGGGCCACCTCTTCATTTTGAAGAGGGCCTGGGTCCTTGGTGTAGCTGTCTAGGAAGCACAGGACTTTGTATGGAATTGAGATTTTGGCTATGAGTCTGAGATCTGATGACGGCAAAGAGAAAGTCTCCTTAAGTAGAAAAAGCAGCAGGTTTTTAGAACCATGTGCGTGCCCTACCCTGTCACGGAGTGCTCTTCTCCTGATATCTTCGGATGTATACATCCAAGTCAGGATCAAACAAACCTTTCCTATGGAAGGGAAAAACACTGCCCTTTCATGGCCACCCAAAATAAAAAAAACTTAGGGCACAAGAAACCAAGCGTCCGCACAAAATGGCATCCACCTTAGAGTAAACCAGTGTTCATTTCATCGACAAAAATATTTGTGTCATAAATTTCATCAGCTGCATGTTTTCGGCAACAAAAATTAATTGAAAATAAAATTCGAACCAAGTGGACTGACTAAAGCCATGCCGAAAATCAATTCCTATTTTTATCAACGAAAATGTGAGGGAGGTTTACCCACCTGAACTTCCGCTTTCCTCGGAGCTCCACCTGACTATTAAAGCCACAGCCTCCTGCCAAGCTGTATTGTCTGAGAGACGCAGGCTCCCTCTGCCTGCTGCCTGGGTGTTCTAGAACATTGCCCTGCAAACCACGTGGTGAGGGTTTCCCTTCCCAGCAAGGTAGCAGTGCTTAGCACCGTGTAGGATAACAGCCTCCCCAGACCAGTTCTCTGCCCTGTGCACTCCCCCTCACTCCGGTTTACTTCCCCTCCCCCCACTACGTTATTCGAATTTTACTCCATGAGTATACGAGTTTGGTAATTCTAGAGAAATGCTTAAATAATGCGTTACAATTTAACTAAACCCATTTTTAGTCGGCTAAAATGTACTGGAGATTTTAGTCAACTAAAATTAAAACAATTCAGATGACTAAAACACAACTAAAACGGCATTTTAGTCAAAAGACAATAACTAAAACTAAATTGAAATCCGAGGTAAAAATTAACACTAGAGGGAACCCCTTATAGACAGCCACCAAGCTCATACCTTGAGACTTTGTCAGATCCCCATAGCTGCAACCACCAGTTGCACAGCTGCTCCGACCAAGGATGCTTCAAAACAAGGCCCCCATTGCCGGGATCCTTAAAAATCGGAACAGCATCCCTACGACATGGGAGGTCCTGGTTGAGGAAAGCCATTTCTGGACTTACCAGATGCATATGCTCTCGCCGAAGTAAGCTCAGTCCACATACAAAACATCCTAAAAGTGAGGATGTAGTGGAAAAGACTAAGGAACTTGTGGCGTCCTGAAACCTCTTAAGAGGACGCAGGGATTTCAAATTATTGCTATTTCCATGAGAAAAATTGACAAAGGTCTTTTTGAGTCAAACTCCAACCCTGGGGTTTTTGGCACAGAGTCCTCTGAGTAGTCGTCTTCCACCTCCCCTGCCACCTGCCACCATCTCTATTGGTTCCAATAATGAGGAGGAAGAAGATAAGGAAAATGCCTGCTTTTGCAACCTAGATGATCCAAACTGGCAATTATCCAAGAAAGCTGGGATGTACCCAAGCAGAGAAAATTCCTCAGTAGTCACTAGGAACCGGAGAGAGGGCTCTCTAGAGGTAGAGGAGGTACCTAGAAGTTGGAGAGAGTCAGAGATGCAAGGGATACATTGATGCCAGAGAAAATGTTGCAGGAGGGCCTATGTCCAGGTTCCTCTCTACACAACGGTGGTATTTGGGACCCCTTCCTCCCAAACATCCCTACCCCTCAGCCGTTTTGGAGAGAAATGGCCTGCCGATTCATTTAGCGGGACCTACCTTGAAAAACAGCGGTCAGTTAAGAGAGCACTGTGCTGAAGTTGCACTAGTGCACCAGTTATCCCAGGAGACCTCCCACCCGCGCCCCCAATAGGAACATGTGTGAATGTTGGAGAGCGTGGTCCTACTGCGACTAGCTGTCATCAGTAACAAGGTATGTTGCACCACAGGAGTATCGCCCTAAGCAGGAAATGCCAGCTTCTATACTGCCAAACACTGATCCTTCACTGTGTCGGCACTCGGCAGTTATAAAGACACAGTGGGCATGAGTAGACTGCAGTGTTAGTGCAGAGTAAGGGGAGGGAGGATTTGAATTCCAAATAGTGGAGATGTCACAGAGCTGAGTGTAGAGGCCAGCTTGCTGATCTGAGCTATGGGAGTAGCAAGATGCCTGCCACCAAGAGGATCCATTTGCCTTGTGAAGTCACTAGTCTTACTAGGCATGCACAGTCTTGGCATCCAAAGCGAAGACCGTGCGACTAACAAACTCCGCTTCCCCAGCTAGCACCAAGAACCTCCCAGACCACCGCTACTGCTATGCAGCGCTTTGGTGGCCCAGGAAGGCCCACCACATCAGTACCAGAGTGAATACAGCAGAAGGGGGACACCCATTAAAGAAAGACTAAACCCCCCCTAGTATACCACCAAAAGCACAGTCCTCACAAGGCAGCCAGTGCAACCGTAGCTCACTCAGGATCATTACTCCCCAACCCAGTCCTACCCGGGTGGGGCAGGGAAGACACCTGTCCTAAGGAGAACAAAAAACAGGGTAACACCAGCATGGTTATCATGGGGCACTCCCTGGTCCAGCTGTTACAATTTGCTAGATCCTCATTAGATCAAAGCCCACCTTAGTGACTTTAGCTCTATACATACTAAAGATATCAGTAAAGAACCATTGACACTACAGGGCTGACTTAGTTGATGGGTGTGTATGTGTGTCACAATAAAGGCAGGCCATTCATCTGAATGGGTTGCCCAACGCACCAAAAAAGGCAAGCGTGGCTTTTCTGGCAGTGCACCGCATGTTCATCAGATGCATTGGGGTGCTGTTCAGAATGAATAGCACCGCATTTCACCAATGCTTATTAAAGTGTGTTGCACTAATGCACACATCACTATAGCGAATTAGTAGGAATGGGTCCTACATCCTAACAGGAAATAAGAATAGACAAGATTAGAACATACCATGCCATGGTCAAACGTGAACACGCCAACATCCCGACCATGGTGAATATGGTTTCTCCTAATTATAGGATTTCCGTGATTTTTTACCCATATACCAGCTAATGCATTATTGGAGATCTCATTGTCTTCATAAATCCCCTGCAAAAAAACAAATACTATTAAAAGCAAAAAAAAAAAAAAGAAAACCCTCAGTTCCACAACCAACCAATGACGATTTATAAACTATGACTGATATTTTTGCAATTTAAAAAGTTCAGAACTGGAGATACTGTTGCCAGAATAAATAATTTTCAAATGATTTCCTTCCTACCCATTAAAGAACTCCTTTCTACTTTAGACAGCTTCAGAATATGCCAGCCATATGCAATTAGGGTTCGTTCACACATGCAGCAATACCCTGTGTTTGAGCAGTGTTTTTAAAGCCTCTGAACCGCCCGTTAATGCCTGCCATAAATATTACAGCAGCATGTCGCTTTTATGAGGCATCGCTGCTTATCAGCTGCCTCCTTTAATTCCAATGGTAGTGTGTCTTAGCACAACTATAGCAATTACGGCGCATTAATGAAGCGTTTATAAAGCGTCAGCTTTTCCGCTAGAGGAGAAGCAGTGGAGGTTCCTGTATCCCAGAATGCACTGGTAAATAGAGAAGATAGAGCAGCTCCAGCCACTTCCTTTTGTACAGAGCAGCCGTGTGGTAACACCATTTGCTTCGGTGTACAGGCAAAAGCGTCAAGTTAACCAGCAATACTGGCAGTGCCAGGCAGGGGCAGAGTCACTGAGCATTAGTGCCAGGGGTGAAGACTTTTGTGTCGCAAACTGTCATTGCCAGCAAGAGTCAGTGCCAGCAAGTAAAGGAATCCACCATGCAGAGAAATCACAAAAATGTCTGCTATCACACCACAAGCTAACCACGACTCAAAGCAGATCATTTCCTCTACATTTATGCCCCTTTTAAGCACTCCACTCCAGAACAACAACACTTTCATGGGCATTTGACAAGCTTTCTTGATGCTTTTTAACGCTTCAAAACCGCGCATTAACGCCACAGGTGCATTAATGAGTGTCGCTTAATTCTTCATAATTAAAACACGTGTGAACGAGCCCCTTAGACCTTTTACCCAACTTGTGACAACAGATTAGCGCCTTTCCCATACCAGACCTTAAAATGGCGTGCCTGTGACCATCCCATCACTAAATAATGCTGAGTGAAAGCAGACGTTCATATCTCAATATATGCTGTAAAGTGAAAATTATTGTTATTCTGCTTCTGCTAGCATCACATGTGTGATCCAGTGTGTAGAATGAGTATCTACCTAAATGGACATCATTTAAATGGATGGTTTATGATGGTCCTCACACTATAAAGATGTTTGGAAATTTAGCTGATCTACGTGATCAAAAATGAAACCGAGTCTGTGCATGGCCAGCTTTAAACGCATACGTCTAACTGGCAATAATTATGTACAGACACATCCGTGAAGCTGTGTTAAAGCTAAATATCTTTTATGTTATGTTTACATTTTGTCCATATCTATTCGTTTTTTTAAAAAAAGCAACACAAATGAAAAAAGTTAACAGGTTTTATTAAGTTACTATAAATATTAAAATGGCAGGAGCGAGGATTACCTCTGCATGGTCTGTGATGTACAGTCCTACATTTTCACAGTCACTGATGTTACAGTGTTTGATGTTCGGACATGCGCCCTGGCCACTTACACACACCGCAGAGCCGACTGCAAGAGAAGACAGCAATAATGCATTATACTTAATTACGCTAACCAGTAAAATGACACAATCTTACTGACTTTGTATTGACATGACAAAAATGATGTGCCAGTTACCTGTGCAAGTACTGCGGATTATACAGTGATCAATGACTGGGCTGCAGTTCACTGTGATCTCTAAACAATGATGTGCATTATGGTGCTGGGCAGACTTGTCATCAGGGTTGAACTACAACAAAAGCAGAAAAGAAAAAACTTTAAAATGTACAGTTTTATTAATAATTGCTTCTAGTTTGGTAATTCAGTGCTTCATACACTTTCCAAATATGTAATACATTGGTGTTGATTAAAAGCAAACAGACTGTGCACTTTGCAAGTGCAGTTGCTCCAGAGATTGGTAAATGAGGTGAAGATTCACTTTGCAAAAAACATGATTGGATAATGGAAGTCAGCAGATCTCCCCTCAGTTTACTAAGCTCTGGAGCAACTGCACTTGCAAAGCGCAGTCTACTTGCCTGTAGTAAATCAACTCCATTGAATCCTTGTGCAGATAAAACATTTAGAGTAATTGTATAGCAAAATGTTTACTTGGCACAAACACAAAACTTTCCAGGTAGTGCTTCAAGTGTAAAATAGTAAAATATTTTCCAGGCAGTGGATATTAATAGACTTGAGTGAAGGTAGCTGGATGCAGTTACTTCCCCCGTATATACTGATGTGACATTTCAGCAGCCATGGATTCACACAGGTCAACATTTTAAATATAATCCTTTTCTGTTCGATCTGGCTTTTAAAGTATCATTAAAAAACTAATTAGTGAATATATACATGCTGTTTATACTCGGTCACTATGAGATTCGTTTTCTGTATTCTGCAAAAAAAAATTTAAAAAATAAGCCCCGGTAAATCTGTTGCTCTCCATCTCCCCCTTCTGTCCATGTCCACACTGCAGTTGGGGATTTTGCAAAGCAGTGTTGGCAGCTAGTGCACATGCTCAGTTTTCAATGTATTGCCACCCTTAGCATTTCCTCCCCATCTGAGCAGCCCGTGACGATAGAGTAACGCATGTGGGAGTATAAACAATGGTAAATGACAGCCCACTCCCCTCCCTCCTATTCTGCCATGCCCACCAACTAGCTAAACAGAATGAGGGGGTGGGATACTAGCTCTTGATTGATGGAGGCTTCACCTCCCTCTTATTCTAAGACACAGGCTGGAGGGGCGTGACTGTGACTGGCAGAAATCGGCCAACACCATGTGACTGCCAAAAAAAATTATAAAGATTTGATTTCAGATATATATTTGTGTGACAAATTAAAACATTTATTGGTATTAATTTTGCCCTGTATCCCATAGGCTGTTAGAGATATATTATCTCTCTCTCTCTTATATAATAGATATATATATATAATCTCTAGATCTATACACACACGTGACCAGCAGCAGAGAACTAGAAGCTCTTCCTGCCACAGTTTCCCTGCAGACAGGCTGGGAAAGAGTTGGGTCATGTGACAGCTGGATATTGATTAGGAAAAAAGTAATTAGACGATCTTATTAAAATAAATTACAGTGTCATCATCCACATACAGAAAGAGAAGGAATAATGTAAATCAAGCAGTGTGCGTTTAGTATCACTTACGTTATCCTAATAAACGCTACATATGACGGTAAATGTAGTTTTTGAAAGAAAAAAACAAAAACAAAAAAACACACACACAAACCACTAGCCCATTTTCAAAACAACCAAAATACAACACTGGGAGGCCTGCCAGAAGGAATCACTGTACAACCATTGCAAAGGCTGCAGCAGTAAGAGCCGGGTTTTGGTAATTGAAATCTGTAATATTACAGGCAATTTTAATAGGACAGGCATTTTATTTCCAAAGGCCCCAGAGCCTTTATTGTACAATAATCAAAAGTATAGAATTATGTAGAGTTAAGGAAATATGCAAATATACAGATGGAATACTTGTTATAAAGGAGTTGTTTTACCTGCCCCATAGGAGTTTGTATTTATGTCTAACTAGTTCTGAAATTTGCACAGCGTAGCTGGGCAGAGGGCAACACTTTCTTTTACAGTGTTAGACTGCAGGAGTACTTCAAGGATAAGTTCATCTTTCATAACATGTTACGGACTGGCCCTGCTATGACAGCTAACGGGGATCTTCTCTCCACATCCCCCTGCCGCCTCCTCCTCCCCCCATGCATCACTCATTCACAGTGCTCTGTGAATGGAAAACCTTTAAGGTCCGGCAGTCTTTGCAGGTGTCAGCTTGTTTTCAATGAACTCCTACGGTGCTGTGAACTCTGTGGTAGTTCATTGAGTCGTCCTGTCAGAATGTGGGGAAGGAGGGAAGTGGGGAAGGAGGGAATTGGGGGGGGGGAGGGGAGTGGGGGAGGGAAGGGAAGGGAGGTTAAAGGGAAAGGGGAAGAAGGGAGGGAGGAAGGGCAGGGGGGTTATGCATGAATGCAAGGTGGTGAAAAGCCTCCAGCCATTAGAACCACCTTAAGTGTATGACTGATGAGGTCATCTCTTCCTTCAATCTGAATGTTCCCTGAGAGCACATTTGCAAGCAGCACACCAGAACTGGCAAAATTGTTGGTTATATATACTAAAAGGCCAAGTCCACTTTTTGCAAAAAACAAAAACCAAATGCAAACTTTGCATTAAAACATGCATTTATTAGAATGAATTATTATTCCTGGTTTGATCAGTTTCACTTTATAACATACATGGGTAACCAGCATGCACCTCTCAGTCTCACGCATACGCGATGCTCCGGCAGCTGCAGCGCTGAAAGTTTAACAAGTTGCCATAACAGACAGCGACAGAGGAAGGTCCCACCCTATTGTTACGGCAACATAGATAACATTATCTATGCAGAGCAAAACCAGGAAGCCTTACCCTTCCAAGCTGGTCAATTTGCAGCGCTTGGATAAGGTCTTGTCTTATTTTGCGGTCCTCGTAACTCAATTCGAAATGATGATGACAAGACACAAATGTTATATCACCACTGCAAGATCTGGCAACTCGCAATGCGTATTGGTGAGGCACCCTCCCCCCACTCACACACTCCCCTCTGGCTCAACCCACATATGCCCGAACTACAATCTGTTCCTGACCACGGACTATGGGTTGATAAGGGTATTATATATTTGTCACAGGTGATATCGGGTGGATCGGGAAAATCTTTTCAGGCCCTCAAGGACAACTTTGACCTATCTAATCACGTTATTCCACTTTTTCCAACTTAGACACGCACTCTGCACACAGCTTGGGGGCTCTGTCCCGCGCCTCGAGGTCCCACTGCTGGTGGACATAGTTCTGGGTGAAGACCATCAAAAACTAATATCCCTCTTATACACATACCTAATTAATCCCGCAGCGATCTCCACCGCCCAACAGTTGAGATCCCGCTGGGAATCCGACTTAGGTGCAATATCAGACGAAGACTGGAAAGAGGCTCTCGCCAACTGTAAAACTGTTTCCCAAATTGTCCGATCGCCTCACCAACCTCTACATCCTTCATAGGTCCTACTTGACGCCCTATCGAATCTCCAAATACAAACCTGGCCACAACCCCAATTGCCCCCAGCTGCAATCACCCCAATGCTTCATTTTCTCATATAATCTGGGCCTGCCCGTCCGTACAGGGGTTCTGGACTCAGGTGGTCCAGTTTCTCCATGACCGAATGGGCTCTCCGTTATCCCTCTGTCCCCGGCAGTGCATGCTGGGACTCCTCTCACTCCCTGAAAGCGAGAAATACTTGAATATCCTCCTGCAGGAAACTCTATTCCTTGCTAGATTGCTAATCGTCAGGACGTGGATGAGGGGTCCCCCACCTACATTACAACAGTGGATTAGGGCTGTCAATACCACCCTCCCTTACAAAAAAACTACTCTACACCCACAGGGGTTGCCCTGACAAATACCACAAAATCTGGGACAGATGGCTAGATGACGCTTCTACTTGTGATACGGAGACCTAATTGTACACTTATGGGTTAAATACTTGTGCCTTTTATGTAATTCTCCCCCGTTTCCTGTAAAAGATCCTAGTACTCATATGCTTTTCTCGACTTGTAGAGTACTTATATGCCTATGACATGCTCTCACAAACTTGTCAACTGGATTAATTCGACATTGTGGTGCCAGTTGCACCAATTACCCGTATGTTTGTATACCTTTATTTTTTATGCTCAATAAACGTTGTTTTGATTTAAAAAAAAAAAAAAGCAAAACACAAACAAGCAGATTAAATTGGCTATAGAACAAGTAATAGTCTGTTGTATGAAAATTACAATGTTTTTGGCAGAGCCTGATGCTAACCATTTCAAGTACCTAATGTGCTGTGTAATGTGTCATAATAAATATAAATATATATAAATCAAGAACATTTTAAGTAGCACTGGCCAAGCCAAAAACACATAAAATGTTCAAATAAATCCTGGTAATTTAAACACATCAAAATATATGCTTACCCTGATTGTCATGTACCCAACATATGCATCTTCAGACCCCTCCATGAAAACAAACGTTGAGTCTCTAGTGTTTTCAATGATTACTTTATCTGCAACTTTTCCTGGTGCTGTAGAGCCAAACGAAATAAAAGTAACCAACTGTATATTACCGTTACAAAATCTTTAGGTACAACGTGCAATAAACCATGCAAAATTACCTGCACCAATCATTGTTATTGGGGACTCGATGTAGATCCACTCATCTGTATAGATGCCCGAATGCACAAAGATAAGTCCATCAAAGTGAGCTTCCTGGACACCACCTAATGCATCCTCAATCGTGTCGTAATACTGGCAGAAAACAAACAAAACATTTACCACACAACAAATAATATACCCTCTGTAGATGTAAAGACTGAGTGATACTTACCAGCATATTTTCTCTGCCTTTATACCTTGTTGGATTGCTGTAAAAATGCTCTGCAAATCCAGGTTTAACGTGAGCTCCTTTGTACTGTCAAGGCACAGAAGAAAATATTTTGGTGATTTTCAACAAACTAAAAGATTTTTCCACTTCCTTCTAGGTTACAAGAGCACTGTACATTACATTTTTCAGTAAAAAAATAAATAAAATAAGAAAATTCATACATGGATTGGAATTTGGCAGGGTCCGGCAGAGATTCGATCCATGTATGGGCAGGCTGATTGTCCCCAAGTCAATCCATCAACCAACTTAAAGTGATTGTAAAGTCTTTTTTTTTTTTTTTAATGAACATATTATACTTACCTCCAATGTGCAATGGTTTTGCACAGAGCAGCCTGGATCCTCTTTTAGGGTCCCTCTTCCCTGCTCCTGGCCCCTCCCTCCTGTCGAGTACCCCCACAGCAAGTAGCTTGCTGGGGGGGGGGGCACCCGAGCCTAGCAGCTCCGTTTGTCCATTCAGACACGGAGCTGCCGTTTGGCCCCGCCCCTCCATCTCCTGATATAAATGACTTTGTTTGACAATGGCACCGCTGCCGTGTCTCAGTCAATCAGGAGGGAGAGTCCCAGATGGCCGAGGGAGTCGTGAACATCGCTGGATAGAGATGGGCTCAGGAAAGTATTAGGGGGTGCTGGGGAGGCTGCTACACAGTTTTATCGAATGCATTAAGATAAAAAAACCTTCTGACTTTACAACTCCTTTAAGTACAACCAGACTGTCTGACTTTTTACATATGATTACAGCCGGCGGCTATAGCCACTAGCAGTAATCATTGTGCTGTGTTAGGCCGGCCAGGTAAGCTCACTCACCCATGGTGTAAGGAAAGAAAGTCCAATCTATGCACTCCCTAAAGCCTAGTACACACTAATATCCCCCCCCCCCCCCCCCCCTGTTCAACCCATGGGGTTGCATGAAAAAAAAAAAAAAAAACGGTCAGCTCTAGGCTGCTGGTTTTTCAGCATGCTCATCCGGCAAAAGCCGGACAAACGGCCGGCCTCTGTCAGACCGCCTGGCATACACACGGGCCAAATGTCGGCTGGTCTTTTTTGAAGTGGCAGATGTACAGGGCTTTTTGTAAGCTCCTTAAAGGGCACGGACTAATGTGGACTAAGTTTTTGTTTTACAATACAGGCTCCTGTTAAACCCTTTTTAACCACTTAAGGACCAAGCCTATTTTTTTTACACTTGGTGTTTACAAGTTAAAATCTTTTTTTTTTTGTTGCTAGAAAATTACTTAGAAACCCCTAACATTATATATTTTCAGTCACCCTAGAGAATAAAATGGTGGTCGCTGCAAAACTTTGTAAGACCGTTGCGCAAATATGGTGCGACATAAAACGCAATTTTTTTTTTGTAAAAAAATTAACTTTTTTTAATTAAAATAAGAAAAACAGTAAAAGTTTGCACAATTTTTTTCATATTGTGAAAGATAATGTTACCCTGAGTAAACTGATACTTAACATGTTATGCTTCAAAATTGCGCCTGCTCGTGGAATGGCGGCAAACTTTGACACTTAAAAATCTCCATAGGTGACGTTTAAACATTTCTACAGGTTACCAGTTTTGAGTTACAGAGGAGGTCTCTTGCTAGAATTATTGCTCTCGCTCTAAAGATCACGGTGATACCTCACATATGTGGTTTGAACACAGTATACCAATGGAGGCGTGACTTACGTGTGCGTTCACTTATGCACGCGAGCACAGAGGGTCGAGGCTCTTTATTTATTTTACTTTTTATTTTTACACTGTCCCTTTAAAAAAAAAAAAATTTGGATCACTCTTATTCCTATTACAAGGAATGTAAACATCCCTTGTAATAGTAAAAAAGCATGACAGGACCTCTTTAATGTGAGATCTGAGGTCAAAAAGACCTCACATCTCATATTTACACTTAAAAGCAATTAAAAAAATAAAATAAAATGTGCCTTTAAGGCCGTCGGGCAGAAGTGACATCACTTCTGTCATCCAATGGCAGAGAGTCGAGTGGTGGCCATCATTCCCTCACTTGACTTCCCGCCTATCAGGAGAAAACATCGGATCGTCTCTGCCGATACCAACGGATCCAGTAAGCAGCAGAGACGACCGGGAAGCGGTGGGAGGGGGGCGAGCACATCTCTCGCCACCGATAAAAGTGATCTTGCGGTAAATCCGCCACGGAGACCACTTTTATCTGAAAGCGGACCACCTTCCGTCGAAAAAAAATACCTGGGTTGTGGCAGCTATCTGCTGCCATAACGGTATTTAACGTCAAAGTAGCGGCGTATATCCACGGTGGGCGGTCCATAAGTGGTTTAGCTCCAGCATATTCAAAATGTGTACATTGAACAGCCATAACCCTTTTCCATTAACTTCTTAAACCACTATAATTCATGCTACATTTAAGAAACCCAAGTGTAGATCTTTATACCAATTGTTGAAAACTCTCCTTCCAGGGGTTTGGAGGTTCATACTCTTCAGGGTTAATCTGATAAAATTTCCCAGGTTCTGGATGCATCATAGGCCTTGTATACTCAAACACTTCCATGTATAATCGTTTCCTGCCAGAGAAAAGTTGAAAGTTAACACAAGTCTTTATATAAGCATCTTCGGAAATACGAGCCCCACCCACAACTGCAAAAAAAAAAGAAAAGAAAAAGCCACCCAAGCTAATGTTTTTTACTTGATCACCTACACAGCAACCTAGAAAATTACAGATCTCACCTGTATCACATCCCTGCATTAAGTTTACTCAAAAGGCAAAATGTGAATGGGTGGTCCATAATTTTGTCAGGTTACTATGCCACATCATTTTATCACAAGAAAAAATCTGAAAATCAGCTGGAAACAAATTCCCACACACAGAACTAATTTATTTAGATTTCTGAGAGAAAAAAAAATGCAAGAACTACATGGAACACTATCTGAATGTAATTTTATCATTAAAGCAAGCTCTGTACTGTAGTAAAGCGATTACTCCGTACACCTCGTCACAATTTTGCATACCATCACAACTATAGTCGTGATGAGTACATGCACATCTTTTGTGCCTGGTCTCCATTTTCAAAAGAATGCAGTTACTACAGTAATTGGTAACATGAAGATGTCACGACAACCTTTATATCAGTACTGGGCTGTAGCCTGAACTGAACAAAAAAAAAAAAAAAAAAAAAGTGTTATTTCACATGTCTATTGTCCCTTTTTAACCAAATTTCAAAAGTATTTTTTCTATTTATGGCTTACAGAAGCAGCCCCAGCATCTAGGACAGGGATATGCAATTAGAGGACCTCCAGCTGTTGGAAAACTACAAGTCCCATCATGCCTCTGCCTCTGGGTGTCATGATGGTGGTTGTGAGAGTCTCGCTATGCCTCATGGGAATTGTAGTTCTGCAACAGCTGGAGGTCCGCTAATTGCACATCTCTGATCTAGGAGAACCTGCAGGTTTCTCAAGTCTAACCGATTTGTGCTTTGTCAGCTCCACACAAATGAATTCTATTACACATTAAGAAGGGACGATCCTGCAAGATCTTTAAAACCTTCACCCCTATGCAATATACTCAAGTAAAAGGCAGAGCTTGGTTTTTAGATTGATTTCTGGGGTCAAAGTGTCCAATTATTGTTATTAATTATATGGAAAATCTAAAGATGCAGTACACAGATCTTTTTATAAAAGATTTGTAAAATGTGAAGAGAAACCAACTGGTGCCAGCAATACAAACTGAACAGCTAAAAAGCCATGGAGACTGTCATAGCTGTGCAGTGATGGAGTAAGAATCTAAGCCAAGGCCCAGTCACAGCAAGGAAATTGGCCTTAATAAAAGTGATATTAAAGTCTATTTTTTTTGTTTTTTTTTTCATTTAAATACAAATATGTTATACTTGACTGCTCTGTAAAATGGTTTTGCACCGAGCAGCCCAAATCCTCCTTTTCTCGGGTCTCTCGCCGGCGCTCTTGGCCCCTCCCTCCTACCGAGTACCCATAATAGTAAGCCGCTTGCTATGGGGGCACCCGAGCCGCTACTCTGTTCGCCCCCTCCTTATTGGCTCACTGACTGACTATGGTGCCCCGCTGCTGTCTCAGGCAATGAGGGAGAGTTCGTACAGCCGAGGCTCTGGTGCAACATCACTTGATCGAGATGGGGCTCAGGTAAGTATTAGGGGGGCTGCTGCACACAGTTTTTTTTTTTTTTAATATCTTAATGCATAGATTGCATTAGGGG
This sequence comes from Lithobates clamitans, assembly GCA_037952925.1. NCBI lineage: Eukaryota > Metazoa > Chordata > Amphibia > Anura > Ranidae > Lithobates > Lithobates clamitans. The sequence goes on along the minus strand of JBBGZY010000619.1, from coordinate 6,831,621 downwards.
AAAAAAAAAAAAAAAAAAAAACTTCTGACTTTAGAACCACTTTCAACAAAATCAGGAAACAAAGGAATTTTTACTTCTCTTCAAATGCAATACCATTGAGTACAGTACACAGGCAATATAGTCATGCACCATGGTTTATATAGGTAAATACAGTACTTTCAGGTGATTAGACATTGGCAAGCTTTAGAGGACACACCCATCCTGGGGGACCCCCAATTCCCATGCACCCGGCCCCCACAACTGCTATAAGGATATGCTCCTGTGGGGCACACTTATGGAGTAGGGTGTGGAAGCGGGGTGTGTTTTTGAGAGAGTACACAGCATCTCAAGTGTCGACCACCCTGTAAGTCCTTGTGGCAAAAGAGTGGTAGGAAGTGCCCGAGTATCTTATAAAGAGATATAGGCAGGGGTGGTAATAATTCACCAGGGGTGTAACGTAACACCAAGTCATCCACCTGAGATTAAGCTTTGGATGGATTTTTACCACCAAGTTTAAAAAGTTTAACACTATATAAGTGAACATTTTTTTACACAATTCTCAGTTTTCTAATAGTTGTAACGTAGAATGAATGCTATTCAGTAAACTTGTAATAAATGAGGCTACGGTTTCAGTCCAGTACAGGGTTAACAGGTCTTAGCTGTCCATGTTGCTAGTCCCCTAAATAGGGTTCAGGCATTGCCCATCACCAGTACATATACCCCCAGAGTCGTCTCCAGGGTCTGGGTCCCATACAGATGGACAACGGCCCTGAACCTGTATAGCACCCTGTGGCTAACTACACACCTTGCACTCAGTGGCGAGGCGACTGCCCAAGCAGGATCTAGAACAGTGGTGGCAAACATTGGCACCCCAGATGTTTTGAAACTACATTTCCCATGATGCTCAACTACGCTGCAGAGTGTATGAGCATGATGGGAAATGCAGTTCCAAAACATGTGGGGTCCCAAGGTTCACCATCACTGATCTAAGGCTTGAAGCAGCATTACAACCCACGTCCATGGTGTGGGGTCTGGGTATGGCAGACACAGCTATGCCAGTGTATATTCACAGCTAATTTCATGAAGCTTAAAGTGTATTTCCACTTTTGCAGTCAAATTTGAGAAAGCCCCCATTCTCAGAGTCTACCTGAATTATTTTTTACAAATATGTTTCATTACCTTGTAGATGTTTCTTTGGAGAAGGTGTTATGGGAGACCGCGAGCATTTCTAAATTTAGAGCGAGTCTGTCCCAATAGAAAAGGGTTAGGATGGGCTGAACTTCCTCCCATACAACGAATAAGGTATACATCTAAACCTTTTGTCAAGATAGAAAAGTGTCCAAATCTAGTTTATATTTGAGAATGAGATCTGCCAGTACAGACACGGTTGATCATGGCAAACACAGCTACCCAGCCACCTCTAAACAAATAAAAGAATGTAGGATTTTTTGTGTTGGAGTTATTGGAAAAGGGCATCTGGAGTTATTGGGAAAAAAAGCATCTAAAACCTTTAAACGGCATTAATTTTTTTTTTCCTTTATAGAGATGTATGGGGTTTTTTTTTTTTTTAGAATCACGCTTACCTGGGTGGATACAGTATCAATCTGAATTGCTCGTTTCTTACAGCTCCCTGGGCAGAGAGCTGCTGACTGTAAGTCAGCAGCTCTCTACTCTGCACTCAACCCCTCACACCCCCCCGCTCGCTGGAGCACTGGGCTGTGGAGGGGGCAGGAGCGACCGGCTCAGGTCCTCACTGCGAGGCTGAGCCAGGTGGGCAGATCCAGACTCCACTGTCGCAAACATGCCCCAGCCTGGACCGGCTCTGTGACGTCAGGCAACATTGGGCTTCAGCCCGATGTCCACTGAAAATGGGTCATGGGAACGAACTGCACTCCTGTGATCCACAAGAGAAGTACAGCCAAACGAGCTTTGGCTATACTTCTCCTTTTAAGTTACATGAATGAGAGCATGTAGAAAACAGAGATAATCCTAATTTGTTGCAAAAGTGGAAATACATTTTAAACAACTTTGTCTACAGGAAAAGAAAATTATCCACATTTAGAAATTAAAGCCAGCTCCTGCCCCTCAGTCATTTTCAGCGAAAGTACAAGACATTTTGATAATTCAAGTGTCTGAGGCTACATTAGCTTCCACTGCAGTCTCAGAGAGGGGTCTTATAGATACATTTTATGTTTATTTTACATGCATCCCCATTTAAATATTTTGCTAAAAACTGCACCAAAATGGTTTACAGCGTTTGTAGTATGAATGTAGCCCAAAAACGATGTGACCACGCATACGCTTTCCACCCCTATCATTAACCAGACTTATTTGTCCTGAGTTGTAGGGAGAAGTGAGAACAGAGTAGAAAACTGTGGCGGAAATGTTTCAGCAGATACATAAATAATATACCAAAATGTGTCAATCTAACAGTGTAAATCCATAGTATTGTAGCAGCCTTCCCTAAAGATTTCCATAATCCCAAACACTTACCATAAAATAGGGTCATTTGCAAGTTCACTAAAGCGCTTGCACACACAAGCTGCTCTGCAGAGGTCCTGCTCCAATAGGTAAGAGAAGATCTTCAGCATAACCTCGTCTGGCAGCTTTTCCTGAAGGTACTGTTCTGCGGGTGCTGCTGTTAAAGCATCAGAATAATAATCACTAATCACTGATGATTTCATACAAAATAAAGTTTATAAGATGGGATAACAAAAAAATTATCTGATTACTGAAGTTTAAACAAGCAGTGGGCAGGAGAGGTGCAAGAAGCACAGATCCACAGACTGGATGAAGTAGAAGTGAAATAGAGAGATGCTTGTCTGCAAAGTACAGCTTTCTTTCCAGCAAGGACAGTGAGCAGAATATTAGCAACTTCTCCAAATCTCACTTCATACACCTGTAAGCATTGTACTCCCTAGTGCACAAATGCACCCCAGATTAGAGCGCAGATCACACAGGGTGCATTGAGTGCAGGCAAACCCATGTGCGTCAATACACTACGTTGTGGTGTGTTGCATTTTAATATGCACTTTTCTCCTCACTTTCTGGAACATGCACAGGGTTTACGGTACAGTAGAGAGCCAAACTTGCGCTGGTCTTCAGGTTTCCCTGTGCGTTCAGGCAGATTGCACTGACCAGTGTTGATTTTGATGTCAAATTTCGATTTAGTCATAGCCTTTTGACTAAAATGCCATTTTAGTTTTAGTCGTATTTTTGTCAAAATCTTCAGTATCAAACAAAAATATTGTTTTTTGTCTAACAGAAGTGCAACTTTAAAGTGGCTGTAAACCCTATTACACCACTTGTACCTATAGGTAAGCCCATAAGGCTTAGCTGTACTACTGTAAATATTTCCCAAACCTGCACGGTTTAGGAGATGTTTACCATATTAGCTTGCACGTCATCGGCGCATGCGCACTGAAGAAACTACCTGCTCATGCCGTTTGTTCAGGGCCGGTGCCATGATCGGCGGCTCCCACGCGCATGCGCGGGAGTGACATCATCGTGGCTCTGCCCAATCACAGCGCCGGAGCCTGCGGACCCGGAAATAACTCCAGGAGATGTGTCGCCGATCACATCGGTGTGCAGGGACCGCTGCAACAGCTTCAATCTAAGGTAAGTATTTCATAATGAGCCAGTATGCGATGCATACTAGCTCATTATGCCTTTGTCTTACAGGGCTGGTTTGTTTTTTTGGGGTTTTTTTTTAAATTTACAACCACTTTAAAATATAAAAAAAAAAATTGTAAACTATTGGCTGTGACGGCATTGTACATATTACCCGAATATTAAAACTTTAAGCCTCCGGTCACACTGGTGCGACTGGTCATGCAGTTTGATACTTGCATGACAAGTCTCAATGGATGCAGTAAAATCGGTGCGACTCCGGAGTCACTAAACTGGTGTGGACATACGTTGTGTTGCACTGAAAAAAAAAAAGTAGGGCTTGTTCAAAAATTTTCACAATGCAATAAGTCAGGGGTAGGTAACCCCCAGCACATGAAGCCTATTTTTGCAGACACTTGACTCCCTTCCCCATCAGCAGAGCAGCGCAGGGAAGTGTCAGTGAGACACTAATACATTCCACTTTCAGAATTCCCCACGCCGCACCTGTACTGAGGGGGAGGCACTGCGCCCCCACACATTGTAAAAGATGGGAAACATTGTTTGGCTCTCTAACTTTGCTGTAGCTGCGATCATCAGCTTTTGTGATGGGGAAGAGATTGGGTGCAGTTCTGCTTTGGGGGGGGTCCTGGTTTCCAGGACAATGACTGTCACTGGCCACTGCTAAAGCCAATCACAGTCCTGCTAGCCCCGTCCACCATCTGGAGGAAGATGCTTGGTCGTCACTACAAATCTCAGAAAGAAGAGATTTATTTCACTGTGATTGAAAAAACCAAAATCAGGTGACAGTTTGTGGAATTACTGTTGAGCTTCTGGGAACTTTGTTGAAATTATTCCTGATCCCTTGCATCACTTACTACTGAACCCCGGCACTCTGTGTCCCTTTATGCCACAGCCAGTATTCAGCGCAATGAAAAAAAAAAAAAAAAAAATCACACCCAACTTTTCCTGTGGTGCAGAGCGCCGCACTTTTTCTCAGCTGTGGGAGCCCAACGTATGATCCTGCACACAGGCCCAATGCTTTCAGAAAATGCCCCTGACCTGAGTGCATCCATTCCAGGATGCTTGTATGTGACATCACATACAAGCACGTGGGCTGGATGTGAGAGGTGGATCAGCAGGATGAGTGTGCCAGGACAGGTAGACGTGTCATATCTCTGCTTCCTTTCACCACTCTGCATATCACAGATAAGAGGGTACAGCGGTGGGGAAAATGAGCAAGAGGGGTTCAGAAGTGGGACAGATGAGCAGAAGGGTACAGCAGTGGAAGAAATGAGAAGGGGGTTCAGCAGTGGGACAGAAGAGCAGGGGGGTACAATGTTGGGCCAGATGAGAAGGGGGTTCAGTGGTGAGACAGAAAAGCAGGGGGGAAGAGCAGTGGGGAAGATGTGAAAGGAGGTGTATTGATGGGACAGATGAGCAGGGGGTTACAGTGGTGAGGCAGTAGAGCAGGGGGAACAGAGGTGGGGCAGAAAAGCGCGGGGGGGGGGGGTGTACAGTGGTGGGACAGATGAGCAAGGGGATACAGCGTTGGGGCCGAAAAGCAGGTGGATACAGTGTTGGGGCAAGGGGGTACATTGGTGGGGCAGATGAGAAAGGGGGTTACAGTGGTAGGGAAGATTTGCATGAGGGACAGTGATCTGAGGTGTGAAGGTGCATGAATTGAGGCTGATCTGAGGTGTTGAGTTACAGGAATTGGGGCTCATCTAAGGCGTGAGAGCGCAGGATGTTAATTTCTCACTACTAAAAGTAGTTTAAAGCATTTACTTTATAAAAAATCCTTTTTGTGATTGAGCGTGTGAAGTTTTTTGTTATAAAAATCGGCACGCTCAATTTCTTTGAAAACATTTTTCGGGACTACCCCTGCAATAAGTAATGTCCCTGAGCTTAGTAAATGAGATGAAGATGAAGTCACTTCAAATCAAATGACTATGTGCTAGCAACATTTTTTTTCTGCATTGTACATGATTGGATGAATATTCCCAAATATCCCAAATACATCACACAGATAGAATTGGAATAGTCATTTTACCAGGCAGGTCTTGGGATTTCCCAGATATTCTTGCACGCTTCGCTCTATGACCGAAGTTTTCAGTTGTCGAAGTTGAAGCACCCTTTAAAAATGAAACAGAGAAAGATTTAGTAAGCGGTCGCCTCAAATTTTTTTCCCAAATATGTTAAAACAAACATTAAATAATGTAACCTAACCAATAAAAGCAAAACCTAACAGTGTAGGCAAACTACAAAGACCACAGCATGTCCACCTAAAAGGCTACAATAATTAGAACAGCTTAAAGGATAAGCCGAGGCAGGTCAATTCGTAACATTCGTCCATGGAGTGTCCTAAAGAACAAATTTAGGGACTTGGGAGCTAAATTGAGGAAAAGGACCTCCAAAAGGTAGTATTCTCAGGAATACTACCGGTACATTGAGCCACACCAGAAAGGCAGAGGGAGATTAGGGAAGTAAACAAGTGACTGAGGAGCTGGTGTAGCAAGGAGGGGTTTGGGTTCCTAGAGGACTGGGCCGACTTCTCAGTCGATCACCAGTACTATAGAAGGAACGGACTGCACCTAAATGAGGAGGGTGCAAATCAGCTAGGAGTAAAAGGTGGCCAAAAAGTTAGAGGGGTTTTTAAACTAGGCGACGCAGGGGAGGACCCAGAGGTAGAGATAGTCAGCACGGAACATATTCCAGAGGGTAGTATTGGGGGCATTAGTGGTAGGTTGACTAAAGCACATAAACCCAAGTAAGTATAGTATAACAAGTCCTAGTTGCAATCTCGGAAAACTCAATAAAGAGGATAATATGTGACCGGTCTAAACTATGTGGAAAGTTCACCAATGCCTGGAGGACAAGATGGGTGAACTAGAGATACTGTTGTACAAGGAGGATTTGGATTTTGTGGGAATTTCAGAGACCTGGTTCAACAGCTCTCATGATTGACTGGCAACCATTCAAGGGTATACCCTTTATCGCAGGGATAGAGAGGGTAAAAAAGGGGGAGGGGTATGCCTATATATCAAGAATAATGTACAAGTGAATGTGAGAGATGACATTCACTAAGGGAGCTAGGGAGGAGGTGGAATCCTTATGGGTGGAGCTCCAAAGGGATGAAGCCAAGGGGAAAATAATACTGGGAGTATGCTATAGGCCCCCTAACCTGAGGGAGGAGGGGGAGACGGATCTCCTATCAAAACTTGGATTAGCAGCAAGGATGGAAAGGTTTATCATAATGGGGGATTTTAATTATATAGACATAGACTGGGCAGAGGGAACCACGCATTCATCTAAGGCTCGCCAGCTCCTAAATGTCTTGCAGGACAATTTCATGGTTCAGATGGTAGATGCACCAACTAGAAATAAAGCATTACTGGATCTACTGATTACCAACAATACAGACCTGATCACGGATGTGGAAATACGGGGCAATTTAGGAAACAGCGATCACAGGTCAATTGGCTTCAGTATAAATCACACAAATAGGAAACAGAAGGGGAATACAAAGACACTGAATTTCAAAAAAAATCAACTTCCCTAAACTACAAACCTTGCTAGAAGGCATGAATTGGCATAAAATCTTAGGAACAAAGAACACGGAGGAGAGATGGGTTCACTTTAAGAGCATATTAAATAGGAACATTAGCAAATGCATCCCATTGGGTAATAAATTTAAAAGAGCTAACAAAAGTCCTGGAACGGCTTAACGCCAAATGCATACAAAACCAAAGGAGAAAGCCTTCAAAAAAATACAAGGTTGAGGCTTTCTAAAGAAAGTTCCGACTTTATAAAGAATGCAACAAGAAATGTAAGTGTGCAATTAAGGCGGCTAAGATAAAACACGAAAGACACATAGCGGAGGAGAACAAAAATAAAAACCCAAGAAATTCTTTAAGTATGTAAACAGTGAAAAAGGGAGGACAGACCATATTGGCCCATAAAGAATGAGGAAGGACATCTGGTTACAAAGGATGGGGAGATGGTGAAGGTATTGAATTTATTCTTCTCCTCAGTCTTCACGAGGGAATCGGGGGTCTTCAGTAACCAAAACTGCAGTGTTTATCCTCATGACACATCACAAGGAGCACCTCCATGGTTAACAGAGGACAGAATTAAAATTAGACTTGGGAAATTTAACATTAATATATCACTGGGACCAGATGGCTTGCATCCGAGGGTACTTAGGGAACTCAGTCAAGTAATTGCCAGACCATTGTTCCTAATTTTTACTGACAGTCTACTGATTGGAATGGTACCAGCTGATCGGAGAAAAGTCAATGTAGCACCAATATTTAAAAAGGGCCCAAAATACATCCCTGGGAATTACAGACCAGTTAGCCCAACATCAATAGTATGCAAGCTCTTGGAGGGGATAAGGGACTATATACAAGATTTTAGTAATGAAAAATGCAGAAACACAGAGATGACATCAGCGAGTCAACCTTCCGACGTACGTTTCGTCTAAGACGATGTCTTCCTAAGATGAAACGTAAGTCAGAAGGTTGACGCGCTGACGTCATCTCTGTGTTTCTCGTCTCGAACGGGTGTTCGCTGGCTGGGCGGATGCTGCATTTTTAACCTTGCTTTTAAACTCTGCCGTTTACGGAAGTGCAATAATCTATTTAATAAATTGTTTATACCACTGATTTGCGCTATGGAGAGCCGTGTTTTTATTCTTTTTGGGTCCCTCCTGCTGCCTGCATGTTGATCCTTTGGACGGAGCCACCCTGGTCTGCCTGGCTATCCTGATCATCCTCCCCCCATATTGTCGATCATATTAGGACGTCAATACGATTGTATGCCTGGTTTATTTAAAAGCTGTTTCATAGCTTGCCGTTGGTAAGCATTCAATTTACCTGGTGGTGGTTTTTTTCACGTGGTGTCACTGGAAGGATTAGCTTCATTGCACCTTATTGGACATTTTTTAAATTTATATTTGGACTTTATTATTTCACTGATGTGATTTTTCAAATTGTTTTATTGTCACATGGGTTGTGTTTAGTGTTTTTTTCTTTTGCTATTTATATGGATCCCTCAGAGATCTATTTATAATATACTTGTTTGCAGCGCGGTTCTTATTTACCCACTACATTGCAAATGAGGTTTAATATATAAAAATGTAAAATCATGCATTTGGGTGGCAAAAATATGAATGAAATCTATACACTGGGGGGAGAACCTCTGGGGGAATCTAGGATGGAAAATGACCTGGGGGTCCTAGTAGAGGATAGGCTCAGCAATGGAATGCAATGCCAAGCTGTTGCTAACAAAGCAAACAGAATATTGGCATGCATTAAAAAAGAGGATCAACTCCAGAGATAAAACGATAATTCTCCTGCTCTACAAGACTCTGGTCCGGCCGGTACTGGAAAAGGAGTACAAAGAAGGGCAACAAAGCTAATAAAGGGTCTGGAGGATATTAGTTATGAGGAAAGGTTGCAAGCACTGAACTTATTCTCTCTGTAGAAGAGACGCTTGAGAGGGGAGATGATTTCAATTCATAAATACCGTACTGGTGACCCCACAATAGGGATAAAACTGTTTTGCGGAAGGGAGTTTAACAAGACTTGTGGCCACTCATTGAAATTAGAAGAAAAGAGGATTAACCTTAAAGTACGTAGAGGGTTCTTTACTAGAAGGAGCGGCAAGGATGTGGAATTCCCTTCCACAGGCGGTGGTCTCAGCGGGGGGGGGGGGGGGGGGGGGCATGGATAGTTTCAAAAAACTATTAGACAAGCACCTGAATGACCGCAACATACAGGGATATACAATGTAATACTGACATATAATCACACACATAGGTTGGACTTGATGGACTTGTGTCTTTTTTTCAACCTCACCTACTATGTAACTGGTTACAAAAAGGTGTATGTGTGTAATGTATAACACTGTAAGAACTTGTCCTTTAAAGTAAACCTGATTCATGAAATTTGACCTATATCTGTAGAGTTTCCTTATATCTAGCCAAAGCCCCAAGTCCCATGTCTTAGGATATACATGTAAAAAAAAAAAAAACCTATGTGTATCATCTGAGGCGGTTTACTTCACTGGGTATATATGTGAGGGTTTACATCCACTTTAAGTTACAGCCAAACTCCAGCCCAAGCATTTCGATTTAGGTTTACACAGAACAGTGAAGAGTTTTAGTGCTACCAGCATGTCAAAAAAGAACAAATATTTCCAGCTCACTTACCAGCCAAATCAAATTGACCTGTCATATTCAGTTCACATTAAAAACAGGGGTTTAGTTTTTGCAAATATATGTGTAAGGTGCAGAGGCCAGGTCACAGCACCCCAGTATACTGCGGTCCTAACTCTATAATTTGAGAGTCTCCAAAGTTGGAGCACATATAGAATAAATGGATAGAGTAAGGGCAGGTATGCCTGGAGGGAGCACACTCCTAAAAAAGGTACAGGGACGCACTGGACACCCAGCAATAGCAGCGAAGGTATCCAGGGCGTCCCCTCACCAGTTACCAAAAGAACAAAACAAAATGGCAACCACCCCAACCTAGAACTGGCCTTCACAGCAAGGAGCACATGGAAGGGCAATGCAAGTAAAAAAAAAAACAAAAAAAAAAAAACAGTACACTGGGGTACCATGACATGGCCTCCGCAGCTTAAGCAAGTACAGTAATACCTCGGATTGCGAGTAACATGGTTAACGAGAGTTTCGCAATACGAGCTGTTTGTTTTTTAAATCCTGACTCGGTTTGCAAGCGTTGTTTCACAAAACTATCTGGATTCAAGCCTCTGTGGTGTGCAGTACCACATTTGGCCAGAGGTGTAGGGGCGTCGGTGATACTCGGAGCCGATCGGATACACTCCGAAACACCCGGTTCCCAAGTGTGAGTGCATCCGAGCGGCTCAGATCGGTCTCCAAGGGGATCTGAGCGGTTTCCGAGTGTCTCCAGCGCCCACCTCTGCCCACACGCGGTACTGCATACCATAGAAGTCACTGTGGAATGAATTATCTGAGTTCTATGGGGAAACTCGCTTTGATATACGAGTGCTTTGGATTACAAGCATTCTTCTGAAACGAATTATGCTCATAATCCAAGGTACCACTGTATTTTCAAATGCGTGCAATTTAAACCCCTTGTTTTTAACGTGAACGGTTTAGGTCAATTCCGTTTGTTGCAGGCTGGCAAGTGAGCTGGGAATTTTTTTTTTCCTTTTGACATGCGCCCTTTCCATGTGCTCCTTGCTGCAAAGGTCACTTATAGGTTGGGATGGTAGCCATTTGTTTGCACTTTTGGTGAATTGGTGCGGGGGTGCACTGGATACCTTTGCTGCCATTGTGCTACTGCTGGATGTCCAGTGTGTTCCTCAAAAATGTATGAAAAAAACACAGCAAGAAGAAAACCGGTCCGGGAGGCTGCCATGTTTTTCAGAAACATTTAAAGGAGCTGCAGGAATTTCCAACAAGTACTGGTTGTGTACTACATGCGACAACAATCCTCCGTATTCTTCATATGTCTGGGCTGTTGGGTAGGGTGGCAAGACAGATGCCTTTTTCTTACTAAAGAGAAATATCCACTACATTCTGCAAAAACCTTCGAGTCTGCTGAAAGCATGTGGGAAAATATGTTCTGGTCTGATGAGATCAAGACGAAAGTATTTGGCAATCATTACAAAAAGTATATTTGGTGCAAACCCAAACACTGCATCACAAAAAAATAAAAATAAAAAAACACACACACCATGCCCACAGTGAAGCATGGGGGTGGTAGCATTATGCATTGGGGTTGTTTTTCTTCAAATAGAACTGGGGCTTTAGTCAAGATGGAGGGAAAGATGAATTTCACCTTTCAGCACAACAACGACCCAAAGTGCATCACCAAAATCGGCAAAAGAATGGTTTCATCAGAAAATCAATGTTTTGGAATAGCCCATCCAGAAACCAGCTTCTTGCTGCAAACGCCAGTTATAGGTTGGGGGTGGTTGCCATTGGTTTGTCCAGTCAGAACCCAGAACTGAGTCCAATTAAAAATCTGTGGGGTGACCCGAAGAGGGCCGTGTACAGGAAATGCCCTCACAATCTGATATTTGGAACACTTTAGCAAGGAAGAGCCGGTGTCTTGTCGAATTCAGTCCCCTATCATATAGTGTCCTCCCTGTACTGCGCAGGCGCAGTACGGAGGACAAAGGAGACGCCGAAAGTCTCCGAAGTTCAACAGCTGATCGTCAGCTGTACACGGCGCCTGCGCATTTATTCTTACCCTATGTCCAGGATCATTCCCCACTATCCAAGTGGACATAGAGTTAGAATAAATATTTGCCGAGCGCAGCGAGGCCGTGCCCGAAGCGTGGCGAGCGAAGCGAGCCCGCGAGGGGCCCTCTTACACTGCCATCGCTAACAGGTGCCCGAGCGCCGTGTACAGCTGATGGTCAGCTGATCACCTTCGGACATTTTCGGCATCTCCTGCTCCTCCGTACTGCGCAGGCGCAGCGCCTGCGCAGTACGAGGCGGACACTATTTGATACAAGGACACTATATGGCAGAACACCGGCAAAGATATGCCATAAAGATGTGCTACCCAAAAAAAACTGATTGCTGTCATAAAATCTTTAGGTGCATCAACAAAGTATTAGTTTGTGCATTTGTGCATTTTTTGGGCCAGTTTGCTGGTGGGCAGGTTAAAAAACACAAATCGCTGAAAAAAAAGCACTACATGCTTTTCTGCAGGGCGTTATGGAAGTCTATTGAACTGAAAACCATCATTTTGTATTTAAAAAAATTCCCTGACCCAAGTAAATGGACTGTAGTGTTTATCTGCAAAGAGCACAAAAAAATAAATAAATAAAAGACGCAGATGTGAACAAGGCCTAAAACTGGAGTGCGCAAAATTTGATTCAGCTCTGCACAGAAACCAATCAGCTTCCAGGTTTTATTTTCAAAAGCTTAAAGAAGAAGTAAACCCTGATGGGTTTTACTTCCTCTTTTTTCCCTCTGCAAAGTAAAAGCATAACGGGCTAGTATGCATTGCATACTATTCCATTATGTGGCACTTACCTGCAAACGAAGCCCGCGCTGTCCCCACTGGTGGCCGCATCCATCTTTGCCCCTCTTCCTTCCGGGGCCGCGGACACTGGCTTTGACTAGCCGGAGCCAGAAGAAACAGCACGGAGGTCCGTTTCTTCACATCGCATGTGCCGATGACATCGGAGCACTACAAGGTAAATATCTCCTAAACAGCGCACGTTTAGGAGATATTTCCACTACCTATAGGTAAGCCATAAAATAAGGCTTACCTATAGGTATAAAAGTGACATTCGGGGGTTAATAACCACTTTAATTGAACAGATACAAAGAAGGAATGTCTCCCATTGGACTTTAATGCAGCCAATCGACATGTATAGGTTTGTTTTTTTTTTTTTAATTTTAATTGTATAAATATATAAAAATATTAAATAAAATCAAGAAAATCATTGATATTCTGGTTGTTCAAATACACTTTCATAGACATAAGATTGTATAACAATCTAAATGCATTGGGAAATTGTGGCACAACATATTTTAGGATGCTGTATATGTATGGTTGGTTGCCTAAAATTTAGGTGTACACCGTCTATGAAAGTGCATTTGAACAACCAGAATATTAATATCTTGATATTTATTTAATATTTTAAAATATTTGTACAATAAAAATAGTTTTTATACATATACGGTTGAGGTTTGGTTGCATTAAGGAGGAGGTCCAGCCTGGGTAATAAAAAATAAAAGTCAGCAGCTACAAATACTGTAGCTGCTGACTTTTAATATTAGGGCACTTACCTGTCCAGGGAGCCCACGATGTCCTTACCCCAGCCGATCTGCAGATTGATTCCCTGGTGCTGCCGCCACCATTCCTGGTAAGGTAAACAGGCAGCAAAGCCTTTCGGCTTCACTGCTGGTTCCCTACTGCGCATGCGAAGTGCGCTACACTTTCAAATTGGCCCGGTGGCGGGAGAAGGGTGAGGGGGGCCAAACCTCCGGGAGTCCGGGCGACGGCTTATCTCCCGGAAGTGGGGAAGGATGCCTGTCAAAAACAGTTCCCCCTCCCCCCTGAAAGGTGGCAAATGTGACACCAAAGGGGGGGGGGAGCATATAAGCGGAAGTTCCACTTTTAGGTAGAACTCCGCTTTAAAGTGATTGTAAAGGGAATTTTTTTTTTTTAATAAAAAAAACATGTCTATACTTACCTGCCCTGTGCACTGGAATTGCACCGAGTGGCCACGATCCTCCTTTTCATGTCCCCCGCCGGCATTCCTGGCCCCTCCCCTCTGTCCAGTTCCCCCATAGGAAGCAGCTTCCCATGGGGGCACTTGTGTATGCTCGCACCCGAGCCCTGCTGCTGCATCGGTTGACCCAGAAAGCGCGACTCACCCCTGATCCCTCATCACTGGCTTTGGTTTACAGCAGAGGGAGCCAATGGCTCCCGATATCCCAGCAAAGCCAGTGAGACCTGGAAGTGAAGGGCGGCGCTCAGTGCTGGATCCAATGAGGGCTCAGGTAACTTACTTTATTCTAGTGATAATTGAACAAGCTAAAAAGTTGAAGACAGCTGCACCAGATTCTGAGTGCTCCAGTTTTAGTAAATCTCCCCCTATGATTCACACACACAGTCAGTCTGATAGCCTTTACCACTCATGTGACCGCTTCAGAAATGCTGGAAACTTGCCTGCATTTCATCATGGAATACATACATTTTACAGTAAGTGAAAGCTTTGACAACACAAAGGGCATGATGCAATGACCACATGTGCCACAGCTGGATTTAGCAATTAAGTGATAGATGGACACTGCTGTCAGTGAAAGTAAACCAGCCCAAAGTTGAAAACAGAATCACACGATGAATAGTAAAAATGCTTAACACATGGAAGAATGCAAATGCCCAAAGAGCACTTCCAGCTATTTCCAAATGTTCCCTATACAAATACATGCAAGCTTTGAAAAACATCCAGTGATCAAATGTACCAAAGTTTTTAAATTTCCCTGTTATCACAACTGCTAAGGCAGTAGTGAGACATTTATGAAAGGGCAATTGGTTATTTCTGTAATCCTCTTAAGATGGTGCTAAATAGTAACCATTTTTTATACATGAATATACTACACCACAAACATCAATGTAATACCCTAAACGATCACATATATTCTCACCGGCAACTTAGATATCAAAAACAAAGCCAAGAGGAAACACACCTCTCCAGGCTGACTGCGGGTGCAAACAGGTACCAGGTGCAGACCGCGGCTCACCACCGCTCACAAAAAACAAAATGGCAAAATTGCTTGATGATGATAATCTTTATTGTCAAAAACAAGGCAGGTTACAGGGATTGCAGTTGATGCGCTTCACAAGAGTGTAGCCTGCTTGTTCACAACATCGATATGCTCTGCAAGCAGGCCATTGAAGGTGATCACCTGAATCAGGCTACACCCAAAACCACCTGCTCTGGAGAAACAACTCATGCAAACATAAAAATCTCAACTGATATACATAAAAAACATTTCATGGATTAAAAACAACCACCAAAAAAACTAGATAAAAACAAAAAAAAGGCAAAAATGAAAAAAGATTGAACCCAAAAAATCCACCTAACAAACAAGCATACGTGTGTGTGTGTGTGTGTAAATAATAAATAAATAGTGGATAAAAAGGTGTGGGTAGAGATAATTGGCTAACAGACCTTTTTTAAAATATTTAAAAAAGGAGCTATAGAAAATACTAAAAAAATGCTCCAAAAATACTTCAAGAACAGCCTGAAAAACAAAGTGCTAAATACACATCGATGTAAAACAAATATAAATACATCCATATATGTGGTAAGCATCTACAGATAAACTAAGGAATACATATATATGCATATTTTTCTTTACAAACATATTTATAACTAAGGAATA
This sequence comes from Lithobates clamitans, assembly GCA_037952925.1. Lineage (NCBI taxonomy): Eukaryota > Metazoa > Chordata > Amphibia > Anura > Ranidae > Lithobates > Lithobates clamitans. The sequence continues at coordinate 6,816,131 of JBBGZY010000619.1, read as the reverse complement.
CCAAACGTATAAATATGTGTGTGTAAAGAAAAAAATGCATGTAAAAAAAACTAATAATCTTGATGCACACATTCACAAACGCCATGATATGTATCACGACGTAGTTAAAAAAAAAATAAAAAGGAGTACCCCGAGCATTACGGAACACCACTTTTACAAAATTGCAAAAAACCAAAAAACAAATGTCATGTCATGATCATAATAAAATGCATTGTTAAACAAGTGAGAACTCAGAGCACCGTGTCACCATAGGTGAAGAACAGTGTACCGTGTGAGAAAAAGAACGGGGAGAAAATAATTGAAATCATGAAAATGTGAGATATCCCATTCAAAATTAATTCCAAATGGTATGCGTGTTTTGAAACAGAAAATCCAAAAAGTCTCTCTTTTACAGAGGAGTTTGAATACATCATCTCCTCTTTTAGACACTTGAACTTTTTCTAAAACCTGTATTCCCACTGCTGTACTGCTACCATTGTGATAATGATTGAAATGTCGGGTGACGCTAGTGGACAGAATTTTCTCAATGCTGTAAAAGGTGCTCCTGTAATCTGTCCCCAAGTCACCTCGTGGAGTGTCCTATATATTGCACATTGCATGAACTGCATGTGACAACACATACGACGTACCAAGTGTTCCACTTTAAATCTTTTTTTAACTGCATGTAAACCCACTCTAATCATTTCTAAACTACTGCCATAGTGGTTATCTATAACCTGTCAAATGTCTCCCCTCTGTTACGAGACCCAAAAAACTGCAGATTCTGTGGGTGGGTCTGTTGTCTGGAGCTCGGTGGGATGGAGTCGTGATGTCAGTTGACTCCCCGCCCACCTCTACACTCCCCTTGTCGACATGCATTTTCTCCTGTGCATTTCTTACACTGAACTTCTGCTATGATCTCTAACATCCAGGCAAAACCCAGAAAAGTCACCACATGACTTCAGCGTGCTCAATTATGCTGAGGTGTGGAGCAGCCAATCCTGGGAGAGCTGGAGAAGAAAGGAGGAGGAGATCTGAAGTACACAGAATGTCTCTCTCAGGCTCCTGCGTGAGATATGTATATCACCTGTCACTCACAGCAAGGGGGAGACACTGACACCTATTTCTCTGTGAGTCAGTTTTTATCTCACTGAAAAAAGCGAAGAGGACTGCTCAGAGCGGGATTAACTCTTCGTGGAAAGACTGGGCACAGATGACATGAAATCCTATAATGTACAAGCCTTAATTTAAAAAAAAAAAGTCGGGTTTACATCCACTTTAATCTGATGTTCCTTTTCATTTGAAAATGAGCGTATCATATCACCCTTGATGATAGATTTGCAACATGAACATCCAGTGAGCCTGCATCCATTGTTGCCTTTAAAATGCAGCCAGGTGGTGGATCTAATAATGGTAGGAACAAAGAAGCTAGAGGACATAGAATTACCTAGTGTTGGAGCACGTCTGGAAACCAAAATGGATTCCATCTTTAAGGAGATTCACACATATTCGGTCCTCAAAGAGGATAGGTAGATATCGAAGTACAATGTTCCTGATATCATTACATTTCTCAATAAAAGATGTACTAAAAGTGGGTCTCTGATTGTTAAATGATTATTATTGCCTCTCTCCCTACCTTTTTAGGAGATCCTGTCTGTTTTTAGAGTTGGCATAGGCTCCATCTAGGATATATCTGGGGTACCCCGTTGCAAGAACCAGGCGTATAAGGCTTGCACCTCTGTCATAAGACTGTTGGTCACTGCATATTCTACACATCCTCAAAAATTGGCCAACGGGGATACCCCCGATAGTATGCCAAGGATGGCCTGATTGGGCCATCAATAGAGTATTGCCAGACATAGGTTTTCTAAATGGACTGGTGTAAATGTCTGTTCCAGAACCATACAGATGCAAGTCTAGAAAATCAAATCTCTTTTTTATCGCGTTGTCCCGTTAAATGTAGATTGTTGTCATTCTGATTGAGATAAAACAGAAAATTCTCTAGGGAGCCAAATTCAACACCCACAAAGATCAGATCATCAATGTACCAATAGAACATTTTAATCAATGATCTAAACGGGTTATTAACACCATATATGAGGTGGCGTTCCCACCAACCCATATATAAATTGGCAAGTGATCGTGAAAAATTTAGCTCCCATGGCTGCTCCACACTTTGAGAAACCAGTCCCCATTAAAAGTAAAAAAAATTGTGTATTAATAGGTATTGGAGAACATCCAAGACAAACCATCTATACTCAATATCACTTTCTAAATAAAAAGCAACCACTTCGAATGCCTTCTGTGGTATACATGAGTACAAACTTGAGATATCGCAGGTGATCCACAGGGAATTTTCTTCCCCATCTTGTGCCACCTGCGATACTCAAATGATTGGTGTCTTGCAGATAACTGGGGAGACTGCACACCAAAAGTTGCAATACACCATCCAACCACTGACCCAATTTCTCCTTAAGGGAGCCAATGCCCACAATCATCGGTCTTCCATGTAGCAGATTGAGCTCCTTATAGGTCTTGGGAAGATGGTGGAAAAGAAGGGCCACAGGATAATTGGAAATCAAACCTGACACCATTTTCTCATCAAAAATGCCCAAATGAACCCTTCATTAACTAAACTAGGTAACATCTTATATTTTTTTGGTTGGATCTCCACCAATTCTGGAGTATGTGTCAAGGTTAGATAACGGTCTGCTTCACACCTATATTGTTCTACACCCATGACAACCACCAAACCTCCCTTATCTGAATTCTTAATGACCATAGATTTATTATTTTCTAAAAGTCTTGAGTGCTTTCCTTTCCTGACGTGAAAGATTGTCATGTCTAGTGTGAGTGCCTGATCTGGATTGTATAGACAAAATAGCGAGATCCCTTTCAACTATTTTGTGAAATGTATCCATCTCAGGACAACGTGCATCGATAGGATAAAAACCTTTTTTAAGCAAATCAGGAAGTTGACACTTAGAATCAATGTCCCTACCCAACTGCTCCTTCCCAAAACAATTCCTCCAAATCTCCCAACGCACACTGCTCTCTGAAAGATAGCAGTGTGTCCTCATTCAAAGCACCACATACAGATGGGGACATATCAGAAACAAATCGATCATCAATAACATCATCTTTATAATTAGGGTTGTCCCGATAACGATACTAGTATCGGTATCGGCACCGATACCGAGCATTTGCCCAAGTACTTGTACTCGGGCAAATGCTCCCGATGCTTCCCCCCGATACCTAGAGGACAGCTGTGATCGGCGCGTGTGGGAGTTACAAGATTCTCCCCCAGCGGCTTTCACCAGCTTTAGTGACATACAGCGGTGATCGCTCACAGCTGACTGTCACTGCATCCTCCTCCGTGCCCCCTCCGTTCCTCTGTGCCTCTCCGCTGTCCCCTCCATTCCTCTCTCCTTATCTGTCCCCCTCCGTTCTCCCCCTCCGTTCCTCCGTCCCCCTCCTCCTTCCTTTGTGTATGGATAGAGTCAGCTGACTCTATCCATTCACATAACTGAAACATTGTAACCTCCTGTGATTACAATGTGTCAGTTTATGAATGGAGAGAAGCCGCTGTCTTCTCTCCATTCATTCTCAGTGCAGCTGAGGCTGCAGAGAAAGGGACTGGGGAATCTCTATCCTCTGTCTCTTTCTCTGTCTCAAAGGGGAGATATCAGAGGTCTGTTAAGACCCCTGATATCTCACCAAAGCCCCCCAAAAGGGCTGATTAAAAAAAAAAAAAAAAAAAATCAATAAAGAATAAAAAAATATTGTAAAAAGTTGAGTTGAGACCCTTGGATAAAAATAGGTCTCCTCAGGAGAAAGAGTCCTATCTGAAAGATTGATTGATACTTGTACCTGTTCTGCTGGAGGAGGTCCGAAGTGGATAACGGATAAGTGAATAAGAGGCAATAATAAGCAATCATTTAACAATCAGAGACCCACTTTTAGTACATTTTAGTGAGGAATTTAATGATATCAGGAACATTGTACATCGATATCTACCTATCTGGATATGTGCGGATCTCCTTAAAGATGGAATCAATTTTTTGTTTTCAGGCGTGCTCCGACACTAGGCAATTCTTTGTTCCTACCATTATTAGATCCACCACCTGGCTGCATTTTAAAGGCAACTATGGATGCTGTATCACTGGATGTTTGTGTTGCAAAAATATCATCAAGGGTGATATGGTACGCTCATTTTCAAATGAAAAGAAACAGATTAAATCTTTTTATAACTGCAACACTTGGTACGTCATATGTTGCACATGTAGATCATGCAATGTGCAATATATCAGACGCACCATGAGAGGACAGATTCCAGGAGCACCTGTACAGTATTGAGAAGAATCTGTCTACTAATGTCGCCTGACATTTCAATCAGTATCACAATGGTAGCAGTACAGCAGTGGGAATACAGGTTTTAGAAAAAGTTCAAATGCCTAAAAAAGGAGGGGATGTATTCAAACTCCTCTGTAAAAGAGAGGCTTTTTGGATTTTCCGTTTTTCAAAACACGTATACCATTTGGAATGAAATATCACACATTTTCATAATTCTTTCTTTCCCCATTCTTCCAATCAGTTGTCCGTTCATTCATTCATTTTCTCACACCGTACACTGTTTTTCACCTGTGGTGACACGGTGCCTCCGAGTTCTCACTTATTTAAACGATGCATTTTATTATGATCATGACATTATTTGTTTTTTAGTTTTTACAATTTTGTTAAAAAGTGGTGTTCCATAAGGGTCCTTTCACACTGGGGCGGTTTGCAGGCGCTATTGCGCTAATAATAGCGCCTGCAAACCGACCCGAAAGTGCCGCTGCTTTCATTCCAGTGTGAAAGCCCCGAGGGCTTTCACACTGGAGCGATACGCTGGCAGGACGGTAAAAAAAGTCCTGCCAGCAGCATCTTCGGAGCGGTGAAGGAGCGGTGTGTATACCGCTCCTTTACCGCTCCTGCCCATTGAAATCAATCAATGGGACGGCGCGGCTATACCGCCGGCAAAGCGCCTCTGAAGAGGCGCTTTGCGGTGGTTTTAACCCTTTCTCGGCCGCTAGCGGGGGGTAAAACCGCCCCGCTAGCGGCCGCATATTGACGGTAAAGCGCCGCTTACAATAGCGGCGCTTTACCGCTGACAACGCCCCCGCCCCAGTGTGAAAGGACCCTAACGCACGGGGTAACTTTTTTTTTTTTAAAAAGAGTCCAAATTGCTTTGTGGCTTTTTTCGCTAGGTTGTGATAAATAACATGGCGTTTGTGAATATGTGCATCCAGATTGCTACAGTTTTATATGCATTTCCCCTTTCTTTACAAACATAGTTATATGTATCCCTTAGTTTAGGTGGATACAGTTATAAATATGTCTGTAAAGAAAAAAAATGCATATATGTATTCCTTAGTTTATCTGTAGATGCTTAGCACAAATATATGTATGTATTTATATATTTATGCATTTCTGTTTTACATAGATGTGTATTTAGCACTTAGTTTTTCAGACTGTTCATGAAGAATTTTTGGAGCATTTTTTAGTATGTTCCATAGCTCTTTTTTAACATTTTGAAAACAGTCTGTTAGCCAATTATCTCTCCCCATGCCTTTACCCACTATTTACACACGTGTGTGCTTGTTTATTAGGTGGATTTTTTGGGTTCAATGTTTGTTTTCTTTTTATCTAGTTTTGTTGTTTTTTTGTGGTTATTATTAATCCATGAAATGTTTTTATATATACACAGTTGAGATTTGTGTTTGCATGAGATGTTTCTTCCGGAGCAGGTGGTTTTCGGTGTAGCCCGATTCAGGGGATCGCCTTAAGACCCCTTTCACACTGGGAGGCGTTTTTCAAAACTGAAAAATGCCTCACACTGCGGCGCTGCGCTGGCAGGACGTCAAATAAAGTCCGGCAAGCAGCTTCTTCGAGGCGCTTTAGGAGCGGTCTGTACACCGCTCCTAAAGCACCCCTGTCCATTGAAATCAATGGGCAGCGGTGCTTTTAACCCTTTATTTGGCCGGTAGCGGGGGCTTAAAAGTGCCCTGCTAACAACCGAGTGTGTCTCTAAAAAACGATGGTAAAGCTAGTTTTAGCGGCGCTTTACCACCGACGCCCCCGCGCTGCCAGTGTGAAAGGACTCTTAATAGCCTGCTTGGAGAGCATATCGATGTTGTGAACAAGCAAGCTACACTTGTGGAACGCGTCTGCATGCCCTGTAACCTGTCTGGTTTTTGACAATAAAGATCATCAAGCAATTTTGCAGCTCCGGTGTGCGACCATTTAGTTTCTTATCCACTTTATTAGGTACTCCTTGCTAGTACTGGGTTAGACCCCCTTTTGACTTCAGAACTGCCTTCATTCTTCGTGGCATAGATTCAACAAGGTGTTGGAAACATTCCTCAGATTTTGGTCCATAGTGACATGATAGCATCACGTAGTTGCTGCAGATTTGTCGGCTGCACATCCATGATGCCAATCTCCCATTTCACCACATCCCGAAGGTGTTCTATTGGATGAGATCTGGTGACTGTGGAGGCCATTGGAGTACAGTGACCTTATTGTCCAGTGGTGAGATGATTGGAGCTTTTATTATCCTGCTGGAAGGAGCCATCAGAAGATGGGGACACTGTAGTCATAAAGGGATGGACATGGTCAGCAACAATACTCAGGTGGGCCGTGGTGTTTAAACGATGCTCAATTGGTACTAAGGGGGTCAAAGTGTGCCAAGAAAATATCCCCCACACCATTACACCACCACCACCACCATCAGCCTGAACCGTTGAGACAGGATGGATCCATGCTTTCATGTTTACATCAAATTCTGACCCTACCATCTGAATGTTGCAGCTGAAATCGAGACTCAGACCAGGCAACGTTTTTCCAATCTTCTATTGTCCAATTTTGGTGAGCCTGTGCAAATTTTAGCCTCAGTTTTTCTGTTCTTAGCTGACAGGAGTGGAACCCGGTGTGGTCTTCTGCTGCTGTAGCCCCATCTGCTTTAAGGTTCAATGTGTTGTGCATGCAGAGATGGTATTCTGCATACCTTGGCTGGAATGAGTATTTGAGATACTGTTGCTTTTCTATCATCTCCAACCAGTCTGCCCATTCTCCTCTGACATCAAAAAGGCATTTTCATCCACACAACTGCCACTCACTAGATATTTTCTCTCCTTCGGACCATTCGCTGTAAACCTGAGAGATGGCTGTGCGTAAAAATCCCAGTAGATCAGCAGTTTTTGAAATGCCAGCCCCTCTGGCACCAACAACCATGCCAGGTTCAAAATCACTTAAATCCCCTTTCTTCCCCATTCTGATGCTCGGTTTGAACTACTTCAGCAAATCATCTTCACCACATCTAGATGCCTAAATGCATTGAGTTGCAGCCATGCGATTAGCTGATTAGCAATTCGTGTTGCCAAGCAATTTGAACAGGTGTACCTAATAAATTGGCTGGTGAATGTATATGCTCCTGAATAGATGCTCCATCTATCAAACATTGAAACAACTTCACAAGACTGTATAAAAAAGGTAAAACCAGTGCTATAGTTAGACTATGTACAGTGCCAGGTCATACCTCCAAGGCTTCTCCATCTTTTGCACCATTGTATTCATAATAATGCAAGGCTTCTTGTGAATGGCTGAGAAGCACTCAGCCTGAATTGTTTTTTTTCCGACAGCGGACTGATACTGCTTCCGGAATACAGCGCTGTATACAGCTGATCCAAAATACAGTTTATACAGCACTGACGGCAGCTGCATTAGTACAGAAAATAGTTACAGTATATACTCGAGTATAAGTCGAATTTTTCAGCCCATTTTTTTGTGCTGAAAGTGCCCCCCTCGACTTATACTCGAGTCAAGCACTTTTCTGCAGCAAAAAATTTCATTTTCCGAACCGACTTTGGGGTCCCATATCTCAGGGCCACTGGTGCTAGGAACCCCAAATTTGGTGTGCAAACCCAGTCGAACTGGTACCACAACATATCCAAAGCTGAAGTTCCTAGCACCAAGTGGCCCCGAGATACGGGGCCCCAAAAATCGGTTCGGAAAATGTCATTCTCTGCTGCAGAAAAGTGCTTGACATTTTCTGAACCGACTTTGGGGCTCCATATCTCAGGGCCACTTGGTGCTAGGAACCCCAAATTTGGTGTGCAAACCCAGTGGAACCATAACATATCCAAAGCTGGGGTTCTTAGCACGAAGTGGCCCTGAGATATGGGGCCCCAAAACCGGTTCGGAAATTGTCATTCTCTGCTGCAGAAAAGTGCTTGACATTTTCTGAACTGAATTTGGGGCCCTGTATCTCGGGGCCACTTGGAGCTAGAAACCCCAGCTTTGAAATTTTATGGTGCTAGTTCCACTGGGTTTGCACACCAAATTTGGGGTTCCTAGCACTAAGTGGCCCCAAGATACGGGGCCCCAAATTCGGTCAACTGTGTCCATCTGCAGCAATGTCATTTCGGGACCCTTTGGGTTCAGAGACCCCAAATTTTGGATGCAGCTAGGGGGCATCTAGGAACCCTTAACTACCGAGTTTGAAGTTCAGGGGACCTATGGCTGCAAATGGGCACAGTGAGGCATGCAAATGGGCACAGTGATGCTGCAAATGGGCATTGTTGACCCTCTTTTCCACTTATAGTAGCTGTGCATTTCTCACCCTCGTCTTATACTCGGGTCAATAAGTTTTTCCCATTTTTTTTTTTGTGGTAAATTAGGGCCTCGACTTATACTCGGAACGACTTATACTCTAGTATATACGGTAGTCTGGGCCTGCTTAGACCAAATGAACTATTTAAAGAAAAAAGTAACCTTGGAGTTTGGCTTTAACTGTTAAAAGCCTAACGCTGGCCATACATTATAGAAATTTTCCTTTAGCTTTACCAAAAACCATATAATAGGAGGTCAGATCCAAACACTTTCAATTTGTATGCAATCGTGCAGACCCTTGCACTACGTAGATGAAGGTAAATCTAAAGGAAAATTAAACAAGAAAATTGTATAATGTATGGCCAGCTTTACATTGATTTAATCAAAAGAGACTTTGTATGCCGCTAACTGCACTTATTTAATGTGGCAAAAATCCACTCTTGAATCGTGGACATAGTACCAGATTTATTGGCTGGAAAGGATAGCAGCCCTGAAGACGATGCTGCTTCCCAAACTGCTGTACCCATTTAGGGCTCACTCAGTTAATATTCCCTTACACATTCTACGGTCAAGTCATTGGTCATGCATGCGGTTCATCTGGCAAGATTCTAGACCAAAAGTCTCTATATAAATTTTTTTTTTTTTTAAAGTCCAAAAGTTCAAAGAGGGATTGGCGATGCTACATATCTATCACTACTGAGACTCACAAATGGCCTCCTTAACCCCTAATACCTGATTCTGGGTCAGCATTGAGGCATTTCCGCTTAAGCCCATGACAACAGACACAGTTTTATGGACTGCTCCTGGCCACCTTAAATAAATTAGGAACCCAGTGCTCAAACATTCGATGAAAATATGGAGAAAGTAATTCGCACCCCACACATACTTTGCAACTCTCATAAATTATCCCTTTTAATATGATGAGCCACGTAGACTTCTGTGGTTGTCTAAAGCAGGTTTCCGTTGGGTATACAACTGCTGACTATGCGCAACATTGTAAACCTTTCCCACGATACAATCCTCCCAACCCCACACCATCAGCAAAATTGTTACAACATCTTCAAAACGTCTTAATTACGTGCAATCAATCCAAAATGAAATGGATTTGCCTCTGACTCTCACTACTTTCAAATAAATATCTTCTTAAAAAGGTATAATATTGTCGATCTAGAACTTCCTTCCTATAAAGGTGACCTGGTTTGCACTTTGCCTCAGGTTTCCTAATGGGAAAAGGATTGGGTTTGCTCCCTGCAGCTGCCACAGTGGATCCAGATTTGGGGCACCATAACACGTGGATCTCTGAATTCATTACTTAATGATGCAAATGAAAAACTATTGCTTAGGTGGTACATGGTACCTCACACACACTGACTAAAAATTTGTCCAGGGTGCCTCAGGTTGTGGTTTTCGGGGTGGAGCAGCTGGCACTTTAATACATATCTGGAGAGAACGCCTTAAAATCAAATGTTTCTGGACCGGGTCTATCAGGTAGTTTATACTGCCCTTAGTTGTAGTATTCCTAAGAACCCCTACCAAACCTTAAACCAGGCTTTCTCAACCTTTTAACCCTAGAGGAACTAAAAAAAATAATTTTTATGTCTTGAGGAAACCCTACCTAAAACTAAATCATTAGGGCTCAACAGGAACAATGCTCCTTATATTGGTGGTCAATAGGAAGAATGTCCCCCTTAAAGTGGTGTTCAGAATGCCACCCTTCAAGACAGCTAAAAAGATATTTGGTGTCATGCTGCTGGCTTTGCTAAAGTAGTGCTGAACCTTCAACTCTGCAGACATCATCAAATAGGTGGTTCATCAGCCACAGCTCAAGGAACCCCTAGAAACGGAATCCTGGTGGAGAATGGCTGCCTTAAACCATCTGAAAGCACTATAGACCAGTTTGGCGGAATCAAACAAGGGTCTAGCTAGAGCCTGGTGGTCCTGGAACCCTCACCATTACTCAGGTAAAACAAAAAAGGTGATATTTGTTCAAAAAAAGCTGGTGGCCATTCTACAATGATAAATTAAAAAATGTAAATAGGTCTGGGATCCATAGATAAATCTTTACCAGAATAATGAGGTATCATGTCTCTATGGATGATTTAAACCTCCGCGAGCCGAGGGTTGAAGTCACCTTGCATGTTGACATCACTGTTAACCCAACTCCAACTCTTTATTTTCAATCCCCATCTTCGCCTATCCTTTTGGCATACTAGGTTTTCTCTATATTATGGGTGTTGTTTTTTTATCTTCAAAAAGTACGCGTTTCTTGCCTTTGAAAATACGCGAGGGACACTTCCCCCAGTAAGGACTTCCACCACTGCAGTAAAAGTTTTTATAGGGGCGATTTATCTCAAATGTTTCCAGGTCCAACAGTGAATACTAGACCACAGCCCTTCAGCCCGCTAAAAAGATATTCCTACCAGATATGTTGTCACAGGTGCACTAGATTCTCATCATACATGACACCGTGATGCTCTTGCACCTGGATATGTATTTTGTACCCCAATTCAAGACTTGTACTTCCACACGTTTGAAGTTTATCTACGTTTTTGTAGTTTGCTTATATAATGCTATTTCAATAAAAATTTTGTAAAACCGAAAACAGCTGTTAATGGGCTAGTTTATCTTTACAATAAAATTTGCACATGCATTCCAGCATACTGAGTACATTAGGAAACACTACCTAGCTTTTCAGACAGGCTTGGGAGAGGCAGCACACAGCCCAACAGTTATGACATTGAAAAAAAAAAAAAGCTTCTTTTTCAAAGCCTGAGCAGTGTTTTGTTTTTTTTTTGTTTTTTTTTTAAATATACTGGGGAACCTAGAATGCAAGAGCAAAAATATTGTAAAGGTGAACTAACCGTTCGAAGTGTAACAAAAACTTTGAAAGTTTGCATAGAACATGCTCATTGACATGTTGATCCTGCTGTTCTCCCATGAATAACTCCTCATTTCCTTTGCCTTGGAAACAATGAGGATTTATATCCTCTTCTCAGGTTGGACACTTCCCCTCATAGCACATGCACTGTAATAAAACAAAAAATAAAAAGGTGTAAATAGATTCTCTCACCTCCATACTGCTCTTTGCTGGACAAGCGGTTCTTTTAGGGATAAGAGTTTTTCTGCGAAGTTGATATGGACTATTCTGTGCACCAGGACCTGATTCTTCTGCAACCATGTCTGCAGGCACTTCATCTGCACAGAAAAGGGAGACAGGTTAACAATTTTACAGATCATCAAAGCTTAAGTAAAACACTTTAACCACTTCAGCCCCAGAAGAATTTACCCCCTTCCTGACCAGGCCGTTTTTTGCAATACGGCACTGCGCTTTAACTGACAATTGCGCAGTCGTGCAACATACCCAAACAAGATTCATGTCCTTTTTTTTCCCCCCACAAGTAGAGCTTTCGTTTGGTGGTATTTGCCTCTGCAGTTTTTATTATTTGCACTATAAACAAAAAAAGGAGCGACAATTTATAAAAAAAATTAAAAAAATACACAATATTTTGTACTTTTTGCTATAATAAATATCCCAAATGTTTTTTTAAAAAAACTAAATTTTCTTCAACAGTTTAGGCCAATATGTATTCTTCTACATATTTTTGGTAAAAAAAATAAAATAAAATCGCAATAAGCGTATGTTGATTGGTTTGCGCAAAAGTTATAGCATCTACAAAATAGGTGATAGATTTATGGCATTTTTATCATTTTTTTTTTTTTTTGTTTTACTAGTAATGGCGGTGATCAGCGCTTTTTATTGTGACTGCGACATTGCGGTGGACAGATTGGACACTTTTTTGGGACCACTGACATTTATACAGCGATCAGAGCTAAAAATAGCCACTTATTACTGTATAAATGTCATTGGCAGGGAAGGGGTTAACACTAGGGGGCGATGAAGGGGTTAACTGTGTTCCCTAGGTGTGTTCTAAGTGGGGGGGGGGTGACTGACTAGGGGAGGAGACTGATCAGTGTTCCTACTTAGTAAGAGTACACAATCTGTCCTCTCTTCCCTGAGAGAACCGGGATTTGTGTGTTTACTGGTCCTCACTGTCAGAAGCGATCGCGGGTGCCCGGCGGTCATAGCGCCCGAAGGAGACGCGCATCGGCTCCGGGGACACGGTGCGGGCGCACGATGTCTTAAAGAGCCAAAGTATTGCTACGATGCCTCGCGTAGGGGAGCCATCCTGTGGCAGTTTAACTGTGGAACCTGGTTGGGAAGGGGTTAAAGAGGAACTGCAGTCTGCTCACATAATTTGTAATAAAAACATCTATGCCATTCTGAAGCTTCCCTCCAACCACTTTGCATATTATTTTATATACTGCAATTCTGTACTTGCCAAATATGCTGCAGAAATCTCCCTCCACTGAGTCTGGCTGCAACCATTTTGAACTGTGGGCAGCTGAAGCTGCTGCCTGTTCACTTCCTGGATTTACACAGACACAGACTTCCAGCTCTGCAGCTCTCATTGGCCCTCTTATGACTCCCCCTCCCTTCCTAGCAAGCTCTCACAAGAGTGAGAGAGAGAGCTGTGCATGATATAAGCCTAGGCTAATGACCAGACAAGAAAGAGGAAGTGGGCTGTATTAGGTATTTACTGGCAGAAAAAAAAAATGTTTTACTATCCAAAGTTAAAATAACAAGGGCAGAAGATTTAAGAAGTTAAAAAAAAAAAAAAAATTACTGAAGGTTCGCTTTAAGTAATCCTAAACAGTCAAAAACAAACAAAAAATAATTAGTAGCCAACACCCATCGAAAATGTTCAGGTTTGCCCCGTTAGTGGCCACAGGATTCATAAACGGGTCTTACATTCACATCTATGCAGGTGGCTGCAGGTGCAGGAATTGCAGCATGTTAGCATTTGCAGGAACTACAGGGAAAATGCGTGGTCAAAATGATCATGTGATTTCCCTTTAGCTGTGTTTTGAAAAAGGCGCATGCACCTTTTTTTCGTGAGAAACGCAGTCACAACAGACCAAACAAATGAGCTGCCATGCCCGAGCAAACGCACACACGCATCGGTGTAAACCAAGCCTTAGTAGCAGGATATCCCCAGTTCTACCACTGCAATTAAGCCCCGCTCTCCTGGTGAGGTTTCTACTATAAATATACATCAAAACTGTGCTGCCCCCCCAAAAAAAATAAGGCTTAAATACAAAGACTCAACTTACTACAAGGAAATTAAATTGCACTTAATACCACATCCTATAATCCCAAACTCCTATTCAAACTAAACATCCCTATGCAAATCTACTACTACAACCAATATGAACATCACCAATAAACATACAGAAAGCCAGGCTGTATGCGCTGCGACTGAACCACCTTAGCAGTACCTATAAACTGAAAGTTATTTTTTTAAATCAAGCTCAGAGTAGTCTGCAAACAATGACAAGGAAGAGGTTATTGCTGAGGAAAAAGAATCTGTACATCTACTTTTTATTTTTTTGGCTACAGGCCCAAAACCACACGGAAAATGCTTTCATGTCTTCCAAAAACATTTCACACTGTTACACCACTTTCTACATACAGTATTTGTGTTTTGTCTGGAGAGCTCCTTTAAAGGGAACCCTGCTGCCATTTCAGAGTGTAAATACCTTCCCTTGCTAAACTCAACTGCAATCATGACAAATAATGTACGACGCCTATCGAGTTACCGACACTTACTGAAAGTGTATGGACCCATTCACACTAGGAACGCTGTATAGGTCATGTGCGATTCACATGCAGTTCTGTGCAGTGCGATTCCAGCCACATTCATTTTGAATGGGCTGAAATCACAATGCACCAAAAGTAGTGCATGCACGACCTTTCAAAATGCACCGCAACCAGATCACATGGTACTTCTGTAGGTACTTCTGTACCATGTGATCTGGTACGGGCAAAAGCACTGCGTTTGCAACCTGCATTTATGGTGTTGTTAACTGGCACACGCAGCAGATCACAAGGGCAGTGCGATTGGAATGTGTTGCTGGAAGCCACGCAGGAGTGCGGCTTTCTCACACTGCATTCTATTGTGTACGGGCCCCCCCCCTTCTTACTGGTTCCTCTTAATGACCTCCACATTACTACTCTATCTTGTAGTGAGTGAAGGTCACAGGAAAGAACCAGTCAGAGTTGTGGGGGGGACCACAGATACAGACATTCTTAGACACACATTCTTGAAAGTGTCAGTACCTAAGGAGACATAGGGGGGGGGGGATCATTTCTCAAGATCAAAAGTGGAGTTCAGCAGCGCTGGTGTCAGGAAAGGTAAGCATTGACATTACAAACAAGTCATAAAAAGATTGAAAAGTTTTCGGTTTTTGTGTAAGCATTTAACATTATTCTGACAGAAGTATGGCTTTTATGGGGCAGTTTAAAAGATTACAGGGTCAGCCCCGGAAGATTTTACCCCCTTCCTGACCAGAGCACTTTTTGCGATTCGGCACTGCGTCGCTTTAACTGACAATTGCGCAGTCGTGCGACGTTGCACCCAAACAAAAACGGACGTCCTTTTTTTCCCCACAAATAGAGCTTTCTTTTGGTGGTATTTGATCACCTCTGCAATTTTTATTTTTTGCGCTATAGACAAAAAAAAAAAAACAATTTTGAAAAAAAAGCAACATTTTTTTACTTTTTGCTATAATAAATATCCCCCAAAAATATATAAAAAACATTTTTTCCCCTCAGTTTAGGCTGATATATAATAATCTACTTTTTTTTTTTTTACCAAAAATATCGCAATAAGCGTATATTGATTGGTTTGTGCAAAAGTTATAGCGTCTACAAAATAGGGGATAGTTTTATGGCATTATTTTTTTTTTATTAGTAATGGCGGCGATCTGCGATTTTTATCGTGACTGCAACATTATGGCAGACACATCGAACACTTTTGACACTATTTTGGGACCAGTCATTTTTACAGCAATCAGTACTATAAAAATGCACCGATTACTGTGTAAATGACACTGGCAGGGAAGGGGTTAACCACTAGGGGGCGATGAAGGGGTTAAGTGTGTCCTAGGGAGTGATTCTAACTGTGGGGGGGGCTTCACTGACATGACAGGGAGCAGTAGATTGCTGTCATGTCACTAGGCAGGACAGGGAAATGCCTCGTTTCCCCGTTTTGCGGCTCAGTGACGCGATCTCTGGGAGACCAGCGGACATAGAGTCTGTGGGTCCCTCGGCGCACCTGCTATCCCCGCCAATTAAAGGGGATGTACAGGTACGCCCATTTGCCCACCGCTGCCATTGTGCCAACGTACATCGGTGTGCATCAGTCGGCAAGTGGTTAAAGTATCCGAACTCCCCCCTAACAATGTAATACTGCACCTTACCAGTCCTTAGATGTGGAGGCTGCATTAGTTCTGTTTTTCAAGTCCCCCCCCCCACTTGACAGTTCTACAAATAACACCCTCCAGTGCCTTCATGTCACTTCTCCGCTGTATCTAAAGGGGCAGCCATGGTTAATTTACATATGGGACTCATTCAAAAGATATCCGTCTTTGTTCATCTACCCCAAAAGGACGTTTTCAGTATTTCCCTTATATAACATACAGTATATTACCAAAAGTATTGGGACAACTGTATTTACACGCACATGAACTTTAGTGGCATCCCAGTCTTAGGGTCCTTTTCACATGGGCGGACTCCGCTTTGCTTAGAGGGGGATCGCTCCACTGATGTCCGCTGAGCAGGCGGATGACAGGTTACTTGTCTGCGCCCCCCCACTACCACATTTGGCACCTTTCGGGGTGGGGGGTGCAGGTACCTGGTTTTGACAGAAGTTCAGCCCCCTCCTCCTTTCACCGTAGCTGGGCCCATTCACAAAGCGCAGTGCGTGCACCTTGCTTTGTGCACTGGTGCGCAGTTATATTGGAATAGGAAGGGGCCATCCCCAAACTGTTCCCACAAAGTTGGCAGCACGACATTTACTTCAGACATACTAGCTTCTTGGTCAAACCCCTACTATCTACACACAGCAGGAGGAGGAACAGGTTTACCTGCCTGGCTTACAGACTCCCACAAAACTCAACAGTACTCAAAATCAAGCATACACCTTTGAAATGTGAACCGAAAAACAAAAAAAAACAAACAAAAAAAAAAAAAAGGTGGACCACACCCAGTAACATTACGACTGTATTCCCCACTGTTCTCACCAGACAGGTGTACAAAAAAAATGACAATAGTACGTCATATACCCACCATGGCAAGATCAATAAAAATAAAAAAGGAATCCTAAACGCTGTAAATGTCCCTATACAACAGACAGTCCTTTATCTCTGAGTTACCTCAAATAATCCCAACTGCAGCAGAAGCCACGATTCCTGTGACAGCTCAGACAAAACCTGCTGCTGTTTATTCTAAATGCACTGCTTAACAGTGCAATAAACAAGCTCAACTTCAAGGTTGTTGACGGTGTTGGTGAAGCTGACAGTACAAGAAAATGACACTACATAAAAATAAGAATGAGGAAAAAAAGCGTGGAGCTGGAGGTAAAAGATACAAGACGGTGCCGTGCTGCAGCAAGATTCCATCACTCGCTGCAGCATGACACAAGCTCATGGCCATGCCGGGTTATTAACCTTCAGCTTGCCATTTTAACCCAATTGCTAGAATTACACAAGACATTAGAAATATAACTCACTTACAAGAGCATACATTTGGAGACCATTATCAGTAATCTGTAAATATATTGTTTCACAACAATATTCAGATGCAGTCAGACAAACATACTTCCTGACAAATGAATGTTTATACAACACTAACCTTATCTACTTGATCACTGTCAAATGAGTTATTACCATCTGATGTGTGTTATCTCCCAGACTCTTCACAATGAGGAGCTGTAACCACTCCCATCAACTACACTCACATGTACAGAACTCACAATTCTCAGATTTAGTCCAGGTTCACACTGACAGCGGGATTGGAATCGTGAGAGTTCAGCAGAACTCGCACAGTTTCATTCCCGCATATCAGTCCAACTTCGGGGGCGATTTCAGAGACATCTGTGCGGGTTCCTGCATAGATGTCTATACTAATCACACCCCAAAAGTAGTACAGAAACTACTTTTGGGAATCTGTGCGGCGCTGCACCAATTCAGACGTGCCATTGCCGGCAATAGCCACCGATTTGACATGTCAAATTGCATGCCAAATCGCTTCAATGTTACTTAAGGACACTGATCAAAATCACAGTTCCTGAAGGCCCATCCCAATAGGACACAGATCTAATCGAACTCTGGAGGAAGGGATTAGGAAAAAACAAACATAAGCAGATCTGTAAAATACTGTTACACTAAAGTGACCCTGTTAGCACCCTGCAAAAGCAATTTACTACTCGACCTTCAAGCAGGCAGTGCAATAAAACCTTTGCCGTCTTCACCCCTTGCTGACTGCCCCACGTACATTTACTGCAAGTGACAGTTCCTCTGCGAAGAATCACCTACAGCTATTAGATTCTGTACTACGGGGTCTGGGGCTCATGCATGCATGCCACCGGCGACCCACTCCAGTTGTGATTGAGTCAATCAGCGGGTCCGGCGGACATGATGTCTGCCAGGACCTGACGATCGTTCAAGGTACAGGCAGAACAACGATCTGCCTATGTAAAAACAAGGCAGATCACCATTCTGTGACAAGAGAAGGCAGTGATCTTGCGTTTCTGCTAAGCAGACATGTTTGAGGTATGATAAAAAAAAAAAAAAAAAAGAAAAAAGGCACAGAATCTGCCACCTTGTTTTTGTGCTTTATTAGGGGTACATGCAACGTACAGATGTGTTATTGCTGCAATCATTAGGCGCTGAAGAATTTATTTTGGGTTGTTCTCTGGTGGTAGGTTACGGCAGTAACAATATAGAGTTACATTTTTTTTTTACCATTTTGCGCCAATTTATTTTTGATAGATTAAAAAAATTATATATATATATATATATATATATATATATATATATATCCATCCAAATCGGTATAATCCACCTGAATGAACAGTTGCGATATGTTACGGTTTTACAAACATATGATAATTACAAAATTGTGCTTAGGCATTAACATTTGTTTTACTTTTAGGCAGGAAGGGGTTAAAGTATAAGTAAATAAAATTTAAAAAAAAAAAAATTTAGTTTTAGCGTGGAGAGGGATTAGAACACCTGTCAGGTTTTTATTGCTGTCCACGTCCCCTTTAGCCTGGGTTCATGCTGCTGCGAATCTTGAGCGGTTTAGATGTGGTTAGGGAGCCCAAGATTCGCATGTCACTTGAACATAATGGATATCTATGTATTTGGTTCATATATTAGAGTTGCGAATCTGATGCAAGGAGAAAAAAAGAAAAACATTAGACGACTACTGTGCTTTTTTTGGTGCAGGTGCGATGCAAACATCTATGCTGCAATGCAAATCTCCACACCAGAAAACGCAACGTAAAGTCGCACCTCACCCTGGATAAAAACCTGCATCAAATTTTCAGCGCAGCAGTGTGAACCCTGGCTTAGGAGGATTTGGAGTTGTCCCCAGAATAATAATAGAAGGGAAATCTTATAAAGGGGACACTGGTTCTGGTGACCTGGGGGCCCCAATGGATTCTCTTCATTTGCAGGGATTTCCTCTCTCACTTCCTGCTCGGCTATAAAACAGAAAGTAGAAGGTAAATCTCACCAATGGGAAACAGGTGGCAAAAAAGACTGACGGGTTATAACAGTTCCTTTTCTCTATCTAAATTGAAAAAATAAATAAAAACACTTAAAAAAAAAAAAAAAAACACACATTTTGCTGTCTTTAACCACTTGCCGACCAGCTGCCGTCATTATACGGCAGCAGGTCAGCTCTCCTACAAGAATCGCCGTAGGTGTACGGTTGCTGGGGCAGTTGCGGAAGCGTGCCCGCGGGTTGGGCAGACGCCGTGTCCGCCGGCGATCCGCAATTGCCTAGTATAGAGGCAGAACTGGGATCTGCCAGTGTAAACAAGCAAATCACCGTTCTGCCAGATGACATGACAGATCTTCTGTTCCCAGTGATCAGGAACAGTGATCTCTGTCATGTCCCAGGCAGCACATCCCCCCCCCTACAGTTAAAACACACCTAGGGAACACATTTAACCCCTTGATCGCCCCCCTAGTGTTAACCCCTTAACTGGCAGTGACATTTTTACATTGATCAGTGTTTTTTTTTTTTTTTAGTACTGATCAATGTAATAATGTCACTGGTCCACAAAGAGTCAGATTTTTCCGCAATGTTGCAGTCCTGCAAAGAAAAAAAAAACAAAAAAAAAAAAAAAAAAAAAAAATCGCAGATCACCGTCATTACTAGTAAAAACATTAAAAACGAATAAAAGTCCCTAAAATCTATCCCATAGTTTGTAGACACACTAATTTTTCCGCAAACCAATCAATATACGCATTTTGCGATTTTTTTCTTTAACAAAAATATGTAGAAGGATATATATCAGCCTGAGCTGATGAATAAACTTTTTTTTTTATACTTTTTTTTTTTTTTTTTGGATATGTATTATAGCAAAAAAAAAAATTTTTTTTTTTCTTCATCAAAATTGTTGTTCTTTATAGCACAAAAAATAAAAACTTTAGAGGTGATCAAACACCACCAACAGAAAGTTCTATTTGTGGGGGTGGGGGGGGGGGGGGAGAGGACATCAATTTTGTTTGGGTACAGTGTCGCACAGACGCGCAATTGTGAGTTAAAGCGACGCAGTGCTGTATTGCAAAAAACAGCCTGGTCATTAAACGGGGCAAATCCTTAAGTAAAGCCGGATTTAGACCTTTACACTTCTGTAGAGCCCACATGGTGCGGTGCATTGCTATCTAACATTTAAAGGCAGCCTAGCACATGTGAACCAGTGCATTAAACGGGTTCACTGGGATTGTTTTAGGTAGGCATTTGCCTAGCCCAAATGTAGATTTTGTGACAGTTAACAAAACTATACGATAATCGTGATCAGTGGCTGCACGATATATTTTGTTCATATGATCACGAGGAATCAGAATGGCCTGGTAGGAGAAGTCAGTCTCTCCCAGAGCGGTCTACAATAGAACATACTGACGCAACAGTTTATCTCCCTTTCACATGCATACTTCACACAATGAGTCACAGTCAAGTCATCTAAACACATCTCAACAGCAGCATGTGTCCAGAAATAATAAATATCGGAAGCTACACTAGGAGGAGTAGAACTCAGAAATCGCAATCAGTTTAGCTGTGCAATAAACCAATACTCAGTACTCAGAACCCAGTGTGCAGTCTGAACATATACAAAGTATAGGGATCTGCTCTACTTCATCACAAATACCTTCGCATGGCACTCGCTCCATATAGTGTAGGTTTAAAAACTTGCCAGGGCTTGATAGCCAATTACAGGACTTCACAAAAACCAAGCTGTTTTATTTATTTTTTCTTACAATGCGATCACTACAGCAAATGGCGAGTCAACTGATATCATCATTCACTAAGGAACAGAAACAAGCCTATAATGCGAATCGCATGCAAACTGCCCAGATATTACTAGCCGCTTTATTACCCACTTGAAGACCAGGGCCTATTTCTGACATTTGTTGCTTACAAATTAAAAATCAATATTTTGTGCGAGAAAATTACTTCGAACCCACAAATATTATATATACACACACTTTTTAAGTAGAGAAAAAAATGGCAGTCGTTGCAATATTTTAGGTCACACTGCATTGGCGCAACGGTCTTTCAAATGCATTTTTAGAATGAATTTAAAAACAAACACAAAACCGTAAATACCTTATCTCATATCCTTAATGGCTGGTCACGTGACCTACCCGACTTGTGTCAGAAGGTGGATCCCGGCCCCTCCCACTGTAGCCCTTAGATCGGAGGGAGAGCGGACGGAGGTCACCTGACCGGCCATAAAATATCTGAGATAAGGTATATACAGGCATCGTTTTATAAAAACATTTACTTTACACAGTGTAGGATAGATTGATAGAACAGAAGGGCTGGCAGATTTGTTGTTTTTCCTTTACAACCACTTTAAAACAGAGTTCCGCCCATGAATGGAACTCCCGCTGATCGTATTCCTTCCCCCCCTCCGGTGCCACATTTGGTACCTTTCAGGGGGGGGGGGGGGGGCAGGTACCTGTCAAATCCAGGCATCTGCTCCCACTTCCGGGGAAAGATCGCTGAACATTGTGCGGCAAACTACGCAATGTCCGGCCCCTCCTCCTCCGCCCGCTTCCTTCTGCAAGACACACAGGTCCCAGAAGGCAGCAAGGATCATTCAGAAAGAGCAGCACAACTCATGCATGCGCAGTAGGCAACAGGCTGCATTTCCCTTAGTAATGATGCCTGCGCCTGAACCCAGATCCGAAGGACGGGTCGGCATTGGCTGCCGACATTGCAGGCTCCTAGGATAGGTAGGTGTCCTTATATTAAAAAGTCAGCAGCTACAGTATTTGTAGCTGCCGACTTATTTTTTTTACTCAGGTGGAACTCCACTTTAAGCCTTTAAAACCACTTTAAAGCGGAGTTTCACACAAAAATGGAACTTCCGCTTTTCGGAACCCTCCCCCCCTCCGGTGTCACATTTGGCACCTTTCAGGGGGGAGGGGGGTGCAGATACCTGTCTAAGACAGGTATTTGCACCCACTTCCGGCATAGACTCCCATGGGAGTCTATGCCTCTTCCCGTCCCTTCGCGCTGTCTCCTGGGAAACACACAGGTCCCAGGAGAGAGCGGGGACCAGTTACGATGCACAGCGCGACTTGCGCATGCGCAGTAGGGAACCGGGAAGTGAAGCCGCAACGCTTCACTTCCTGATTCCCTCACCTAGGATGGCGGCGGCAGCTGCCGAGAACCGAGCGGGTTCTCAGCGTCGCCTGCAGATATCGCTGGACCCTGGGACAGGTAAGTGGCCATGTATTAAAAGTCAGCAGCTGCAGTATTTGTAGCTGCTGGGTTTTAATATTTTTTTTTTTTGGCGGTGTGGGTGGACCCCCGCTTTAACATAAAAAAAGTCATGCTTTACATATAATGTTAACTGTTCGTTATGCACTGTTCCAAAGGTATACCTCTAGACATTCTAGAATGAGGGATGGAGGAACAGAGGAACCCTCTGTGTACATTTATAATTTCTTTTTAAGAGTAAAAAAAATTTTAAAAAATATGAGTGGATTTAGGTTTGTAAACCAGTCCATTCACAGTACAGTATTCAGCTGTGAAATGAGTACATTAGTGAATCACCACTGTCCTCACCTGCTCACAATTAGGCTTCATGTATACGGGATGTTTCTCAACCTCTCCTGAATGCTGGAACATCACAGCTAGTAATCCACCATTAAAAACGTGTGTTTAGCAGCGTTTACAAGCTGCCTTTGCGTTCAGGAGCGTTTACTAAAGATAACCTCAGGAGACCCTCCCAAATGATTGGGAAGCACTAAAAACAAGTATTTAATAACCATTTCAGCAATTCTGTGAGAGAACAGTGTGAGTAGCAGCTGAGAAAGCAGTGTGGGGGAAACTGGCTGGGGGAAGGAAGAGACAATTGTATGAATCTCATTAGCTAGCTGGAAATCTTTATAACATGTTGGGTCATAAAGAAATGTGGGCAGAGGGGCAGAGGGGCAGAGGGGCAGAGGGGCAGAGGGGCAGAGGGACAGAGGGACAGACGGGACAGACGGGCAGACGGGACAGACGGGCAGACGGGACAGACGGGCAGAGGGACAGACGGGCAGAGGGACAGACGGGCAGAGGGACAGACGGGCAGAGGGACAGACGGGCAGAGGGACAGACGGGCAGAGGGACAGACGGGCAGAGGGACAGACGGGCAGAGGGACAGACGGGCAGAGGGACAGACGGGCAGAGGGACAGACGGGCAGAGGGACAGACGGGCAGAGGGACAGACGGGCAGAGGGACAGACGGGCAGAGGGACAGACGGGCAGAGGGACAGACGGGCAGAGGGACAGACGGGCAGAGGGACAGACGGGCAGAGGGACAGGCGAGCGCCCCCCTCCCCCCCAATGTTTTTTTTTTTAGATGTGTATACTTATTTCTTTTTAAAAGTAAAAAAAGTTTATGAATGGATTTAGGTTTGTAAAGAAGTTCATTCACAGTACAGTACTCAGCTGTGAAATGAGTACATTGGTGAATCACCGCTGTCCTCACTTTACCTGCTCACAATTATATGAATGGCTTTGTTTATCTTCCAAGTATTTCAATTCAGGACAAAGTTCAGCTTTATAAACACATTCATAATAAAAGAAGTGGTAAGGGACAAGTTTTGTATTGCTACAATTATGTTTGAACAGCAGAAGGTGCCAATTTTGAATCAAGCAGATCATTTGCGTCTCTCATAATCTAGTGCTCCTGTTTTGCCCAAACTTGATGATGTGCAGCAAAATTGACAAAACTCTTAGCATGTTCACATGAATTTCAAGTACATTAAACATGTCAACAGTGAAAACTGAAAACTAAGTAAAGAAAAAAAAATAATCTTTGAAGTGTCTAACAAATTTTATAAGCTAAAGATCAGTAACACAATCTAAAAACAAAAAAACTAAACAGGAATGGAAAAAAAAAGTCCCAGAAACTAAATAGGTACGGAGCCTAAACATGCACTGGGATATATAACATTTGAATATTTACCTTTACTTACAAGCAAATGCAAAACCTCCAAGTACAAACTACATCAAGGTTTTATTTAACACCACTGTGTTCAATCCTTTTGCTACCAGGAGATTTTTCTGTCCCCATCTCTTGCACATGTTAATGTGCATTTTTATGCGAGAAAATTACATAGAACCCCAAAACATTTTGTATATACACAATGAATAGAAACAATACCCAATTTTTTGGTAAAATATAAAAAGATAAATGCTAAGCCGGGTAAATAGGGAACAAACATATCACGCTTTAAACCCAAAAGTTTGCTAAAAGCAGAGACCGTGTTGAATAAAAGTGATGGCAGTTGCAATTTTTTCATTACATTACAATATATACACTATTTATAATCAATGGATGGAATCCAAAGTCGGGTGCTTTGGCTCAAAAGCAACCAGGAAGTAACTGAAGAAATGTAAAAAAATAAGTTTATCACAAGTAAATATGATATACTTTTCTATTTACTAATGCTAGCAGCATGAGGATTAGAAATATTAAAAAGTTGATTGGGAGAGTGAAGGTAAGTGGATATGGTTGCTCTAAACGCAGTTAATGTGTTTACTTTGCTGAATAAGGCCCCGTTCACATCTTGCCATTCGGGATCACAGGCAGAGTCACTGCGATTCTGCCTGTGATCTCAAATCACACTGCAATGCTGGAAAAACGCAGCACGCATGTTTGTGTGCCATCAATTTTTAATGGCACCCAAATTTGGTGCGATTTTCCGGCGACCATTAAATAAATCTTGCCGCATTCCTGCAAAGCTGGTTGTAATGGTTATAATATCTCTTTAAACTCTCAGAGCTTCTGTAAAACTATAACTAATAAACAGGTGCTACATTAAAAGCACTTATAAAATTGGTGCATACTTAGTTGATAAATTGCTAGATTACTGCAAGCTCTATGCCTTCTATTAGTCACATCACTTGCAATTTTTAGTAGGCTTGCCTAGCCAAAACTTTTTCCCTTAGTTTTGGATAGAGTAGGGGAGTGTTGGAACACCTGCAAGTTTTTAATGCTATCCAGGACTCCATTAGGCCCCTTTCACACTGGGGCGGTTTGCAGGCACTATTGTGCTAAAAATAGCGCCTGCAAACCGACATGAAAAAAAAAAAAAATTCCTGCAAACAGCATCTTTGGAGCGGTGAATACACCGCTCCTGCCCATTGAAACCAATGGGGCATTGCGGCTATACCGCCGGCATAGCGGCGCTTTTTACCCTTTTAAAACCGCCCCGCTAGCAGCCGAACAAGGCCGCTAAAACGACGGTAAAGCACCGCTAAAAATAGCGGCGTTTTACCACCAAGGCCCCCACCGCCCCAGTGTCAAAGGGGCCTTACAGAAATGAAGCCTCACTTCCTGTCCTGCTGATAAAGTTGTACCTGACTGGTAAGGAGGAGAATTCTCCAGCAGCAACACAAACAACTTTTCTTTAGTAGAATAGAGGGGAAGGGTAAAATTGCTGGCAGATTTTTATTTCTTGTTGCAGATTTATCCTTACTTCCTGTCTGGTGAAACCATTGCCAGCAGGATAGAAAGAAAGATAAAATCTCTATAAAACAAGGACCTGAAGAGCCGAAATGCAACATTTCCAATTCTTCTCCATCCAAACCAAAATCAGAAGACAATAAAAAGGATGTTGGCATACACTTTAAGCTTCATATTACTTCCAAAACGACATTAGTTGATTAAAAGGATATAAAAACTTAAAGCGGAGCTCCACCTAAAATGCACAGCTCCGCTAGTTCGCACACTCCCCCCTCCACTTCCACATTTGGGGGCAGGGCACCTGGTTTGGACGATTGGTACCCACACCCACTTCCGGGTCAATCGCTGCACAGTGACATTCCCGGCTCCTCCTTCGCCCGCTGCCTTCTGGGACTCAGGGGTCCCAGAATATGACTGGACCATTCAGAAAGCGCAGCGTGACTCGCACATGCGCAGTAGGAAATAGGCTTTGAAGCTGCAAGGCTGCACTTCCCATCTCCCTTACTACAAATACCGGCGCCTGCACATGGACCTGATGGATGAAACAGTTAGGGATGCCGACATTGTGGGATCCCTGGATAGGTAAGTGTCTTTATATTAAAAGTTAGCAGCTACAGTATTTGTAGCTGCTGACTTATTTATTTTTATTACAGACTGGAACTCCTCTTTAAGGACACATATCCTTTATTGAAAAGCAGACGTCTAATATGGCGTCAGTATTTGCTGTAATGCCAAATGTAACCCAACAATCAATTTAACTTTTCAGTAACTACAATGCACCACAAAGCACCTCAATACAGCATTGTAGTGTGAAAAAGTAACATATAAACAATTGTTTTCTATGTGCCCTTGTTTTGAGCCTGCATTGATCAGAATGCAACTTAACAGAGATGAGGAGAATGAGCTCTATGTTGAATCCTTCAAAAGGCAGGCAGGAAGTCAGTTGTATAGTGGGAAATATTGCCAGCCATAAGAAGAGTCACATACCTTAAAGTGGACCTGAACTCAAAAATTGAATTTTTGTTTTGTTTTGTAGGGAACATTTAGAAATGTTAATTGTGTCTAAGTAGTACCCTGGGGGGGAAAAAATGCACCTTTTTTCTCAAGTTCCTCCTAAAAATGTATTTACTTTCTGATATGTGAGATTTGAGGATGTCATTACTGTGTTGTTCACTGTTCTCCTTGCTGAAGGCTCTGAAAGTAGGAATCAAATCCTACCTACCCCAACATTAAAGCGGAGCTCCACCCAAAAATGGAACATTCCCTTATCACCCCCTCCGATGTCACATTTGGCACCTTTCAGGGGGGGGAGGAGGAGGAGCAGATACCCATCTAATACAGGCATTTGCTCCCACTTTCGGCAAAAGATCGCCGCAGAATCTGGTCACACAGGTCCCAGAAGACAGCAGGGATCCGTCAGAATGTGCAGCGCAACTCATGCATGCGCAGTAGGGAACCAGGCTGTCAAGCCGCAAGGCTTCACTTCCCTTCCTTTACTGAAGATGCCGGTGCCATTGCAGGCGCCCTGGACAGGTAAGTGTACTTATTTTAAAAGTCAGCAGCTGCAGTATTTGTAGCTGCTGACTTTATTTTTCTGCCAGAACTCCGCTTTAAATTATCAAGTAACAGCCACCTGACAGGTGCTCTTTAACCGCTTGCCGCCCACAGTACATTTATTGCAGGCAGGTGGCAAGGACAGGCTGGATCATGTGCATGTACATCATGCTATGCCTGCTAACCCGTGCTGTCACTGGCTACAGCGTGTTTTGGTCAGCAGTTCCCAGCCAATGATTTATGGCTATGACCTGGTGATCAGCTGTAGCCAATCACAGCACAGAATCCTGAGTACACAGATCAGCGAAGTGGCTGGGCAGGGAGAAAAAACAGCCAGATCTGTTGGTAAAAAGCAGCACATATTACAAACATTACACTTGTTGTTAGGCACAAAGATAACCCATTGATCGCCTTTAGATGTTAACCCCTTCCCAGCCAGTGTCATTAGTACAGTATCAGATCACTGATTATATTAGTGTCACTATTGATGTCAGTTTCAGTCAGTTAGTGTACATCCCAGCAAGGATCTGCTAGTGCCAAATTGACCGCCACACTATCACAGTCCCACTATAAGTCGCTGATCACCATCATTATCAGTATAGCATCATAACTGCATAAATTTCAGTATATACACACACCTTAGTTTCTAGATGCTATAACTTTCACACAAACCAATATACACTTATTAGATTTTTTTTTTTTACCAAAGACATGTAGCAGAATACATTTTGGCCTACATTTATGAAGAAAATTGTATTTTTTTTTTTTTACGGTTTTTGTTTTTCATTTATACAGCAAGTAATAAAAAAACCCAGTGGTGGTCAAATACCACTAAAACAAAGCTCTATTAGTAGGGCTAAAACAACGAATCGATTATTTTCATAATCGATCAGCCAGTAACATAATGGGGTTAGAAAAAACTAAAATGAGCCTTTATAGTACAAAAAGAGCAAATAATCGCTACTGTAAATATTACTTTCACAGTTCTACAGTAAAAAAAAATAAAATTAACCCCTTACAGTAGTGATTATCTGCTTTTTTTGTAGTTTTAGTTTTTTTAACCCCATTATGTTAATAAACGTCTTAGACCTGGTTCACATCTATGTGTTTTTTTTTTTGTTGCTTTTTACAGAAACGCACTACAGTTCATCTACATGGTTTCCCATGGGACAAGTTCACATCTATGCTTTTTTTCAGCCGCTGCATATTTGGAAAGGGTCAGGGACTTTTATTTATTTATTTTTTTTAAATGCAAAAGCGCTTTTTTCTTAAAATGACAGTTTTTTAAAAAATTTTTGCAGGAAGACTTTTTTTTAAATAAAAAAATTTGATCTCTGAGTCTGATGATATTTACCAGATTCACCCTTTAAAAGTTTATACCAGTATATCCCCTCTAATAGTGTATGTGTATATATATATATATATATATATATATATATATATATATATATATATATATATATATATATATATATATATATATATATATATATATATATATATATATATATATATATATATATATATATATATATATATATATACACACACACACACACACATATATATATACACACACACAGTATATCTCTTCTGTCTGTTATTCACAGAGTGGATTAGATATTTTGCTCCCTAACCATATAGTTGTTTATTTATATTTACCACTGCATAGAGATATTTAAGAATAAATTGCCTTTTTTTAAAAAAAACTTTAAATATTAACTAAATTATACACCACACTTTTTTTACGGTTATTAAACGAAACAATCGGCCAACTAATCAATTATGAAAATAATCGTTAGTTGCAGCCCTATTTGTGTGAAAAAAAAAAATACATAAATTTAATTTGGGTACAGTTTTGCATGACCGTGTAATCACCAGTTAAAGTAGCACAGTGCTGAATTGCAAAAAATGGCCTGATCATAAAGGGAGAAAAGGTCAAGTGGTAAAAGTACCCATAAAGTACCCATAGACACTATCCTGACAGTTTTCATAACATCTGTTGGAAGGGAATTTATATCCAATGACCATTTTCCCTGCTGATAAAACAAAGTGTAAGAGCATAGCACCATGTAGTATAGTGGCACTCTACTACATCTGGAAGACCACCTAAAAGCACTGAGAATGTTAAGGAGTAAGTCAAGCGAAGGGAAGATTGCTCAAGAGTCTTATACTCATTCCAAGTGCTCAAATCACTAAGTAAATGGCAGGCTTTGGATTAGAGGTCCTCTAAGAGCAAACACAATTTTTTGGGGTAAATAAATGAGAGAAGTGGGCAAAGAATACTGTGAAAAGGTGACGACACACTGGGTATAATTCAAATTCTTTACCAAACAATCCAGCAATAGACAAGGAACACAACAGACCTCAAAAGACAACACAGAAAAAAGGTTAAAACTTTATGGGGGGGGGGGGGGGGGGGGACATGAATGCACCAACCATAGGGGGTTACAAAGACACTTGTTTCAGAAGGTTACTGACAAAGCCCAAGTATTTCTTAATACAAACAGGCTATATTACACATTTTTTTTTTTTTTTTTTTTTTTTTTTTAGAATAGTTTGGCGATTTTGTAGATAAAAGCTAAACTGGAATAAGGATCAACGTTAACAGAAACTTTGGGTTCAAATCTATGAAAACCTAAGTAGCCAAAAACAGGCTCTAATGGAGGAGTTCATGTTATTATTAGGCATCCCAGCTGTTCAGGAACTACAACCACCATTCTCTTCAGACAGCAAAACAGAGTGGAATTGGGGGATGGAACACAATGACAGCTGGAGTGCAGATGGTTGCCCGTGTTCAATATAGGTGCAGATCATTCACTCACTGATAACTTTCTATACTGTGGATCATAGGTCATACTAGCACTTTGGGCCAAAGCCAGCCATAGACATTATTCACCGGCATGACACAAATGATGAAAGATTTGGTTCTTCTTTTTGCAAGTTCAGATTACCCAAACATGCATGCAAGCAAGTGGAGGTTTAAAGTGGTTATAAAGGCAGGCGGCTTTTTATCGTAATGCATTTTATGGAAACACGGAGCAGCGTCTCAGCTGCCCCCATAGCAAGCTGATTACTGTGGGGGTACTAGACAGGAGGGAGGGGCCAGGAGCGCCGATAAGGGACCCGAGAAGAGGAGGATCCAGGCTGCTCTGTGCAAAACCACGGCACAGAGCAGGTAAATATAACATTTTTTTTTTCTTTAAAAATAACAAACAAGTTTGAGACTTTAGTATTACTTTAACTGCAGTCAGACACAAAGTTGACTAGTCTTCAGAGAAACAAGGATGGCCAACCCTTAACCACCCTGGCGGTATGATTATTTCGGATTTTAGGTGCTGAAAGCGGTACAATTATTTTGCATGGAAATTTGGCGTTTTATATTGTAGGTCTGTAATTCTTAACAATAACACACTTAAATCTGTCCAAACAAGAGTCTAGTAGATATCCCGGGTATGATAAAGTTTGAAACACAAAAACAAATTATAATATAATAAATAAAACTAAATAATTAAAAAAAATAAAAATAAATAGTAATAAAATAAATTTCCCCACGATTCACTATCGCTCAATTCTGCAAGTGTTCTAATTTACTATCACTGTTCTCTAGCTGGTCTAAAGCCACTTTTAAACGTAAAGGGACACTTTTTGGTTGCTATGGACAATCTCCAGTTTCCAGACAGAAAGAACAGTATATAATCACATAAAACTGCATGCAGGGCATGGGCCAAAGCACTGGGGACAAAAGGGATGTGAAATGATTTCATACAGTACTGTAATCTGTAAGATTACAGTACTGTATGTGTTATGATTTTTACTTTTTTTTTTAATTTGCCGCCAGGCCCCGCCCCCGTGCGTCGCGACGCTCGCAGGGAACGGAGCCTGGCACGGGGAGGCTTCAAAGG
Source organism: Lithobates clamitans (assembly GCA_037952925.1). NCBI lineage: Eukaryota > Metazoa > Chordata > Amphibia > Anura > Ranidae > Lithobates > Lithobates clamitans. Next base: position 6,784,939 of record JBBGZY010000619.1, on the reverse strand, counting down.
AGGACGGAGCCACAGGACATTGCGGGGGACATCGCAGGATCCCGGGGACAAGGTAAGTAATGTCACACCAGGATCCTGCGATGTAATCCCGAGTGTGGCTCGGGGTTACCGCTAATGGTCCTGAATTTTAACCCCCGAGCCACACTCGGGAAAACCGCCAGGAAGGTTAAAGTGATATTAAAGTCTGTTTTTTTTCCCATTTAATAACAAACATGTTATACTTGCCTGTTCTGTGCAGTGGTTTTGTACAGAGCAGCCCTTCTCTCCTGCTGAGTGTCCCCACAGCAAGCAGCTTGCTATGGGGGCACCAGAGCCGAGTCATCATGTGAGAACTTCAATATAACATTATAAAATACCAATATTTTTTAACGACAAAAAGGCACTTCACAATTTAGCCTATCGCATAAAGCCTATTCAAGGCGAGTCCCACTCTACCAACTGATAGATCGACCATAGATTTCATTAGGCAGCATGTAGTCACTGCTTAAGCCAGCTATAGACAGATCAAATCTTAGCCCGTTTAGCAGGTACCAGCCGATATTTGATCAGACTATGGGCACAATGGTTGTACCAACGTCGATCTATCGATCAACTTGGGCACAACCAGCATTTTTTTTAAAGAGATTACTGCCGGTGGCTTTAGCCACTAGCAGCAATCATGTTCTGTCAGCTGGGAAGGTTCCCCGCTGGCAGAACACAACAGCGCTTTGGGAGCGATTCCCCCATTAACATTGACTGTCAATGGAGGAATCGAGTGATTTTCTTGGAAGGAAATAAAATTGCATAATCTACAGGCACCTTTAGAGCGCGTGTCCTAGCGGACGTATTTCAAGGGCAAACGCTCTTCCTCAACGTTCACTGACCAGCACACTTACTACCATTAAACAGCCCCCCTCCTCATTATCTCTAGGTGACACCCCCCAACAAATGCATTAGCATAGCATATCTCTCCTGCATTAAAAGAGCTGCCTACCTCACAAATTTTATTTATTTTTATTTTTGTTAATTATAGGTTTAGTACAGCTTTTAGCAATGGTAGTCACAATGATAATAATGATAAAGAGCCTCCACAGTTTAAGACGAAGCCATCTGAAGCCATGTAGCCATGAAGCCATGTAGGTGTATGTAAACTAGGCCACAATTTACTGTTGCTGGACTCAACGTCTCTGCCCCTACCCACTTGGCTGTCTCCATATCAACATATGAACAATCGGCTCTTATCAAGTGGCATCCGCACAGGCCAATACTCGTCACAAATAAACAGTGCAGTATATATACACACACAATATACACAAATAATATTGTCATACCTGTAAGCCATTGCAGTCCCCTCAGAAGGCTGACCTGAAAAATGTCAGTTAGCAACTCCCATGTACTGGCTTTTTGCCACAACATGAAAACCGTTGGTGAGCGAGTGAATGTCCAATGGTTTTTTTCACATCCTAGCAACAAGCCAGGACATGGGGGTTGCTAACTGGGAGTTTTCAGGCCAGGCTTCTGAGGGACCCAAATGGTCTACAGGCATGACAATATTAGGACTAAACATTTTACAAAGCTGCAGTTTTTAACAACCACTGGAGCCCCTTGAATGTAATTTAAACCTGGAAAGGTTTAACTTAGTCCTTAACACACACAAAAATATATATATATATATATATATATATATATATATATATATATATATATATATATATATATATATATATATATATATATATATATATACATATATATATACATATACACACACATACATATATATACACACACACACACAAACAACAATTTCTATTGTGTGCCAATTTGCCTCTTCACCTTGTCCAATTAGAAAATGCCTTGCATTCACTGACAAAAACATAAGCTGTTCCGTGAATGGCGCCCATGCATTCACTACTATGTGGTGTAGCAGCAACTTGCCACAGGACCTGAAAGACAGCAGCAACTACTTTAGTATCAGTGACTACTACACCAATTCTCCGCTTCCACATCAGTCCCACAAGTATGACACACGCACACTTACATTGGTCCAAGATGGACCAAGGACACATGCAATAAAATCCATACCTGGAGTTCATCTTTAAGTGCCAGTTCACACCACAGTACAGGAAAGGTGGCCCTGTCTTTGCAATTTGTTGCAGGTGTCATTCCATTGTTAACAGCAACCGCAAATGCAGATAAAAAAAGAGGCAGTACCATGCAATTTGGTGCAGCACTTTTTTTTTTTTTTTTTTAAGTAGTGCATGCACTACTTTTAGTGTGTTCTTGTGCAATTTGCAGCCTATTGAAATTAATTGGCTGCAAAAGTCGCACTGCAGGGGAAACGCGCAGGATTGTGGCCCTAAAATAATCAAACATTTTATATCTAACATTATTGGACTTACAAATACATTAGCTTACATCCATAAATACAAAAATGTATTAAAAATACAAATGTACAAAAAAGGAGTCACAGGTCTTATTTAAAAATACGCAGTAATAAAAAGAAAAAAAAATAATAATAATAACAGTAATAATAATAATGCAGAGTAACAGTAGATGACTATTTATTTAAAACCCAAATTTAGACAAATAATGGAAAAAAAAAAAAAAAAAAAATCAGCACAAGGAATGCGATTTACAATACCATTAATCCAAAGTGTCCCCTGTGCTGCTGGCTCCTGGAACCCTTACAATCTTCATCATCCAACTCCCTCCCCCTTACCCTACACACACACACGCACACGCGCACGCACGCACGCACACCCCTACAATAGTCTGGTGCAGCTGGACTTAACAGAATGAAGGGAGCTGCAATAGTGCCCAACTATGCCCACCATTTCCACCCAGCTCCACCATTCATTAAAGCCTTACTATAGCTTCTATGAATGAAACGTGATCTATGAATGGAAGATGAGCAGATGAATGAAAGGTCCTCCAATCATAGAACGCGTTTCATTCCAAGAAGCTGCAGTATGGCTTCTTTGAAGGGCGGAGCTGGGTGGAAAGGGTGGGCATCGTTGGGCCTTCTTGAGTGCTCATCACAGCTCCCTCCATTTCCCTGGCGTCGGGGGAAATAAAATGTATAGGCAGTTTCAATATGATCACTTGGGCAAAAGAAAATTTGTAAACCAAGTTAATTATCACTGAATTTGCATTTTTTAACATTTTAACTGACAAGATCGCACAGTTTGAACAAATTTGGGATCCATGGATTAAATATATAGGGACTTGTATTTAGCATGTTGTTATATAGGCTCTCTATACCCCCATGCATTAGGATAGACCCGTATTCCCTCTCTTTTTCTCCTTTTCCTTTCCTCTTCTTTTTCTGTCTTTTCATTTATAGGTCTTGAGGACTCCTGGAAATGACATTTGAAGATTCTTACCTACAATTTTAATTTATTATATCAATATTTATAGATACGTTTATTTTATCTTCCCCTTTGTTGGACTGGTTGTTCCTGTCTAAACATTTCTTGACTAGGGGTTGGGGTCGTTGGGGGTGGGGGGGGTGGAGGTTTCGCTCCTCCGGCACAGCATGATCCCATTAAGGGTGCCGGGGGTTGGGAGTGCCTCTATTTCTTTAATGATCCCCACCAGATTGGAATATCTAAAATGTTGACTGCACAGGAATAGTATATTTAATTGTATTTATTTATGTCCAATTTTATTTTGTCCCCACTTATCAAAAACACACGTTTGTGAAATAGTCATTCTCCAGGAATTAATGTTATACAATATTAACGAATATTTAAATCAATTATTTAATGAATTGTATTGTATTGTATTCTATGTTATTTTAAAAAATAAAATATTTTGAAAGTAAAAAAAATGATGGAGCCTTGGAACTCAACAACAGGGAAACTTCTAAAGTTGCTGTAAAGCAATTTCAACCATAAGAATATCGAACATATTACAAAGCTTCAGAGTGCTTAAAAACACTAAAGCTAAAAATATACCAATCATTCCTAAAGATGAAATTGTTCGGTTTCTGCAGATCTAGCTACTAAAACACTCATGAACAATGGTTTCAAGATTAATTACACTAACTGCCCAATTAGAAAAAGATCCAGTAAGTACACAGTATGTGTTTATGGTTATCGGAATCACAAAGATAAGCAACACAAAAAAAACAAAATCAAAAACGTTACCCCAATAACTGGGCATTTCCTTTATCACAGAGGCTGAGGGTCCAGCCTGAATATTTTCTGTTACAGTTTATTGTCACTGCAAAACACCAAAAGGCTGCAGCAAGCTATTATCCTCTCGAGTGCAAATAGAACTGGCTTCAGTGCCAACATATGCAGTTGTTGGCAACACATCAAGGCAGGGCTTGGTTTTATCTAGACAAAGCAACCAAGTCCATGAATTTTACTGTTAAATTTAAATATAAAATGAAATGAATCCTTCTAATAGTCACTGTAAACATAAAGAGCAGCTTTATTTCATAATCCCAGAAGCCTCAGTTCCAAAATTGCTAAATGTCACCATTTGCCTCAGTTGGTAAAATTAAACTGATGTATTGGTACTGCATGATAATACACAGGGATTGTGCTGCCCGTCAGTAAGGTCACATATAATCTACAATATAAAAAGTTTATCTGCACAAGAAATTTTCAATGAAATGAAAAAGCAACTTAAATCAGTGTTAAAATATCTTTAATATTTCTAAAAGTCCCGTTGAATGTGACCACCTACCACTGCACTCTACCCCCTGAATAGCTCCAATGCCCCCTACAAAGCTTAGTATAAAAAGGCTTCATCTCCTCCATATAGTCCTAGGGCCTTTCATACCATATGTGTTGGGTTGCACAAGGCAGTTATAGACGCAAATTTCTTTCCTGCAACCACGCTGACAGGGAAATCCCTTCCACTGAGCCATTGTGTTCTCCCAGGAGGGGGGAGAGAGCGAGAGAGAGCGAGAGAGAGAGCGAGAGAGAGAGCGAGAGAGAGAGCGAGAGAGAGAGCGAGAGAGAGAGCGAGAGAGAGAGCGAGCGAGAGAGCGAGCGAGAGCGAGCGAGAGCGAGAGCGAGCGAGAGAGAGCGAGCGAGAGAGAGAGCGCGCGAGCGAGAGAGAGAGCGCGCGAGAGCGAGAGAGAGAGCGCGCGAGAGCGCGAGAGAGAGCGCGCGAGAGAGAGCGCGAGAGAGCGAGAGAGAGAGCGAGAGAGAGAGCGCGAGCGCGCGCGAGAGAGAGAGCGCGCGAGAGAGAGAGCGAGAGAGAGAGAGCGAGAGAGAGAGCGAGAGAGAGCGCGCGAGAGAGAGAGAGCGAGAGAGAGAGAGCGAGAGAGAGAGAGCGAGAGCGAGAGCGAGAGAGAGCGAGAGAGAGCGAGCGAGAGAGAGCGAGCGCGCGAGAGCGAGAGAGCGAGCGCGAGAGCGAGCGCGCGAGAGCGAGAGAGAGAGCGCGCGAGAGCGAGAGAGAGAGCGCGCGAGAGCGAGAGAGAGAGCGAGAGAGAGCGCGCGAGAGAGCGAGAGAGAGAGCGCGCGAGAGCGAGAGAGAGAGCGCGCGAGAGAGAGAGCGCGCGAGAGAGAGAGAGCGCGCGAGAGAGAGAGCGAGAGAGAGAGAGGGGAGAGAGAGAGGGGAGAGAGAGGGGAGAGAGCGAGAGAGAGGGGAGAGAGCGAGAGAGCGAGAGAGAGCGAGAGAGCGAGAGAGAGCGAGAGAGCGAGAGAGCGAGAGAGCGAGAGAGCGAGAGAGCGAGAGAGCGAGAGAGCGAGAGAGCGAGAGAGCGAGAGAGAGCGAGAGAGAGCGAGAGAGAGCGAGAGCGAGAGAGAGCGAGAGCGAGAGCGAGAGCGAGAGCGAGAGAGAGAGCGAGAGAGAGAACAGTGATTATGGCTAGCGCCTATAAAAGAGTCACTAGCCAAAAATCACATGTAAAAACCGTCAGGCTGGTTGTACCCAAGTTGATTAATCAACTTGGGTACATTCAGCTTGCACACACATGGTTCAAACCTACTATGGCTGGCTTTAATTTATTACAAGTACTTATTTAGCACTGTCAATTTACATAGAGCTTTACGTATACATTAGACAAATCACATCAGTCCCTGCCTTCAAGGAGCTTACAATCTAAGTTCCCCAACTCACATTCATACATAAACATACTAGGGCCAATTTAGATAGGAGCCAATTAACCAATCAGCACCATCTTTGGGGTGTGGGAAGAAACCAGAGTAAACCCACGCAGGCACAGGGAGAACTTGCAAACTCCAGGCAGGTCGTGTCATGGTTGAGATTTGAACCGGCGACCCCAGTGCTGCTAGGCAAAATTGCTCACCACTGTGGCTTTACACAAGGCAGTCCCAACATGTACACAAAGCAATACGTCTTGTAACATTTCAATAAAGTTTAAAAAAAAAAAAGAAAGCAAAAAGTCAAACAGTGCATCCATTCACTTCACAGCCCCCGAAGGCCAGTTTCACACAGGCGGTTTTCAGGCGTTTTAGTGCTAGAAATAGCCTCTAAATAACACCCCAAAACCGCCTCCCATTCATTTCAGTGTGACTTTTCACACTGGGGCGGTGTGCTTGCGGGACGTTAGGAAAAGTCCAGCTTATGGTGCACAGAATCGCCGGCTGAAAACGAAGATATCTGAATGATGCCTGTAGCTGCAGGTATCATTCAGATATTCCCACAGAAAATCAAAGACGTCATTTGACATCCTTGGGCTGGAAGTGGTTAAAAAAAATAAACAAAAAGTTACTTATCTGCTCTGTGCAGTGGTTTTGTACGGAGCAGCCCCGATCCTCCCTTTCGGGTCCCCCACCGGCGCTCCTGGCTGCTCCTCTTCAGCCGATGCCCCCAATAGCAAGCTGCTTGCTCTGGGGCACTGCTGTGCGCTCGCTCCCAAGCCCCGCTCTAAGCGTCCATAAGACAGGGACACGGCTTGGCCCCCCGCTCTTTCCTCATTGGCTCACTGACTGCGATTGACAGCAGCAGGAGCCAATGGCTCCAGTTGCTGTCTCAGCCAATGAGGAATGAGCAACCCGGGAGAAGCTTTGCTCTCATGGACATTGCTAAATCGAGAGGGAGCTCAGGTGAGTATTAGGGGGAGCTTGAGGGAACACTGCACACAAGTTTTTTACCTTCATGCACAGAATGCATGAAGGTAAAAAAAAACCTACAGCCTTTAAAACCACGTTAAGTATGCCAAACAGCAAAGCCCAGGACGGGTTGGCCAGAAATACAAATACTTTGACAGGTAAGACAGATTCCTTATATGTAGTTGTCAGAAGTTCAGCTTTAAAAAGCTATGCGATATCATGGTCTTATTTCTGAAGTTCATATGTCATTGTTCTGATGGTATAATGTTACAATAATGTAATACATAAATGTCCTCTGGGAAGCAAGCCATTTCAGCACCTCAGCAGAGAGTTTTGTGACTGCCATAGTGTTTTAATGCGGTTTCTCTCTCACCCCCCCCCCCCCCCCATGCCTTACTAAAATACAGTTATAATAAAAACACGATAAATCTTTATTTAAAACCACATACTCAACAAAGCTTGATGTTTACATGGAAAAAACACACCATTACTAATTGGCATTTCAAGGTATAGGTATGCGTCACTCAAAAACACGTAGGCTGGGTTCACACTGATGTGAATTGGATGTGGGTTTCCCAGCATCCAATTGGCATGACAGGAGATTGTGACCGTCTCTCAATAGAGCCTCTTCACACATCTCTGGGGCGGCTGCGGAGCGGATTGCACAGGGGTCCTGTGTGTCTGTGCTCCGTTTCAGGTCTGAATTCAAGCAAAATTTTGGGCCCCGATTTGTCCCTGAAATGGAGAAGAGGGATGCCCTGCTGTCAGCCGCGTGCATTTTAAGTGTGAACCAAACCCGTTAAACAGGTTAAGTGTGAACTAAAGGTATTTATAAATAGAATATTAAAAAAAAAAAAAAAAAAAAAAAAAAAAAAACAACACACCACCACACAACTAATTCAATCCTCCTTGGCGTAATGTGAAGACATCCCTTCCCTCAAGATCACCTAACAGCAGCAGAACTACAATGTCCGTGTCAGCAGAATTAAGTTGCCACTCGGACCACCATAACATGGATAGTCATGAATACTAAGAACAGAGGAGTTAAAGAGGTAATAAAGGCTAAATATTGTCATACCTGAAGGCCACTCGGATCCACTCAAAAGCCCAGCCGGAACCACCCGGTTGGCAGATGCCATTTTGAGACTTGTTGCAAGGACGTTAAAAACCGCTGGTTTTGACTTGTGCAATGCTGGGAGTTGAGCGTCCAACGGTTTTCATGTCCTAGCAACAAACCGGGACTTGGGGGTTGCCAACTGGGAGTAGTTTTCAGGCCTGGCTTCTGGAGAACCCAAATGGCCTACAGGCATGACAATATGATAAAAAAACTTTTACAAAGCTACACCAGTTTTAATAGTCAATGCAGTCATAGGGGTTCCAGTGGATATTTTACAAAGTGGCACAGGTTTGTTTTTTTACCTACCTCAATACTGCCGTACATAATATAAACACAACGGCATCATGGCTGCAGCTACAACTGTGATCCCAACACAGATCCTGGAACCATTGCAACCAGTTCAATGGCATACACTGAAGTCCGTCCCCCCCCCTTCTCTGATGTCAGAAACAGGAAGCGTCAAGAACGTTGTCACTTACAGTTTCAGTTTATTTACCAGTTGTTACTGGCTTTTACAACATCTGATCAAACCAATCTTGGTTTGATCCGATGCTTTGGAGGGCAGAGGAGAGATCTGGGGGTCTAATAGAACCCAGATTTCTCCAAAAAGAGGAGAGATCAATTTGGGTACAATCAGCCTGCCGGATTTACTTGCAATTATCGCTAGCGGCTGCAATACCCGCTAGCAATAATCACTGGCATCTTCCAGCGGGGATGTTACAATGTCTTGACAGGAAGAGGGATTCCCCTGTCAACACTGTCGGTTGATGGGGGAATCATGCAAATTTCTTTCCTGCAACCTTGCAGGAAAGAAATTCGCAATGTCTATGGCCAGCCTAAAGAATATCTTCCTTCCTAGCTATCTAATGTAAAGTACCAATTGCCCTGCCACACATGTAATCCAGAATAAGAGCTAGACATGTTGATAATCAGGAAAGCAGCCTAGAGTGACAACCATGGCTACCTCTACAGATACAGTGGAGGAGTGACATAGCCACCCAGAGACAGGAAACGTTATCTGCAGGATTACAACGTAAAAATGTTATTGATTTTTCTGCTTGAGGCCGCGAAAAAGCAAAAGAAACTTGACAAAAAAAAAAAAAATTGAAGAAAAAAACAGCCACACCATCAATGAATAGTAGCTTCAATATATTACATTTTTGGCTTTGGGTTTAGATACACTAAAAAAAAATCTAGTCCAAAATGCAGCGCTTATTCAACCAGAAAGAGTTCATTCATTGAAGATATGGAAAAAAATGGAGAACCCTTCACCGCTTCCAGTGTGTAGGTACAAAGAGCAGTGAACACCCAGGTGTGTCAAATCTGCTTACCAGATGATGATTTAGAATAGACATGAAATCAATAAACTCAGGCAGTGTGGGTGTCTCTCTCCAACAAGTGAAACAAAGCCACTAAAGGATCAGTCATCAAACAGGAAATGGTCACCATTCATATAATTTCCCCAGTCCGGGCATGGATCATAAGATGTCAAGACCTCAGCATTTCAGCATTACCCAAGACATAAGGGGAAAAAACAATATAATTTCCCCAGTCCGGGCATGGATCATAAGATGTCAAGATCTCAGCATTACCCAAGACATAAGGGGAAAAAACAAGGCGGCAAACAATAGTGAAGCCTGTAAGGTAAAAAAGCAATTTATTGATAATGCACTTAGTTAGGCAGTGAAAAAGATCATAAGTATAAAATCCGCGGTTCTCAGCATGCTTGCATCATGTTTCGTCCAAAGAGGATATCATCATTTTTTTTACATATCTCCAATGAATGAACTCTTCTTTTAATAAAAGCTGCACTATATTTTTTTAATGTTTGGTGATCAACGAACTGTGCTGGCTGCTATTTCATATTTTACATGTTTTATTAATTTTAGCGCCGATACCCACCTACCTTTTGTTTTAGATACACTAAAGATTTTTTCACCCCAGCACGTTGCAGGAATATGCGCAACACACAAATGTGCTGCCCCTTTGCAGACATGCAGCAGTGCCAATAATTCTTAATAGCACCCCATGCATCTTGAAAACACACATTTACGTGTGGCCAAGTGCAGGATAACAATTTTTGATGCAAGCACCAAAGGGCTGCCCACCAAAAAAAATGGGCTGACCCAAATGGTCAAAAAAAAGGTGCATGCTCAGTTACACCTCTGTGGTGTGAACAGAGCCTATGGAAGGCCATAGATTATTCGATTATGTTTCCTGCAACCCGTGCAAGTGCTCAATTCCCCAGTTAGGACATTCAGTGTTGTTGGAATCCCTCCCGCAAAGCCATTGTGTTTGGGAGGGGGTGTATGTGGTGCGTGGGGAGACAGTTCTGCCAGGAGAACACAATGAACGCAGCCAAAACTGCTGGCAATATTTGCATGTAAAAATCTGGCATGCTGGTTGAACCCAAGTCAATTGATTGATCTGCTGAACCAGCCAAGATACAAACCATCTACGTCCGGTTTAAGTTTCCTCTGGATTTCTGAGAGCTGGAAAGCTACAACAGACAATCCATGTTTCTGAGGCAAGTGCTATTTTGTAGAAATCACCTGGTTTGCCTTGTTTCTTCCTCTATCCAAAAGTAAATTGAATTAAACAGTGGCTATACATTTTCTGTATGCACATAAACATACATTTTATTTATATATCAAAGCAGAACTATTTAATTCAGTTAAAGCGGAGTTCCCACTGTTAAATTTATTTTTTTTTTTTTTAAATATCCATATCTTTTGTTTATAATGCTTATTTAAAGCACTCACGTTTGTGTTATTAATCGGCGCTCGATTGCCGATTTTAGAGAGGAATATATCTTATATTCCTGTTTTCAGTTTCCATAGTGCTTGTGGGCATGTGAAGCAGACAAACACTATCTTCCGGGCTCTGGTGCAGCTGAGCGACCAGCATACACCGCCCATTCTGGCGCATGCGCCGTATTTACGCTGCAGCGCCGTACACTTCTGACGTTGCCATCACAATGGGCGGCAGCGTCGGAAGTGCCCACCCCTATTGTGATGGCAACAAAGCCCTTGGCGCTGCCCAGTGACTCCTGGGAAATTACGACAGACATCTCCCAGGAGCACTAGCGAGCATGGGCACCGAGGGAAATGATGTCAGGCGCCTTGGAGAGGAAGAGGCAGATTACAAGGGACCCCCTAGCAACAGACCTGAAAAGGTGAGTAAAAACTTTTTCCAAAAGGTTGTTAATTATATTTAATGCTGCTGAATAATGTAAAAAAAAAAAAAAAAATTATGACTGGAATTCCGCTTTAAGCTATGGAAATTTTAGAATAAAATCACCATCTGCACCTGTGTAATGATATTCGCACCCAACAATCAGATGCAGAAAGAAATGCCATGTGCTCTTATCTCTACAGGTACAATGGTGAAGAAAACAAACCCAAATGAAATACTCTTCATCGTTATTTCACAAAACACTGGGCTAGGCACAGCCTGACATACTGTTCCAATATCAAATCCTGTCACCTGCCAAGTGTTGATCAATTTAAAAACCATGCATACCATCAAAAAAAAAAAAAAAGTAAAAAGTAAAAACATTTCAAATAAGCTGAACAGAATTCAGACTTATCAAGTTGTCATATCAAATAAATTAATGCTTACCATTATTTAGAATCTTCCACAAATGTTATAAACTAGACTTCTGTTTTGACATGTTTTGCATCTCTCGCTTGAATTCAATATTGTTTACAATGTTTGTTTCTTGTTGCCTTTGCTTGGCAAGTTGCTTATACAACAGAGGTCTGTCATAACCTGTCCCTAGCTCCCTATAGCTACTACTCCCATAGCAATGTGTGGATATACAAAGTCACTATCAAATGCACTCATGCAAGGTGTTATTTGGCAAAGTGACACTAAAGGATATTTCTTAAAACAAATTCACAGGATAACCTCAGTTTTATTAGAAATCCCAGTGCTGCAACAGGGAAAACATGCCCTGCCCAACTGTAAACAAACCTGCCTCTTTTTCCTTCACAAAGCATGCAGCGTGTACCGTTCCAATCCGATCGTTCCATCTATATTATGATGTCAGCAGCAGAGGTTAGCCTGCTATGATAGGAAGATGAGGGTTTTAGGGTATGCGTCAGGCTGACTTATAGTGTACAAAGCCTTTATAGAGGGCAGATATTTTTATCTGTACATTTGTTGTTCAGAAAAGGCTGACTTATGCTAACCATACATGGCTTGAATTCAGCAGGAATTGACAGAAATCTGAGCTGTGGGTGGCTCAAATTATGGACAGAACCCATTACTGCAGCACGCCTCCTGATACTCCTTCAGGAAAGATTATGTGACCAAATGTCAAACGCTAACCACCTAATGTGGAATCCCCAAGCAGCAGCTTCTCCATCCATTTTATACCAATTTCTACACTTCATGAACAGGACTGGCAAGGAAATGGGGAACAGAGTGGCATGACTGAAAAAGGTCTGCCAATCGGCACTCTAAGCCCTCTGACCAAAGTATTCCGGTGGCGGCGGGGGGGGGGGTATTGGGTTGGCGGGGTCAGTCCCTCTGTCAAAACACAATGGCACAGCAGGGAAGATTGCTGTACTAACGTCAGATTGTTAGTACAGCTGCTCCTACTGAGCTGTCAGGTTTTTTTTTGTTCAGCCCTGCTGGGTTGAGTGAAAAAAAACAAAACAAAACAAAAAAAAAAAAAAGAAGGTTAATCTGTACCAGGGTTTAGACAGGGTCAATTTGGTTTGTTGCAGGCTGGAAAGTGAGCTGGGAATTTGTTTTTCTATCCTGTCCATACAAACGACAAGGTAAAACTACCCATACCAAGACGGAGTTTGTCAGCAGTGCGTCTGTGCCCTCCAGCCGCGGTCTCATACACCAGAGATAAAACACCCAGTGTGCACGAGACCTAAGGGCAAAACCTTTTTTTTTTTTTTTTTTTTTTTTTTTGAGTTTTGGATGGGGTTGAGAGGGATTAGAACACCCATCAGTTTTTATTGCTGTCTGTGCCCCCCATACAGTAGATTCATCCTCAGTGTGTCACGTTTACGATTATCACTGAAAGTGAAATAAAAATCCAAAGCTTTGGGTTGTCCTCAGAACAGTAATCGGGGAGGGGGGGGGATTTCTTTTCACTCATGGGCAACAGTGAAAGGAAATCTACCCATTTGGACACAGATGGCAAAAAAAAAAAAAAAAACAGGTTATTACCTTCCCTACGCCATCCAAATTGAAAACAAGTTCTGCCTTTAGTTCTACTTGAATCAAGCCATTCTACGAACCAGTTATCCTGTGTAAATCAAAGAATCACTGGTACACAAATACAAATAGTGTGCAGCAAGTACCAACTTCTGGAGACAATTATCACAACATAGGTCTTACATGGAAAAAAAAAATTCCTATGCTAACCTGAGGAAATGATGTTCAGCCTAGCATGGTTTTATACAGTGGACAACAAAACAAAAACACTGCCTGACAACGTTTGTGCCCAACGCGGCCTTAATGTGTGTTATGCAACCACATGGATACCAATAGAAGGCCTTAGTGTCAGCTCTTTGTCAGCGTTGGCTTCTGTTGAGGAACCAAACAGTACAACTGTAAAAACACACTGTATAGATCACTAGGATAAAAAAAACAACAAAAAACTCAAGTTTCAATTATCAAAGTAGTTTTTTTTAAATCTGTAATATGAAGGAGCATTCCAAAGCCATAAACAATGTCTGCGTCCAACTATTGCAACGATCACAGTAAGGAAATAACGTCACAATGCCCTTGTTCAAAAGCAATCAAAGCTAAGCTACAAGTTACTCGTACACACCTCTACACATTTACTTATAAAAGCATTGCTAGCAGAAGCTATTCACATTCCATTGGACTTGATTCGCAATTCTGAAGATGGGGGGGGGGGGGGGGGGTCAGTGGTGAAAGATTTTCAAAGTTATTGAATTAATGGATCTACTACTACTACTACACAGTGTCCTGGATAAATGAGATCATTCACAGATTTAAAAAAAAAAAAAGTGCGTTACTTAAAATGTTTAAAATAGGGGTTCTTAACATGGTGTATGGGAACCAAATGATAGGTGGATCAAAGTGGAGTTTGTGTCTTGAACCACCTGTCGATCACTCATAGTAAAAATACTGAAAGCGGGCAGCAGGTGCAGGCACAATCACATACCTGTATATCAGCTAATTTTTCTGGGTTAGGTTGCACGCAAGCATGACTGGACTCGGCACGAGTTTGGCAGCTGATTTTAGCCAATGGTTTTGGCTTAAGTCAGCCGATTGTCCAATCACACACACACACACACACAGCTCTATGCTTACAAAAACACAGAACTCTGTGTACAGGGAACCACGATGTGGCCGTTCCATCCCCCCTGCACAGGGAGAAAAAAACAGCCAGATAGAACAGTAAAAAGCAACATACATTACGAGACACGCGGTTAACCCCTTGACTGCCTATATGTTAACCCCTTCGCAGCCAGTGTCATGGTACAGTACCATCACTGAATTAGTGTCACTACCCTGTTTCCCCGAAAATAAGACCTAGCGTGATTGTTGGTGATGGCTGCTATATAAGCCCTACCCACCAAATAAGCCCTAAAGTCCTTGTAGGTCTTATTTTAAGGCTAGGGTTGATTTTCGGGGAAACAGGGTAGGGCGTTTTTTTTAGGGGGTAGGGCTTATATTGCAGCCATCACCGACAATCACGCTAGGTGTTATTTTCAGGGAAACAGGGTAGCAATGTCATTCTCAGTTAGTGACCCTCCCAGATAGTGTATGTTAGCACCAGATTTCCCGCCACCCTATCACAGTCCCGTGTTGAGCCCCGCCATTACAAGGCTAGTGTTACAGCTGTATAAACTCCAATTAAAAAAAAAAAAAATTATATATTATAAAATTATTGTTTTTTTACCAAAGACTTGTAGCAGAATACATTTTGGCCTAAAATTATTATTTTTTTTTTTTTTGGATAGGTTTTATTTTCATAATTTTCGGTATTTTTTCATTTACATAATAAAAAAAAACATGGTGAACAAATACCCCCATATGAAAGCTCTATTTTTGTGTAAAAAAAATGATATACATTTCATTTGTGTGCAGTGTTGCATGACCGTGTAATTGCCAGTTATAGTAGCGCAGTACTAAAAAGCAAAAAATGTTCTGGTCATTAAGGGGGTAAAACTTAATGTCAGATGATATGCCAGTAACATTGTCAATACCCATACCTCAATTTCTTATTTTGGTTTTGAGAAAAGAAACTTTGCTTCTGGAAGCTGCCATTTTTTACATAAGAATGATAAAATCCAGTTATTTTTTTCTTGTAACGGTTCTGTTGCTACCTAACAACATGTAAAGTAAAATCAAGCTATTGACATCTTCTGAAGTCATACAGGAACCTAATCTAACTGGTTGTTGATGATTTCATCAGTCTAGCAAGGGGATGTGGGGACATATTGGGCAATAAATTTGGAGCCTGTAATGGTAATGCTTTTTTCAAAATGTTTTTAAAGAATAAAACTACAAAAAAAAAAAAAAAACACATTTCTAGTTGTAAGAATTATCTTTAAAGTTGGCATTACTTGTATAGTTGTGCGATGTTCAATACAAAACTGCATTATGCAAAACAGTCATTGGGTTGCTGGTATCCTTAGATGCCCTGAATGTAACTAGTAGTGGTAGCTGAGATACATGAATAGACAACTGCCAAGGAGTCAGTGTGTATTGTTTCACCTTGCTATGGCAATGGACATACATGGACAAAACGCATCAAAACACCAAGCTGACAGTACACTGCTTTGTTTGAGAAGACCAGCTGAGTATTTCTTATCATGTTTACCAACAAAAAAAATGCACTCTTAACGACTTGACCTCTGGAAGATTCACCCCCCTTCGTGCCCAGGCCATTTTTTTGCTATACGGCACTGCGTTACTTTAACTGACAATTGAGCGGTCATGTGATGCTGTACACAAATAAAATTTGTTATTTTTTCTACCCACAAATACAGCTCTCTCTTGATGTATTTGATTACCACCCAGTTTTTTTTTTTTTGCACTATAAACAAAGAAAAACGACATTTAAAAAAAAAAAAAAAAAAAATTTTGGTCAATATGTATTTTGCTAAATAAAAAAATCCCAATAAGCGTATATGGATTGGTTTGCGCAAAAGTTATGGCGTCTACAAACTATAGGAGAATAGTTTGTGTATATTTTTTTTTTATTTTTTATTTATAGAATTATACACACACCTCTCTCTCTAGTTAGTGTATATTTTTTTTTTTAATTTATAGAATTATACACACACACACACACACACACACACACACACACACACACACCTCTCTCTCTCCACATAGTATTTTTTTTTATACTAGTAATGGCAGCGATCAGCAACTTATAGCTGAACTGCGATATTGCGGTGGACAATTTGACACTTTGCAGGAACCAGTGACACCAATACAGTGGTCAGTGCTAAAAATATAAAAAAAAAAAAAAAATGTCACTGTACTGATGACACTGGCTGGGGTGATCAAAGGGTTAAATGTGTGCCTAGCCAGTGTTTGTGTGTTTACTGTGAGGCGCTTTCACCAAGGAATGTGCTTTTTTTTTTTATTCCCTGTATCGCAGGGAAACAAAATACATCCCCACTGACGGGACAGAGCTGAGAGACAAGGGCAAAGCATTGTCACCCTAAAACAAGAAATTCCATGGAGGGATTTCCATGTATTATTTTAACGCAAACTGCAGATTTAAAAATAGTGAAGTGACTTTTGAAAGAACATCATCATGTTAAAGCCTATACAAGGGTTCATTTACATTATACTTACATTTTAATGCATTATACCAGCTACAGGCAAAACACCATCTGTAAAAGTTAAGAGCTTGCCCTTTACTGTCAAGTCAACCGTTACGGAGTACCACCGTATGCCACTACAAGAAAACCATACCTATGTTCAACTATGCCAAAAAAAAAAAAAAAAAAAACTTCCATTGAAATTCCATGTTCTTTATTTACTGCCAGACAGTTCTGGACTGAGTCACTGATATTATTCAGATATCCCATTAACATAGTGCCCTCAATTTCTTCATTTCTAAATATAGCTCTACTTAGACACAATTATAAAGTGGTCACCAGGAGGAAGAGCGCTATGATGACACAGAACAGTTACCTAGAAGGTCACGTGGCAGGAGCCGACACCTGCAACAATTTGGCAGGTAAACAACATGCACATTTTGGAGATGAACCAATCAACTTCTAACTTCAGCTTGTTCAATTAAGCTTGGACAATAAAACCAGGAAGCTGGTTGGTTACTATGGACAAATGCACCAGATTCTTTATGCACCAGTTTTAATAAATCTACCCAACACCAGGGCTTGACAAATTTGCTTAGATAAAGTTAGGAGCTAGTTTGTGCACGGTGATATGTATTGCAATTGACTTTTGGGGGAGGGGGTAGCTAGATTGTTCTTACGGGCAGCGAGAAGGGACGTGACACACACACACACACACACCCCCCCCCCCGCAGCCCTCCGGAGCTTCTACCGATTCACCTCTGCGATCGGTGAGTCGGAGACAGAATCCGCCGGCCCCGGATGTCCACCATAGAGATTTTCAGCGGACCAGATTGTCGCCAGAGTCTCTGTGATCGTCGGAGGCCGGGCGCGATGTTACAATGTCACGCCTGGCCTCCGCATTAAAAAAAAAAAAAAAAAAAAAACACAGCGCCATCTCGACTGGGAAGCCATAATTGTTTTTTTTTTTTTTGTTTTTTTTTTTATTTTAGGCTTTCCAGCCTAGAGGTGAGATGTGGGGTCTTATTGACCCCACATCTCACTGTAAGGAGGTCCTGTCATACCATATTCCCATTACTAGAGATGTTTACATTTCTTGTAATAGGAATAAAAGTGATCAAAACATTTCTTTTTTTTTTTTTTTTTTTAAGTGTCAAATTAGAAAATTTTAAGTAAAATTAACAATACAAAAAAAAAAAAAAAATTAAAGTGCCCTTGTCCCTGTGTGCTCGCATGCAAAAATGAACGCATACAAAAGTCCCGCCCACATATGAAAATGGTGTTGAAACCACACATGTGAGGTGTCGCCGCGAACATTAGAGTGAGAGCAATAATTCTAGCCCTAGACATCCTCTGTAACTCAAAACATGTAACCAGTAAAAAAAAATTTAAAGCGTCGTGGGGATTTTTAAGTACCGAAGTTTGGCGCCATTCCACGAGCGCGTGCAATTTTGAAGCGTGACATGTTAGGTATCTATTTACTCGGCGCAACTTCATCTTTCACATTATGCAAAAAATTGGGCTAACTTTACGGTTTTGTTTTTTTTTTGTTTTTAAGCATGAATTTTTTTTTTAATTTTTTTTTTTTTTTTTTTTTTTTTTTTAGGCATGAAAAAAACTAAGTGTTTTAAAAATGACTGCGCAAATACCGTGTGAGATAAAGAGTTGCAATGACCGCCATTGTATTCTCTAGGGTCTCTGCTAAAAAAGCATACATGTTTGGGGGTTCTATGTAATTTTCTAGCAAAAAAAATATGATTTTTACATGTAGGAGAGAAATGTCAGAATTGGCCTGGTGGACAAGTGGTTAATATACATAAAAATAAATACATCCCAATAGAAGCAGGTTTCTTTCCATTCTGACCATCTGATATAACCAAATAGAAGAAACTAGACACTAACATATGTAATATTTAAAACATGCACAATCAGTATGCAAACTAAAGAAAAAAAAAAAAGAAAAAAGGTGTCATACTTCTAATACCACAATCTGAAAATGAATTAAGTAGGCATTCTAATTTTTACTGCTAAGAGCCACATTTTACATTGTTATTAATCTAATTGTATGATCTCACTGAACATTATAATGGCACCAAACAACGTGAGAGGATACCATAAATTGTTAGGCCTACAAAGAAAAATTTGCCTTCACTAATACCCAGTAAAACAACACTAGTTTTCTTCTATTGCAAATAATATTTCCACATCATATAATCATTGTTCTTATACCACCTTAGTATTCTAACAATACCCACAATATACTTAGCACTGTGTAATATCTGCTGTAGCTTCACTCCTCATTAGTAAATGCTAATCAGACACATGACCCCTGTTATGATTATTCACAGAAGACAAACGTTCATGTAATGATTATTGCCTCTCTCACATTCTAAGCTGTCACTGATGGGTTCCCATTCATCCCCTACACAAGGCCAAAATGACAAAAATGAAGCCTTACTCTGCTAATGAACACAAAAATAGAGCATATTCGAGATCTAAAACCTCAATTCAAAATTTATCGCATTCTATTTTTGTTTCTTGAGACACAATGGACAGGCCACATGCAAATTTAAACTATTCAAATGTTACTTAGACATCGACAAAAAGGTTATTCGCTAAAATGACACGAGATAAAAAAAATAAAAAATGGCCAATACATACATAAAAAGGAAAAAGATTACGGTTACTGTATTTTTGGTGGGAAAAAAAAAAAAAAAAAAAAAAAAACCACCACACACGCGCATATAAAACCTATATACAAGCAGATGATACCAGCGAGACAAAAGGTAACATATGCAAACAAGCTATTGTTTTCCTTGGATCATCTACAGCAGACAATGAAGTAAATATACAAATTTATGTATTTATCAACGTTTGTACATGTGTCCGCTAATACTCGCCACTCCATAGAGGACAATGCGTGGTCCAATCAGGTCCACCTAAAAAAAAAATCGAAAGGCGAACCTGATCGGACAGCCCGTGTGAAAGGGCCCCAAGGCACTTAAAGACCAGCTCGGGGGGGGGGGGGGGTTTGGTTGGAATTACCCTTGCATGGGATGAGGAATGTGTAACACATTAGGCTCCATTCACATTAGCGCATCTTCAAAGTCACACGATTTAAATTGCAGCTTTACATTCTCTGGACCAAAATCGCAACAAAGTAGTGCAGGTACCTTTTCAAAATGGCTGCAACTTTAAGTCGTACCGATCTGAACAGGTGCCATTGCAAACAATGGGCTGCGACTTGTCATGTCCAAAGTTGCACAAGTGTGAATGGGCCCATGACTGTACTCCATGCTCCAACAAGCTCCCTCCATCTGTACTAAGCAGTCCTCCACAGGCTCCTCTCTAAGGTGCTCTGTGCCGCGGTCATGCAATAACATTATCACATACTATAAGGGGGAAATTACTAAGATTACAGCAGACAGAATCTGCACCAGTTGTGCATGGGAACCAATCAGATTCTAGCTTTCATTTTCAAAGCTTAAGCTGGTTGGTTACTATGTACAGCTGCTCCAGTTTTTCTAAATTTAGGGCCAATATTCCTGCATTGTATGCAAGGATGGACAATCCAAAGCAGAGGAGATGGCTAGAGCCTGCTGAACCCAACTGTAAGGCAAATATTGCACCTTATTCCTGACATAACAAGTGTTTAACCCTTCTAATGTATGCCAGGGGTTTTTTGTTTCAATTCCTAGATTTAGGCTTTAAAGGCACATTATTCATTACAACGAATAGAAAATGTGCATGGCAACACAGATATCGTAGAGTAACCCCATTAGTGTTAAATATATTTGGTGAAGCCGATCTTTGAATGAGATATCAAAACAGACCTCTAAGCCTGGGTTCACACATATGCGCTGTCGCAATGCGATTCGCACTGCATTGCTGTGCAGATCACATGCGACATCTGTGCAATGCGAATTCAGCCAAACATTTGTATGGCTGAACTCGCACGCTACCAGTGCAGGAACCTTTTTTTCCCCCCGCACTGGAATGGGATTGCATGGGTGCTCAGACCCATGCGATCCGATTCCTGTCCGGAGTCACAGTTCGCATTGCGATTCGATCTGGGGGTGTAATTGAGTTTGTATTGACACCCGCAGCGGTATGCAGAGGACAGTGTGAACTGCCTGCGAGGGAGATGCAATGCTGGAACCGACACTGGAATCGTGCTAGTTCCCGCATTGCATGTGTGTGTACCCAGGCTCAAACATAATAAGCCCTAAGCTAAGGCACTTCTCTGGATTGTATTTATGACAGAAAGAAGAATGGAATATAAAGTAAGGCTCCTTTTTTTAGTGTGTGGGCTGCTATACAGTACATTTGCTGTGCTGGGTTTCATCAAATCACACCGTTTACTTTATTTCTTTATTTTTATTTATTTTTAAATGACAGTGTACAAGGTAAATTGTACAGGGAACAAAGGGTTTACATACAGGTTGATCAAAGAAAGAAAGAAGAAAAAAAAAAAAAAAACCACAAAACGCACACAGATCCCATCATCCACACAAGATGTGGATTTAGGGATCTCCTCTATAATTTCCTGACAGTGGGGACTCACATCCCCACCCCACCCCCCAAGAATACACAGATCAGTGCTGCAGACATTGGCTACAAGCGCTGACTGACAGCTGATTTTCTTAACAGACAGCAATACACACAGAGCAAAATTCAGCCAGTTCCTGAAAAAGCAGCCAATTTTCGGTCTATGTATACCAGCCTTTACACAACCTTCAATTCTCTGCACTGCAGTGCATGACCTTCATTGCCATCCAATGCACTGCAGAAAAAGGCAGCATGTCTGCATTCCACGTTGCATATCACACCAGCATTGCTATGTGAATAGGGGGGGGGGAACATAGAAAACATTTATTTCTGTGCGCCCTTGTAGACTGCTGTTGATCAGGTGCAGAAAAAAAAAAAAAAAAACAAAGTCTCTTAGATTGTGAGCTCTAAGGAGCAGGGCCCTCTGATTCCTACTGTATTAAAGTGTATTGTATTTGTACTGTCTACCCTCAAGTTGTAAAGCGCTACATAAACTGTTGGCGCTATATAAATCCTGTATAATAATAATAAAAAGTCACTGCACAGAGGCCCCATTCACAGCATTGGGTAGCGGATACCAGTGTTCCCACTACATTATTTTGATATTGCTATTTTCAAGCGATTCTGCTGGTCGCATAGAGCAGCCCATGCACTTGAATGCCCGCCGAGCAGGTGGATGAGCGGTTCATCTCCGCTCACTATACAGACAGTCTCCCATCCCTCTATGGGGAAATCTGGTGAAAATGGACCACCTGTACGTTTTCATCTGATCATATCTGAACCGTTCCGCCAGACTGATGGAAAGGAGGGCCCCCATCTGTCTGGATTTTGCAGATGGGATTGGCTCAGATAGCGGTGGATATGAGCGGACATATCACTGCTGACATCCACTGCTCCATAGGGGAGACTAGCGGGTCCAATAAAAAAAAACTGAAAGGCGGACCCGATTGGGCACTATAACTGGAGCAGACAGAATCAGGAGCAGCTGTGCATAATAACCAATCAGCTTCTAGCCTCAAGTTATTCAGTTAAAAGTGTTACTAAACCCAGGACCCTGCATTCACTAGATCTGGTCTCCCAACGTACACAGAACGTGGAAATGCAATTATTTTAATAAATATAAACTGCTAAATACCTTTCCTCATCAGCAGTATATAGCAGTCTTGTGACTTCTATTAGTGTCTGGTTAAAGCTTGGAGGAGTTTATATTCTCTTCTGACTATCCTATGAGCCTGAAGGACCCCTCACCCTCTGTCTGGACGGTGCTGATTGGCCCTGTGCCGATCACATGCACCTTCCCAAGAAAAAAGAAAAAACAATACACACCAAATTGAGCATGTGCAGAGTGACTCCAAAGGCTCTATACTATCAGGAGATTGATTGGGGACAGTGGAAGAAGGGGAGGATCAGAGTAGACAGGATCAAACATCCTTTTCACGCAATGCAGAGGATTAACCCCTTAGGTTCCACGGTGAGTGTAACCAGCATGCTTTACTGCATATACAGACTGATTTTACGGTTGTGTGTTTAGTAACACTTTAAAGTGGTTAAGCCACTTATTAAAATACATGCAACCCCCTCTGTTATAAAGAGTCCTATGCTGCAGTGTATACACTTTGTAAAAAATATGCCTATTTCTACCTGAATTCACAGTGCTGCTCGTGTGACTCCTCACTGCTCCCCCTCCCTGCTCATCTGACAGCCAGAGCGGGAGGGGCCCAAGAATCCCCCGCTGACGTCAGTCAGGAAGAGGCGAGACGTCAGCCGGGGAGAACGGGAAAAGCCAGGAGTCACGAGCGGCGCTGTGAATTCAGGAAGAAAACGGGCATATTTTTTTTTACAAAGCACAGACACTGCAGCATAGGACGCTTTCTAACAGAGGGGCTTGCATGTAACTAACACTAACTTCAGCAGCAGGAGGGGAGGGGTGGGCACTGTGACTAGCTGACAGGCAGGTAGGTGACGTGGGAGAGGACGGAGGCACGTAAACTGACCACGGTGTCAGGGCTCAGCAGCCATGATAAACTGTGGTCAGTTTACAGAGGGGAGGGCAGAACCAGGCAGGATCAGCCAGGTATTTCAGGTGATACAGGGGACCAAATTACACAGCACAAGCACT
Organism: Lithobates clamitans; assembly: GCA_037952925.1. Lineage (NCBI taxonomy): Eukaryota > Metazoa > Chordata > Amphibia > Anura > Ranidae > Lithobates > Lithobates clamitans. The sequence continues at coordinate 6,761,362 of JBBGZY010000619.1, read as the reverse complement.
GTGCTGTTTAACATGCTTTAAAGCAGGGGTAGTCAACCTCTGCCCTCCAGATGTGGTGAAACTACAAATTCCATCATGCCTTTGCCTCTAGGAGTCATGCCTGTGATTGTCAGGGTCTTGCAATGTCTCATGGGACTTGTAGTTTCAAAACAGCTGGAGGGCAGAGGTTGCCTACCCCTGCTTTAAAGAACAGGAACCAATTTTTTTTTTATTTCTTTTTTTTTTATGGGTTACAAACGCTTTAAGCCTTAAAAATGAAAGCTAAAAGCTGAATGGTTGTTATGCACAACTGCTCCAGTTTTTGAAGATTCCCCTCAACGTGTCAAAAGGCCTTAAGGTGTTTATCCTTACAAACAGTGAATGTGTCCAGAGTCTTCAGACGGCCCTCTGAATGTGATGGAAAAGGTCCCTTCACCCCACATGCACAGACCTGCGTTTTTCTGCACCAGATCAACAGGATCACCGCAAGGGCTTTATTTACACCAAAATGCTGTGTAGATTTCTGTTGTGTTAAAATGCAGCATGTAAAATGCAACTGACAGCAAAAAGAAAACAAAAAAATACTTTATTGTACTTATTTTGACTCTTCCAAGAACATGTCTCTTCACAACTGATGACATCTAAACATATGCCAAAGCGCATAACGCAACGCACATGAACACACACAATTAAAGTATAACTTTTTTTTTTTCTGGATAGAGTGGAGAGGTATTAGAACGCCTGTCAGTTTTTTTTGCTGTCTGTGCCCCCATTATGGAGATTCACCCGCTCTATTTGTTCTGTCTACCATTATCAGTAATAACGAAAGTAAAGGAAAATCCCAAATTTTGGGTTGTCCCCAGAACAGTAATAGAGGGTTAATATTCCAATGGGGACACTAGTTCTGGTGACAACAAGGATTCCTTCACTTAGCAGGGATTTCCACTCACTTCCTGTTTTGACTTATGGGACAGGAAGTGACGGGAAATCTCCCCAATGAGACACAGATGGCAAAAAGGAACCTTACAGCGGTTATAACCCTCCCATACTCTAAAAATGAAAAAAAGTTTAGCCTATAGTCCTACTTTAAAATGCACATCACTGCGCATGCATTGTGGTGAGTTTCTCTGTGAAAAGGTCCCAAGGCTGCTGTCAGAAAGTCAATTTTTCTTGCCAAGAAATGTATAATGGAATCAGTCACTCCTAAGTTTCTTACGTTATTTGTCTTTCAGCAATTGAGATTCAGTAGCCTTTTGTAACAGCGGCAAAATGGCTCTCCTCAGTGATCTGTAGCCAAGTCATAGAGGTGAATGAGGAATGACTATTGCTCTACAGTCACACGGGGGGTCAGGGGCAACTGACAATCACACTGTATGTCATGTGTGCTTAACTTGTGGCCTTACAGAGGTTGTGGAACTACAAGTCCCATCATGCCTCTGACTTTGGGGGGCATGCTTGTACCTGTCAGTGGCTTGGATTCGTAGTTCCCCAACAGCTCGAGGGCCACAGGTTGAGCAACCATGCTGTATGTGAACAGCAGCAGCCGCCATCAGATCTGTACTCTGCATAAACTAATGGCTGGTACCATTTGCATTAAACCGCTTATTTGGTTACATGAGCGCAGAGCCTACGACTGACCCTGGATGCAGACGGTGCATTTCCAGGCACAGCCAGGTAGACTTACTAAGACTGGAGCACTCAAAATCTGGTGGAGCTAAGCATGGTAGCCAAATCAGCTTCTAACCTCAGCTTGTTCAATTAGGCTTTGGCAATAAAACCTGGAAGCAGATTGATTTCTAACGCAGAAGTGAGCCTGATTTTGCACTCTCCAGTTTTAGTAAATAAACCCCAGCGTTTCTATGGAGTTTCTGGCTGCAGCCAATTTATAAGTGGCCATAACACGGAGTGTACATGCGAGCAGAGATGGCCATTACTTTGCACACACTATCCCCCTATTCCCATCACCAGTGTAAACGTGGCCTCAGAACGTGTCCAGCCTGACATGCACTGGATGTGTCCAGATTGGTCAGAGATGATTTGGCCCTTCCTATGTGATGTAATACATGTAAACAATCTTAGGCTTTCTTGTATATATGGACATTTGGATATGGCATCTGCAATCGTGAAAACACTGTTCCTGTCTAAAACTGCCTGCACATGTGCGTACGGCATATTTCCCTCAACTCCAGACTGGTGTGTATGGGGAAATACACTGTATTAACCCAGAGATCTAGCTGTGCACTATATTACGTACCCAGTATTAAGTCTGTGCTCCTTATTGGAACCCCAGTAATCAGGTTCTGTGCTCTGTTTTATTAGCCTGGTAATCAGGCTGTGTTCTTTATTAGAACCCCAGTGGTCAGTGGTTCTGTATCATGTACATGTCAGAGCTCTGTGTATTGTGTACCTGGAAATCAGGGTTTTGTGCTCTTTATTATGTACCTGGTGACCAGGGCTCTGTGCTTCTCATTTTGTACCCAGTAATCAGTGCTATATATCATGTACCCAGTAATCAGGGCTCTGTGCTCTTTATTATGAGCCTGGTAATGAGGCTGTGCTTTTCATTATATACCTGGTAATCAGGGGTCTGAGCTGTTTATGATGTTCCTGGTAATCTGGGCTCGGTGCTCTTTATCATGTGTTGGGTAATCTGGGCTCTATGTGCTTTATTTTGAACCTGGTAATCAGGGGTGTGTGTGATGATCCTGGTGATCAGGCTGTGATTTCTATCCTATAGAGCAGGGATATTCAATTAGCGGACCTCCAGCTGTTGCAGAACTACAAGTCCCATGAGGCATAGCAAGACTAACAGCCACAAGCATGACACCCAGAGGCATGATGGGACTTGTAGTTTTGCAACAGCTGCAGGTCCGCTAATTGCATATCCCTGCTATAGAGGGAGATCAGGGCTGTGTGTGTGGTCATTATGGGGTTTATTTACTAAAGCTGGAGAGTACAAAATCAGTCACATTGTTTCATTAAAACCAATCAGCTTCCAGGTCTTATTGCCAAAGCTTAATTGAAGAAGCTGATTGGATACCATGCACAGCTGCACCAGTTTTAGTAATTCAACCCCTTTGTGTCCAGGCTGTGCTTTGTATTATGGGCGGTCATCACATCCCCGGAGATCACGGCTCTGTGCTCTTTATTATGGGCCCAGTGATCAGGGTTCTAAACTTATTATGTACCTGGTAATCTGTGCTCCATTCCCTTTATTGTGTACCCGGTAATCAGGGCTGTGTGTGATAATCAGGCTGTAATTTCTATTAGAGAGGGAGATCAGGGCTCTGTGATTTTATTATGTGCACAGTAGTCAGGGCTCTGTAAAAGGTAACAAGGCTCTGAGCTTATTATTATGTACCCCAAAATCTGTGCTCTTTTTTGTGTACCCGGTGATCAGAGCTCTGTGTGATGATCGGGCTATGATTTCTCATATATAGCGGGTGATCAGGGCTGTGTGCTTCTCATGATGTGTCCGGTGATCAGGCTGTGCTCTGTATTCTGGGCTGTCATGTCCCCAGAGATCAGGGCACTTTGCTTTTTATTATTGGCCTAGTAATCAGGGCTCTGTGCTTCTCACGATGTCCCCGGTAATCTGTGCTTTGTATGATGTACCTAGCAATCGGGGCTCTGTGTGATGTACTAGGACAATGTCCTCCAAAACTGCAGCCCTTGGGCTGAATGCCGTTATCCGGCTCTTGGGGTATTATTCCTCCCACTGATACCAACAATGGGGAATTTTTCCTTCCACCAACACCAGTGACGGGACACTATGCCATCCACTGACGCCAGCAATGGGGCATAATTCCTCCCACTGATATAAACAATTAGGCACTACTCCTCCCACTGATACCAACGATGGGGCACTATTCCTCCTACTGACTATAGGCACTATATTACTTTTTTATTTTTTTCACTCCCAGTGATACCGGGGCATTTTCTACTCCCACTGGCCACAGTCCGGCCCTCCCAAAAGTCTGAAGGACAATAAAGCGGCCCTTTTTTTTTTAGAAAGTTTGGAGACCCCTGTACTAGGAGGTAATCTGTACTCTATCATATGTCCAGTAATCGGGGCTCTGTGCTCTTTATTTTGTACCCGGTAATCAGGGCTCTGTGCTTTGTATTATGTACCTGGTAATTAGGGCTGTGATTTCAATTATAGAGGGTGATCGGGGGCTGTGCTCAGTATTATGAGTGGTCATCATGTCCCCGTTAATCAGGGCTCTGTGCTCTTTATTGGGGGCCCAGTATTCGGGGGGGGGGCTCTGTGCTCTTTATTGGGGGCCCAGTAATCAGGGGGGGCTCTGTGCTCTTTATTGGGGTGCTCTGTATCAGGAGCCCAGTAATGGGGGGGCCTTGTGCTCCTCATCGGGGCCCAGTAATCGGGGGGGGGCCTTGTGCTCTTTATGGGGGGCCCAGTAATCGGGGGGGCCTTGTGCTCTTTATGGGGGGGCCTAGTAATCGGGGGGGCCTTGTGCTCTTTATTGGGGTGCTCTGTATCAGGAGCCCAGTAATGGGGGGGCCTTGTGCTCTTCATCGGGGCCCAGTAATCGGGGGGGCCTTGTGCTCTTTATGGGGGGCCAGTAATCGGGGGGCCTTGTGCTCTTTATGGGGGGCCTAGTAATCGGGGGGCCTTGTGCTCTTTATGGGGGGCCCAGTAATGGGGGGGGCCTTGTGCTCTTTATGGGGGGCCCAGTAATGGGGGGGGGCTCTGTGCTCTTTATTGGGGGCCCAGTAATTGGGGGGGCTCTGTGCTCTTTATTGGGGGCCCAGTAATTGGGGGGGCTCTGCTCTTTATTGGGGGCCCAGTATTTGGGGGGGGAGCTCTGTGCTCTTTATTGGGGCCCAGTATTCGGAGGGGGGGCTCTGTGCTCTTTATTGGGGTGCTCTGTATCAGGAGCCCAGTAATCGGGGGGGCCTTGTGCTCTTTATGGGGGGCCCAGTAATCGGGGGGCCCAGTAATCAGGGGGGCCTTGTGCTCTTTATGGGGGGCCTAGTAATCGGGGGGCCTTGTGCTCTTTTTGGGGGGCCCAGTAATGGGGGGGCTCTGTGCTCTTTATCGGGTGCCAGTAATGGGGGGGGCTCTGTGCTTTTTATTGGGGGCCCAGTAATTGGGGTGCTATGCTCTTTATAACATGTCCCCGGTATTGAGGGGGCTCTGTGTAGGATGTCCCCAGTGATGTGATTTGTAGGATGTCCCCGATAATCACGGCTGTGTATTATAATGCTCAGGCCGGGCTGTGTATGTTGTCCCCGGTAATCTATGCTCTTTATTATGGGCCCAGTAATCAGGGTTCTGTGCTCCCCATTATGTCCCCGGTAATCGGGGCTCTGTGCGGGGTGTCCCCGGGGCTCAGTGCGGGGTGTCCAGGCCGCCGCTCCCCCCGGTAGGCCTCCCCCCCGGTCCCCGCAGTGTCCGGTCGGGCAGACAAAGCGCGGCCTGCGGCCTGTTCCCCATCCCGGAGCCGCGCAGTTTCCTGGCAGCGCCCCCGGAGGTGGGTGAGGGTATAGTCCGGCCTGGGAGTGTGTCGCTCCCCCTCCCCCCCCTGTCCTCCTCTCTCTCCCTCCTCCTCCCCGCTCCTTACCCCGCTCCCCGGCGTTGTTTCTCTCCGGCTGCACCGGGCGCGGCCTCGACACTCGCCTGGGTCTTCTGTTGGCTGCTCTGACCGAGTTCATTTGCTGACTGAGGAGGGCCGGGCTGCTCGCAGAGCTCTGGGCTCGCCCTGGGTGTCGCGCTGAGGAGAGCGGGGCTGGTTATGAGGGAGAAGCTGAGTCACCGTCCACCCCTCCTCCACCTCCTGGCGGCTCCGCTGTCCGTCCCCGGTCCCAGGCCGCCTCCTCCGCTTGCTCTGTTCTTTCCTTCTCCTCACAGGAGCCCCGATAAGATCCCCTCCCGTAAGCCCCGTCTGTCCGCGGCAGGAGGAGCCATTGACACCGCCAGAGACACAGGCACACAGCTGAGGGGGAGGAGGGGGGAAACAGACGCGTACTCACGAGCTGCTCCCGCCGCGGCCAATCAGACGGCTCGACACGGCGCGCCGCTCACCAGCCGGCCAATCGGGGGCCGCGACACGGCCGGGCAGCCAATCGGCGGCGCCGACGCTCTGTTCCCCCTCACGTACAGCCGGACGGTGGCTGAGGGAAGATGGAGGCTGGGGTGGAGTTGGGTGACTGGCTGTGTGGGAGATGAAAAGGGACGGAGGGCCGAGGAGGGGAGACCCGGGCATGGGCGGCTGAGGGCAGGGGGGGGGTCGGCTCCTGGGTGAGGTAATGGCGGGCAGGGTGACGGGCTGGCTGGTGACGCAGTGTGAGAGAACGTGACTGGGAGTGAGCGGTGACACCATCACAGGAAGGAAGGAAGGGGGACACGGGGAGGGGGGGACCACACACTGTATAATCTTCATTATGGTGATTGTAGAATTTCATTGAACCGATTCAATACCGCGGAGACAGCTGACCTCAGATCGCGGTAGAGGACCAATCACAGCAGCCCTTTACCAAGTGGTCAGCTGTGTCCAATCACAACTTGCCGGTTATCTCGGCAGTACTTTCCTCACACGCCGTCACAGCGCGAGGAGAGCCGGTAACCGGAACGTCACTTGGAGTCAGACCACCTCAAAGCCGTATGTCAGTGAGACTCGGCTGACGTCACAGCGGCTTCATGCACAGAAGTCTATGTAGATCGAACCTGGAATTTCCAAAAACAGTGGAGGAACTTCCTTTTTAAATCGATGAGGCGCCGCAAAGTTGGCGCTGTACCGGTTTGAACAGTTCCATTGCTGACAATAGGGTGCGATTTGTCATGCAATTTGGACCTGTCAAATCACATTACAAGTTTCACCTGTTTGAACGGGGGGGGGCTTACACTGATTATCATCTCAGCCTCACCAGCACCCAACAGTGCAGCTTCATCAACGCACATTAGTACACTCTTATCAGCGCACATCAGTACAGCCTCACCAGCGCCCATCAGTGCAGTCTCACCAGCGCCCATCAGTACAGTCTCACCAGCGCCCATCAGTGCAGTCTCACCAGCGCCCATCAGTGCAGTCTCACCAGCGCCCATCAGTACAGTCTCACCAGCGCCCATTAGTACCCTCTCACCAGCGCCCATTAGTACCCTCTCACCAGCGCCCATGAGTACAGCCTCACCAGCGCCCATGAGTACAGCCTCACCAGCGCCCATGAGTACAGCCTCACCAGCGCCCATGAGTACAGCCTCACCAGCGCACATTAGTACCCTCTCACCAGCGTTCATCAGTGCAGCCTCACCAGCACCCATGAGTACAGCCTCACCAGCGGCCATCAGTACAGTCTCACCAGCGCCCATCAGTGTAGTTTTATCAGTGCAGTCTCACCAGCGCAGATCAGTACAGTCTCGCCAGCGCCCATCAGTACAGCCTCATCAGCGCACATTAGTACCCTCTCATCAGCGCACATTAGTACCCTCTCACCAGCGCCCATGAGTACAGCCTCACCAGCGGCCATCAGTACAGTCTCACCAGCGCCCATCAGTGTAGTTTTATCAGCGCCCATCAGTGCAGTCTCACCAGCGCAGATCAGTATAGCCTCATCAGCGCCCATCAGTACAGTCTCGCCAGCGCCCATCAGTAAGCCTCGCCAGTGCCCATCAGTACAGCCTCATCAGTGCCCATCAGTACAGCCTCATCAGCACACATTAGTACCCTCTCACCAGCGCCCATGAGTACAGCCCCACCAGCGCCCATCAGTACAGCCTCACCAGCGCCCATCAGTACAGCCTCACCAGCGCCCATTAGTACCCTCTCACCAGCGCCCATCAGTGCAGCCTCACCAGCGCCCATCAGTACAGCCTCATCAGCACACATTAGTACCCTCTCACCAGCGCCCATCAGTGCAGCCTCACCAGCGCCCATCAGTGCAGCCTCACCAGTGCCCATGAGTACAGCCTCACCAGTGCCCATGAGTACAGCCTCACCAGTGCCCATGAGTACAGCCTCACCAGTGCCCATGAGTACAGCCTCACCAGTGCCCATGAGTACAGCCTCACCAGCGCCCATGAGTACAGCCTCACCAGCGGCCATCAGTGTAGTTTTATCAGCGCACATCAGTGCAGCCTCATCAGCACACATTAGTGCAGTCTCACCACAGCCCATCAGTGCAGTTTTATCAGCGCCCATCAGTGTAACCTCACCAGAGCACATCAGTGAAGGAGAACAATTACTTATTTGCAAAATTTTATAATAGAAACTAAGAAAAACATATGTTTTTTTTCCCTAAATTTTTGGTCTTTTTTCGTTTGTTTAGCAAAATGTATATCCCCAGTGATGACTAAATACCACCAAAACAAAGCTCTATTTGTGTGGGGAAAAAAATGTATAAAAAAGTTCATATAGGTACAAGGTTGCATGACTGCACAATTGTCATTCAAAGTGTGACAGTGCTGAAACCTTAAAATTGACCTGGGCAGGAAGGGGATGAAAGCACATTATTGACGTGGTTAAAGTGATAGTTCATCTTTACAGAAAAAAAAAAATATGTGAAGGTGGACACCAGACACCCTACCCTGGTCCCCGCTGTACTTGCCTCCGGAGGTGATGAACTGTCAGGACCCCGGCAGTTGGTCCCGTGATCCGGGAATTGGAAATCTATGCTTTTCTCTTTACAGCACTTCCGAGATGGACTAGAACGATGCACTGTGATGGCTCTGACCAATCAGAATGTCTCTGGTCCATCCTAGAAGCTCTGTACAGAGAAGGTAGCAGGGATTTTGAATCCTTGACTGGTGCAGCGGCCTTGGGGGTTTTGATAGCTCAGCATCCCTCGAGGTAAGTAGAGCAGAGAGACCTTTAAATTTTTTCTGTAAGGGGTCATTGAGAGCCCTTTCACACTAGGAACTGCATGTGAAGCACATGTAGTTCTGTGCAATGGAATTTCAGCCCATTCATTTTAAATGGGCTGAAATCGCACCGATGGCTACGCCCCCATCATTATCTAAGACATGCTTAACATCGGCGCGGACAGATCAGTGGGACGCAGCATCGGTGGAGGGTCAGCGGCAGAGGAAGAAGAACAGTGGACAAAGAAGGCAAGATATTTTAAATAAAAGACTTGTCAAAAACTGTGTACTGTATTTTTTCACACTACACTTCTTTTTTGTGGTGAATGGGTAGGGGTACAATATACCCCATACTCATTCACATTGGGGGGGAGGCCGGGATCTGAGGGCCTCCTTGTTAAAGGGGTCTTTCAAATTCCAATAAGCCCCCCGCCCGTAGACCCCGACAACCCCCGGGCAAGGCTTTTCAGGAAGAGGCCCTTGTCCACAATTTTCTTTTTTTTTTTTACATTCAGCGGAGAAGCCCGCTGACAGCTGATGACTCATCGGTTGTTAAGGACGCGGCATCCGGCTTCCCGGCCCCCTCCTTAGCAACCAGCTTTATACAGTGTAAAAAAGAAAAATGTGTGTCTAAAAACGTGGCAAGCACTGCAGAAATGCTCAAAAGCAACATGCATAGATGTGAATCGAGCCTTAGTGTATATTGCTTGGTTTGTGTGAAAGTTATAGCATCTACAACTATGGTACGTACAGTAAATTTGAAGATGGTGGATTCCTGATGTACTGACGATCTATCTCATTTCTTGAGGCCCTAAAATGCTAGGACAGTAAAAATATCCACCAGATGACCCCTTTTTGGAAAGTAGACAGTCTGAGGCATTTAGGCATGGTGAGTTTTTTTAGTTATTGTGAGTCCCCATACAGCTTACTTGACACGCCTCCCCCAATGCCCATGCCATTGCCTCGGTCTGCTTTTCCTAGACCTTCTAGGACTGAACGCACTAGTGTCTGTGCACAGAAGTCGGTAGCAGAGAGGACACCCTCAGGATGCCTCTAGGTGGATGTTATCAGTAGACCTTGCGGCAGAGGGTACCAGGTCCAAAAAAGATGGCAGCAGACTCCCCCACACAGCTTTTGAGGCTCTCAAGTACTTTTTTCCGCTTCTGCAGAGTGAACAAGTGAGAGTATTGATAGACAACAAGTTGGTTGTTTTTTATATTGCCAAGCAGGACGGTACCAGAAATCTGTCGCTTCTCTGGGTCACAGTGGAGATTTTTCAGTGGGCAGATAGACATGTCATAGCCCTAACAAACTTGAAGTATCTATGGAAGATCTTTGAGGTATGCCTGCTTTCCCCATGTTCTGTTCCAGATTCAAGGCTTGCAGGACACTTTTATGTTCTAGTAGAATTTTCTGCTGGTTTATGTATCATTCCAACCTCCCCTTCCTCAACAGCATTAATAGTCCAAGTTCTCAAGAAGATGCCTCCTACCTTTGTGGCACAGAGGAATCTGGTTCCACTGATTCTACAGCTGGTTCCACCTAAGCATATTCCTATGAAGAGGAACCTTCTTTAACAGGGCGATCTCATGCATCCCAACCCCCCTTTGCCTAATGGTATGGAAGGTGCTAGGGACAGGCTAATCTGAGCAGGTATTCCTCCTAGGTTGGTAGAGACTTTGTTAGTGTCTAGAAGTTTTTCATTCAACTTAACTTATTTCCAGATATGACAAAGATTTATACAAGGGGCAGATGTTGATCCTCTTAATTAGACTATTAATGTGGTGCTAAGTTTCCTGTAGCCAGACCTCAACTTGCATATTGATCTTTGAAGGTGCCAGTGTCAACTCCTGCTTTGGCCGAGCATCAAGTAGGTGGATCAGGCTCCAGTTCAGCAGTTGTTGAAAGTGATGTTCAACGTAAAACCACCAGCAAAGATTTTTTTCTCCAAAGGGGGATTTGCTATTACTACGGCATGCCCTAGAAAATCCTCCCTTTTCCCTAATTATTCCTGTTCCTTTTGGAATCCCTCTCTGATTTTTAATTTCTAATAGCCATCATATCCGAACTGAAGGTTCTTTCTGAAGTTTTTTACAAATTAGAATAAGTTTGAGACCTTCTGAATTTCTCCCAAAGGTCATCACAGTTTTTTAACAGAACTGGGAAATGGTACTCCCCTTGTTTCCAGCAGATTTGCATAATTTGTCTGACCTGCATCTCTTGGACATGGTTGATCTAATCATGACTTATTTGGCAAGACTCAAGAGTTTTCAAAGAGCAGATAACCTTCTCATCCTCCCAAGGGGGCCTAAAAAGAGAGAAGCGGCTTCATCCAGAGTATTATCTTCCCAGTTGGTCAAAATGATTAGAGAGGCATAGCCCTTGACCAAGCGTCTTCCCCTCAAAGAACTTGGGGCTCATTCCACAAGAAGTGTGGCATCCTTATCGGCTTCAGTCCGTAGATGTAGATGCTAGTGCTATTTTGACAGCGGTGTCGGTGCGTGTCCCCAAACTTGTGCATGTATCCCATACAGGCAAAGACGGCCCTTCGCATGGATGTATGCACAAATATGCCTGCGTGAATTAGGCCTAACACTTTCTTAGGTGGACTTATAATCATAAAGTGAAGATTTGCTGTTATAGAAATATTTGGAATAGTTCCTTTTAGACATGTACATGATGAAAAAATGTGTTTAGTTTAGATTCATTAATCTAGTTATTCAGTTTAGTTAAATTTGGTTGATTCGTTCAATTCATATTCGGAATTCGTTCTATGTATTTTTTTGAATATTCTTCGAATTTCTAGTTTTTTTTGCAATTTGAAATGTTCAAATCGATTATTTCCGAATCTGTCAAATCGAAAAATTTAGATTTCTTTTTAATTCAAATGCGGCAGCCGAAATGTTTACATTTAGTTTTGCTTTTGGAATTGACTGACAATTTATTGCCAAAATGAATTTGATTACTCCGGGTTGGTCTAGGTTGAATGCTTAAATTTGATTGTAAAGTCTTTTGTTTTTACCTATAAAAATAATAAACATGTTATACTTACCTGCTCTGTTGCAGTGAATTTACACAGAGCAGCCAGGTCTCCCTCCTGTTCAGTGCCCCCACAGTAAGCAGCCCGAGCCGTGTCACAGCTCCCTGTGTCCATTCAGACAGAGAGCCCTGGCGCGGCCCCATGCCCTCTCGCCCCTGATTGGCTAGCTGACTTTGACATCAGCAGGAGCCAATGGCACCACTGCTGTGTCGCAGCCAATCAGGAAGGAGAATCTCGGACGGCTGAGACAATTCTGGACAGAGAGGGACCTCGGGTAAGTATGAGGGGGGCTGCTGCACACAGAAGGAATCTTTATCTAAATGCATAGAATGCATTAAAGTGGTTGTTAGCCACCTTCACATTTTCATACCATCCCCTCTGTGTTCTAATCCTGTGCCCCCGTGTGAGTCATTTATAAAAAAAGCCTGCTCGGGGGAGGTGAGGAGGAGAAAGAGAGTTGGCCGATCATGTGATCGCTGAGAACAGCTGTGAAATGAGGTATAGCAGGCTTTTTTATACACCACTCACACAGAGGCACTCAGGATTAGAACACAGAGAGGATGGTATGAAGATGTGAAAGTTATTTGAGCAGCAGGAGTTGCGGGGGGCAGGCACTGTCACGAGCTGACAGGGAGGGAGGGGGGGAGCACAGAGGCGACAGATAGCAGGGCTGCGGATGACAGAGGCACATAAACTGACCACGGTGTCAGGGCTCAGCAGCCATGATACACCGTGTTCAGTTTACAAAGGGGAGGGTATAGCCAGGCAGGATCAGCCAGGTGTTACAGGGGGCCTATCAGGGACCATGAATCAGACCGAGACAGAAGTATAGTTAAATCACACTTGTTTAATAATAATAAAGTAAACAGAGTAAGCCAGAGTTCAGTAACCAGATCGGGTAGTCAGTTAAGTCAATGTCAGAGAGCCAGAGATAAACGTAGTAGTACAGCAAGCAGGATCAGGAGCCAGAAGGAACGTCAGCTGAGCAAGTCTTCAACAGAAACACAGGAGAAAGTCTCTGTGATGTTGACAAGCTGTATGTGAGCTGTATGACTTTAAGTAGGCAGGACTGATGAGCAGAATCAACAACAGCTGGGTAACTGCGAAGAGAGATAGGAGCTGGCAATTAGCCGACAGCTGAGCGGCCAGCTCAGAGAAGAAAGAGCTGAGCCCAGACAGTACCCCCTCCTCAACGACCCCTCCCCCTCGGAGGACCACCAGGCTTGAGGGGAAAATGTCTATGGATATCACGGAGGAGGACAGGGGCATGTACGTCCGAGGATGAGACCCAAGAGCTTTCCTCCGGACCGTACCCCTTCCAATGCACCAGGTACTGTATATGCCCTTGGAACCTACGGGAGTCAACAATGGATTGTACTTCATACTCCTCATGATTCTCAACCTGTATTGGGTGAGGACGTGGCACCGAGGTGGTAAAGCGATTGCAGACCAAAGGTTTCAATAAGGAGTCATGAAACACATTTGAGATGTGCATACTAGGAGGAAGGTCCAAGGTGTAAGCCACTGGGTTAATCCTGCGAAGGATACGGAAAGGGCCAATAAACCGAGGTGTGAACTTCAGCGAGGGAACACGAAGTCAGAGGTTGCGAGACGACAGCCAGACTCTGTCTTCAACCTGGTAGGGAGGCGCAGGCAGGCGTCTGCGGTCAGCATGGAGTCTGTACCTATCGTTAGCATGTTGCAAAGCCTCCTGAACTTGTGCCTAAGTGGAACAAAGACCACGGAGATGCTCCTCTAACGCAGGAATACTCTGCGGAACAAACGAGTCAGGCAACATGGAAGGTTGGAAACCATAATTCGCCATAAACGGGGACAATCGGGAAGCAGAATTCAAGGCACTGTTGTGAGCAAACTCTGCCCACGTTAATAGGTCTGACCAGTTGTTATGATGGTCAGAAATATAGCAACGTAAGAATTGCTCCAAGGACTGATTGGCTCGTTCTGCAGCCCCATTAGACTGCGGGTGATACGCAGAGAAGAAAGCAAGCTGAATTCTCAACTGTGCACAAAGGGCTAACCAGAACCGGGAGACAAACTGACTACCACTGTCCAAAACAATCACCTTGGGTAGCCCACGTAAGCAAAAATGGAAGCCAGTTCCTTAGAAGTGGGCAACTTCATAAGTGGAATACAATGACACATCTTTGAGAACCGGTCAACCACCATAAGGATAACAGTGTTACCTTGGGAGTTGGGTAACTCCACAATTAAATTCATAGACAGGTGGGTCCAGGGCCTCTCTCCATTGGGTATGGGTTGTAGGAGGCCCACTGGAAGATGTTGTGGAGTCTTACTCTGAACACACACGGAACAGGCAGCTATGAAGGCAGTTGCATCAGCCCGTAGATTAAGCCACCAGAATTGTTGGGAAATTGATTCTTCCCAGGGTGGCCAGCTGCCTTGGGAGAATGGTAAGTCTGGAACACAGCAGCATTCTCTGGGACAAAGCAGCGGTCACAAGGTTTCTCAGGAGGAGCATGGACCTGAGCAGCAAGAATTCTGTCACCCAAAGGAGAAGTAAGACTGGTGCGAACCATAGCCAGAATACGATCAGGAAGAATCACAGGTACCGGAACCGACTCCAACTTGGAAGTGGAGGAAAATTGTCATGACAAGGCGTCAGCCCTTACATTCTTAGTACCCGGTAAGAATGAGACAATGTAATTAAAGCTCGACAAGAAAAGAGCCCATCGCGCCATTCTGGGAGAGAGGCGCTTAGCCTCAGACAAGAATGTGAGACTCTTATGGTCAGTAAGAATGAGAACCGGCACAGTGGTACCTTCAAGGAGATGTCTCCATTCTTTCAGGGCTAAAATGATCGCCAACAGCTCTCTGTCACCAATCTCGTAATTGCACTTTGCAAGTGACAATTTCTTGGAAAAGTAGCCACACAGATGCATAGCGCCGTCAAAGTTGAGACAGAAGCGCGCCAACTCCAGTCTTAGAAGCATCAACTTCTAGGATAAAAGGCAACGTAGGATCAGGATGTGCCAACACAGGAGCAGAAACAAAGGCAGCCTTGAGATTCTCAAAGGTCTTAATGGACTCCGGAGACCAACTCTGTGGGTTACCGTCCTTTTTGGTCATATCAGTCAGGTGCTTGAGCAGATGAGAAGTTACGAATAAACTTCCAATAATAGTAGGCAAAGCCCAGGAAACGCTGCAGAGGACGTAAACCCACGGGTCGGGGCCACTGTAGGACTCCCGAAAGTTTCTCTGGGTCCATCGAAAAACCAGCAGTGGAAATGACATGGAATTTAACCTGTTCACGATGGAACTCGCACTTCTCCAGTTTACAATAGAGATTGTTTTCTCTTAGTTTCTGAAGCACATGACAGACATCTGTGTGGTGGCTCTCCTGGGACTTGGAAAATATGAGGATATCATTGAGATAAACCACCGCACATAACTGCAACAGATCTGAGAGGACATCGTTAATAAATTCCTGAAAAGCTGCCGGGGCGTTACAAAGGCCAAAAGGCATTATGAGGTACTCATATTGGCCTGTTCTGGTATTAAATGCAGTTTTCCACTCGTTGCCCTCATTAATCCGCACAAGATTATATGCCACTCTCAAATAAAGCTTCGTGAAAACCGTTGCTCCCTTGAGGCGGTCAAATAACTCTAAACAGCGGAATCGGGTAAACATTCTTAATCGTGAAACGATTGAGACCCCTATAATCAATACAAGGTCTCAGTTCACCGCTCTTCTTCTTCACAAAGAAGAAACCAGCACCAGCGGGAGAAAGTGCGTCTGCAACATACTCCTCCATTGCCTTATCCTCCAAGACCGACAAAGTGTAAACCTGGCCACGAGGGGGTATGGCACCAGGTTGAAGGTCAATTGCGCTATCATAAGGCCGGTGTCACGTACCTGGTAGGTGGAGCCCGGAATGCAAAGAACGGCCTCTCGTATACCTCCGACTCGGGAACCCCTGGTAGTGATGACAGGGGCTCAGGAGTGCGAAGGGGCACAAGTGCCTGACTGGAAGGCTGGAGCAGAGAGCTGAATCAGGTAGTCAGCTGGGAGGTGTCCTGTAGTCCGGCAGCAGGATGTAGACAGCAGGGAGGTGTCTTGTAGTCCAGCAGCAGGATGTAGACAGCAGGGAGGTGTCTTGTAGTCCAGCAGCAGGATGTAGACAGCAGGGTACAGGCAAGCCGGGTCAAACACAGGCGGGCAGATCAAGTACAGAAGGTAAATCCGGGAGAGTAGTCAAAGTCCAAAAGCTGAGATCAGGGTGGGCAGAAAACAGAGTAGTCAAAGTCCAAAAACCGGGATCAGGGCAGGCAGCAAACAGAGTAGTCAGGAACAGTCCAACAGGTATCAGGTAGCAAATGCAAGTAACAGGGCACAAGGGGTCTTCAGGAACGCTGTAGACCGGACAGCAAGGCAGTAATGGAACAGTCCTCTTTAAATAGCCTCTTTGGCGCCAAGTGCTGTCACAGGGCGCCGCTATTGCGCAGGCGCGTACGTCCGTTGGCGCTATTGCGCATGCGCGTACACACGTTAGCGATATTGCGCGCGAGCGCCGGATGGCGCTTCTGTGCACAGGCATTCCTTTAAACTTTAGTTTGCTGGGATATTTGCAAGAGGGCTTTTCCTGACAGCCGGTGTGGAGGCAAACTACCGGCTTGACCTTTGTCAAAGACATCGCTAAAATCACGGTACTCCTGGCAGTGAGGAGAGTGAAGAGGTACACAGGACCTTGGCTACCTTCCGTAAGCATGTTTCACTGCATTGTGGTGACCAGGAGAGAACCTCAGCACGGAGCCAATCAAAAGAGGGGTTGTGCCTCTGTAACCAAGGATAACCAATAACCATCAGAAATCTAGGTGAGGAAATAACTTGGAATTGGATTATCTCATGGTGAAGAGCCCCTACGGCCATGGACAACGGAACCATCTCATGAGTCACATGGGCAGGCTGTAGAGGTCTCCCATCAAGAGCCTCAATGGCAAGTGGAGTGTCACACAGCTGCAGCGGAATCGAGTGCTGCGATACAAAGGCAGCATCAATGAACAGGCCTGCAGCCTCAGAGTCAATTAGAGCCTGTATCTCGATGGACGACTCAGCCCAAGAAAGGGTGACCGAAAGCAGGGGCTTATCCTTCTGGATAACTGGGGACAAAACAACGCCACCTAAGGTCTGTCCATGACAGGACCTCAAGGTCCTCCTAAAGGCTCTCTCATCCGCAGAGAGATGCGTAAAGTCCAAGTGCATGGGTTCATCTTCACTGACCGACTCGGTACAAGGAGGCATGTGAGGTGAGGGAGGCACGGGTGGGACTGCAAAGCTCGGATGCAAACGTACAGGAGGCTTCCGCAAGTGCTCCTTAAAAGAGAGTCTTTCTCTGAGTCTGGAGTCAATGAGGATGGCAAACATGATCAACCTCTCCAGCTCAGTGGGTATATCTCGGGCTGCTATCTCATCCTTGATGGAATCCGAGAGACCATGAGAAAAAGCAGCCACGAGGGCCTCATTGTTCCAAACAAACTCTGCTGCCAGAGTACGGAATTCAATGGCGTAGTCTGCAACGGTTCTCGTACTCTGTTTGATGGACATGAGGCACTTGGCAGCAGAAGCGGACCGTGCGGGAATACCCTTTTAAAGGAGGCCACAAAGTCAGGGTAACTCAAGACAACAGGTTTTTGCGGCTCCCATAGATGGTTTGCCCAGGCCAAGGCTCTCTCAGAAAGCAAAGATATCACAAAACCTACTTTGCTTCTGTCCGTGAGAAACGCCCGGGGCAGCATCTCAAAGTAAATCTCAACCTGGTTAAGAAACCCTCTGCATTGAACTGGATCACCCCCAAATCACTGGAAAAGCGGAGCAGAACCAGACATACCTCCTTATAGAGGTAATACCCGAGGCGGGTGCCTGCACAGAGACTGGCACAGCAGCAGGGACGGCCTGCAACTCAGGTTGTACCAGAGCAGCCACAGTGGGAGACTCCAGGTGAGCCGTGCAACTCAGAAGCGTTTGTAACGCTATGGCAAACTTATCCATGCGGTGATCTTGCTCATCCAATCTGGAAAAAATATTACCAACAAGTGGATTGACTGTATCTTCTGAATTCATGGCCTTCGCCTACTATCAGGGACCATGAATTATTATGCTTAATAATAATAAGGTAAACAGAGTAAGCGTAGTCAAAACAAGCCAGAGTTCAGTAACCGGATCGGGTAGTCAGCCAAGCAAATGTCAGAGAGCCAGAGATAAACGTAGTAGTACAGCAAGCAGGATCAGGAGCCAGAAGGAACGTCAGCCGAGCAAGTCTTCAACGGGAACGCAGGAGAAAGTCTCTGTGATGTTGACAAAGGCGAAGGCAGGGATCAAGTGAGCTGGATGAATTTAAGTAGGCAGGACTGACGAGCAGAATCAACAACAGCTCAGTAACTGTGGAGAGAGATGGGAGCTGGCAATTAGCCGACAGCTGAGTGGCCAGCTCAGAGAAGGAAGGGCTGAGCCCAGCCCTGACAGGGCCAAATGACACAGTTAACAAACGCTTTAAGATAAAAAACCTTTTGCCTTTACAACTGCTTTAAGATTATTGTCATGTTGGAGGGAAGGATAACATTCAGCCCAGCCTGAGGTCTGGAGTGCTGTGTGTGGATGTGGAAGAGGTTTTCATTGAGTCTCAAACCATGGGTCTTGAAAAGTCTACCTGTCCCAGACCAGTCTCTAATGCTGCTGGAAAACACACACAGCCTCACAGCAGGACACTGCCACCACCATGCTTCACTGCTGGGATGGTATTGGCCAAGTGATGATGAGTGGACACTGGGTTTCCTACATTAATAACATTTACACTTGAGGCAAAACAATTCTATATATTTTTTTTTCTTCAAACCAGAGACACATTCTTGTTCCCGACAGTCTAATGGCGCGTACACACGATCTGATTTTCCGAAACAAATGTTGGATGTGAGCTTGTTGGCGGAAAGTCCGACCGTGTGTATGCTCCATTGAACATTTGTTGTCGGACTTTCCACCAACCAATGTTGGCTAGCAGGTTCTCAAATTTTCCGCCAACAAATTTTTGTTGTCGGACTTTCCGATCGTGTGTACACAAGTCCGTCGCACAAAAGTCCACGCATGCTCGGAATCAAATACGAGCCAGAAGTGCTCGGTCTTGTAAAAATAGCGTTCATAATGGAGATATCACATGACTATAAAACTTCCTTTTTCTCGGCTCGTCGTACGTCTTGTACATCACCGCGTTCCCACGTTCGTAATTGTTGGGCAACATTTGTGTGACCGTGTGTATGCAAGACAAGTTGGAGCCAACAACCTTCGAACAAAATTCCATGGTTTTGTTGTCGGAAAGTCTGATTGTGTGTACGGGCTTAAGAGTCATTCAGGTGCTTTTTTGAATAAATCAAAGAAGACTTTTATGTGTTTTGCAATGAGGAAAGGCTTCCATCTTCATCTAGCCACTCTGCCATAATAAAGGCCACATCAGAGGCCCTTCAGTGATGGCTGGCTTTATCATTCTCCTTCTTGAAAATTGTCCCAAAGGATCTCTGGAGCCCAGTCAGAGTGACCAAACATCTGGTTGTTATTTATACACATTAATCTTGTTTGTATTAATAATACCTTTATTCAAATTATGTGAAGTGTTCTAATTAATAAAAGTAATTTCTTACTTTCAACATTTTACTATGTACAATACTGTGCAGAAGTTTTAGCCAGCTGAGAAAAAATAATCTCAAGTACAAATGCTTTCAAATAGATATACTACATATTTGGCTGGTTTCTTGTTATCAAATTTTACACTTGCAAAGTGAACAAGCAAAAGAAAAATCTTCATCAAATGATTACAATTACTCTTTAAATCACCTTTGGCTTAACAAAAACAGCATTATTTTGAAATGGTACTCTAATAAGACACAACGTATTTGATTTCATCAATATGTGTACAGTTCGAATTCGATGTAAAATTTGATTTGGATTTTAGAAATTCGGACAAACTTCTTTTTATTATTTGGAGAATTCTGTAAAATTCTATATATCTGAATAACGAAAAATTTGTCTGAATATTTATTAGGAATGAAACTAACCGCACATGTCTATATGTATATAGACAGTGTAGCGCTAATGTTAAATCACAAACATATCTCAAAAAACATAGTGACCAATTTGAATCACCACAAACTAAGAGGGTGGTGGTAGTTCATTTTGCCTGAAAAATTACCTTTTTCCTCAAAAACAGTGCACTTCCGTGACTCACTCCACCATTCTGTAACCTAATGCCGCGTACACACGATCGGAAATGCCACCAGCAAAACTCCGCTGAGAGCTTTTTGTGGGAAAATGCGACCGTGGGTATGCTCCATCGGTCTTTTGCTGGCGGAATTCCAGCCAGCAAAAGATTGGGATCATGTTCTTTATTTTTCAGTTGGGAAAAGTTACTATCCGAAAATGTGATCGTCTGTATGCAATTCCGACGCGCAAAAAATCACGCATGCTCGGAAACAATTCGACACATGCTCGAAAGCATTGAACTTCATTTTCTCGGCTCGTCGTAGTGTTGTACGTCACCGCGTTCTTGACGGTCGAAAGTTCAGAGAACTTTTGTGTGGCTGTGTGTATGCAAGACAAGCATGAGCGGAATTCCGTCGGAAAAACCATCCAAGATTTTTCGGACGGAAATTCCGCTCGTGTGTACGTGGCATTAGGCTATTTTCACACTCAGGCAGGGGGGGGGCATTGGTGGTAAAGCGCCGCTAATTTTTGCAGCGCTTTACTGCTGTAATAGCGGCGCTGTTAACCCTTTATTCGGCCGCTAGCAGGGGGTTAAAAGCACTAGCGGCCGAATAAAGGGTTAATAGCGCCTGCAAAGCACCGCTGCCGAATCGCTTTGCAGGCGCTTTGGCATCGTTGCCCATTGATTCCAATGGCAGGAGCGGTGGAGGAGCGGTGTATTCACTGCTCCCCCACCGCCCGAAAGATGCAGCTTGCAGGTCTTTTTCTAACGCCCTGCAAGCGCACCGCTCCAGTGTGAAAGCACTCAGGCTCTCACACTGGGGCTGCAGGGGGTGTTTTTCAGGTGCTATTTTTAGTCCAAAAACGCTTCAGTGTGAAAGGAGTCTAATGGTTGTATAACTTTAACTTTAGTTTGCGTTTATCTAAGGCACTGTGCTGTCTCAGTTAGTGTCATGAGATTTGGTGATGTCAGTACTGTAGCACCCACTGTTCTTTCTTATGCTTGCTGGTGAGGAAGCTGAACCTGATGACTTGCAGTGAAAGCATCTCCATGTTTCTACTTCATCATTCTGCAGATTGGTGCTCTTTCCTATATTTTAAACCATTACCCCACCAGTCATCAGGGACATCCTCAGACACAAAGGAGCTGATACCTCATTCCCTACGGTACCTGAATTGCCCAATTCAATCCATGTTTAAGCCTGTCATATATTTGCAAAGAAATGCACATCACAGTGGCATGATTAAATGTTACCTACTGTACAATGCGTGCTATGTCTAGTGAGTCCTTCTCCAGGGACTTCAGGTATTTTCTATGTAATGGAAATGAAGATGATGATAGCTTGTCTTAAATTTCCCTTCTCCTATCTGACTGCTCACATCTGTGGCAAACACTATTATTAACAGCTGGTGAACAGACACATAAGTGTAAATTTGGACAATTTGCTGACAGCTCCGCTCTGCAAAGGAATTGGTGTTGCCTTATTAGCTGCTGTTGTCTTTTGCTTCTGCAACATTTTAATCTAAAGAGTAGATTGAGCAGATTGTAGGAATTAGACTTGGAATGTCCAACTGCTGTCCTGGGGTAACTTCGCTTTATACACTGTTGCTATTACACTCAGTTGTATGCTGTGTATACAGACAACTTGCTTACAGTAAATCTAAACTTCTGTGAACAAACAGCGCTTCAAGTGGTAAAAAAAAAAACTCACATGTAATGTGCAAATTATTATAGTGAAACAACAAAAAATATCATGTGTATGCAACAATCCATAAGTCCGTAGTGATTATATTAAACTTCTTTAGCCAAGAAGAAAAGTGCTTGTTCTCTGTTGAAATCCCACAATATAGTGATAATAGTAAGAAGTGCTCCCAAAACGACTCACAGAAGTAAGGCGAAGATCCCTACTCACCAAATGTTGTTGACCCTCAATATCGTATGACAAGAGAGGTCAAATGAGCTTGGCGGTCTCAATGACCAGAGGATCCACGAACCAGCTTAATATCGTAGTCTCCTTCCTGCGATCCGTAATCCAGGGATTAACCTTGTGGTAATCAAACAGAAAAAAAGGCTCCACATAGCGTAAAAAAGTATTTGCTCTTTAGTTTAAAAGCTTAAAAAACAGGAACGATATCCGAACAGGATTGAAGCAAACCCTTCCGTCACTGTCCACCTCCAGCAACCCCGCCAGCCTCCGGAGAGAGAGAGCAGAGAAGCTGCACTGGAGGCTGGCGGGGTTCCTGGATGTGGACAGTGACAGAAGGGTTTGCTTCAATCCTGTTTGGATATTTTACCTGTTTTTTAAGCTTTTAAAATAAAGAGCTAATACTTTTTTACGCTATGTGGAGCCTGTTTTCTGTTTGATTACCACAAGGTTAATCCCTCGATTACGGATCGCAGGAAGGAGACTATGATATTAAGCTGGTTCGTGGATCCTCTGGTCATTGAGACCGCCAAGCTCATTTGACCTCTCTTGTCGTACGATATTGAGGGTCAACAACATTTGGTGAGTAGGGATCTTCGCATTACTTCTATGAGTCGTTTTGGGAGCACTTCTTACTATTATCACTATATTGTGGGATTTCAATGGAGAACAAGCACTTTTCTTCTTGGCAAAAGAAGTTTAAAATAATCACTACAGACTTATGGATTGTTGCATACACATGATACTTTTTGTTGTTTCACTATAATAATTTACACATTGTGATTGCACATTACATGTGAGTTTTTTTTACCACTTGATTTAGCAAGCGCTGTTTGTTCACGGAAGTTTAGAGTTTTGTGACACCACCATCCATTATCAATCACATGATTTGAAACAGCTGCTGCACTTAACACTTTAGGATATTGTTTTAAAAGGTTTATTACTCTAGGTGCGAGTGTTTTACCCATTACATTCCTTACAGTAAAGCCTACTTTTTCCAATGCAGTGCCTTGAAAAAGTATTCATACCCCTTGAAATTTTCAACATTTTGTCATGGTATAACCAAAAACATAAATGTATTTTATTGGGATTTTATGTGATAGACCAACACATTGACTACTTTCATAATTAGGCGCTTTTCAGGCGTTTTAGCGATAAAAATAGGGCCTGAAAAGCGCCTCTCAACCTCCACAGTGTGAAAGCCCCAGTGCTTTCACACTGGGATGGTGTGCTTGCAGGATGGAAAAAAAAAATCCTGCAAGTAGCGTCTTTGGGGTGGTGCGGGAGTGGTGTATACACCCAAAACGTCCTGCCTATTGAAATAAATAGGCAGCGCTGCTGAAGCGCCTGCAAAGCGCTTCTGCAGCGCCGCAACACGGGCGATTTTAACCCTTTGTTCGGCTGCTTGCAGGGGTTAAAAGCACCCCACTAGCGGCCGAAAAACGCAACTAAAACTAGCAGGGCTTTACGCCCAACGCACCCCCCACCCCGGTGGGAAAGTGCCCAAAGTGGCACATAATCGTGAAGTGGAATGAAAACTATAAATGGTTTTCAAAATTTTTTACAAATAAAATATCTGAAAAGTGTGGGATACATTTGTATTCAGCCCCCCTGAGTCAATACTTTGTAGAACCACTTTCACTGCAATTACAGCTGCAAGTTTTTTGGGGATGTTTCTACCAGCTTTGCACATCTAGGGACTGACATTTTTGCCCATTCTTCTTTGCAAAATAGCTCAAGCTCTGTCAGATTGGATGGAGAGCGTCTGTGAACAGCAATTTTCAATTCTTGCCACAGATTTTCATATGGATTTAGGTCTGGACTTTGACTGGGCCATTCCAACACATGAATATGCTTTGATATAAACCATTCCATTGTAGTTCTGAGTGTATGTTTAGGGTCGTTGTCCTGCTGGAAGGTGAACCTCCACCCCAGTCTCAAGCCTTTTGCAGACTCTAAAGCCGCGTACACACGAGCGGAATGTCCAACAGAAAAAGTCGGACGGAAGCTTTTCATCATCTATTCCGATCGTGTGTATGCCTCATCGGACTTTTTTTTTCGAAAATTCTGACGGACCTAGAAATAGAACATGTTCTAAATATTTCCGACAGAACCAATTCCTATCAGGAAAAAGGCTCATCCGTATGCTGTTCCAACGGACCAAAAACGACGCATGCTCTGAAGCAAGTACGAGACGGAAGCTATTGGCTACTGGCTATTGAACTTCCTTTTTCTAGTCCCGTCGTACGTGATGTACGTCACCTCGTTCTGGACGGCCGGGCTTTGGTCGGACTTTAATTTGACCGTGTGTAGGCAAGACCGCTTGAATGGAATTCCGTCGGAGTTCCGTCTGAGAAACCTTTAGAGTTTATTCCGACAGGAAAAGCGGTCGTGTGTACGCGGCATAACAGGTTTTCTTCTAAGATTGCTCTGTATTTGGCTCCATCCATCTTCCCAGCAACTCTGACCAGCTTCCCTGTCCCTGCTGAAGAAAAGCATCCCCACAACATGATGTTGCCACCACCATGTTTCACGGTGGGGATGGTGTGTTCAGGCTGATGTGCAGTGTTAGTTTTCCGCCACACATAGCTTTTTGCTTTTAGGCCAAACATTTCAATTTTGGTCTCATCTGACCAGAGCACCTTCTTCCACATGTTTGCTGTGTCCCCCACATGGCTTCTCGCAAACTGCAAATGGGACTTCTTATGGCTTTCTTTCACCAATGGATTTCTTCTTGCCGCTCTTCCATAAAGCCCAGATTTGTGGAGAGCACGACTAATAGTTGTCCTGTGGACAGATTCTCCCCCCTGAGCTGTGGATCTCTGCAGCTCCTCCAGAGTTACCATGGGCCTCTTGGCTGCTTCTCTGATTAACGCTCTCCTTGCCTGGCCTGTCAGTTTAGGTGGACGGCCATGTCTTGGTAGGTTTGCGGTTGTGCCATACTTTTTCCATTTTCAGATGATGGATTGAACAGAGCTCCGTGAGATGTTCAAAGCTTGGGATTTTTTTTATAACCTAACCCCGCTTTAAACTTCTCCACAACTTTATCCCTGACCTGTCTGGTGTGTTCCTTGGCCTTCATGATGCTGTTTGTTCACTAAGGTTCTTTAACAAACCTCTGAGGGCTTTACAGAATACAGCTGTATTTATACTGAGATGAAATTATACACTCTACTACACTTCTACTGGACTCTATTTACTAATTAGGTGACTTCTGAAGGCAATTGGTTCCACTAGATTTTAGTTAGGAGTATCAGAGTAAAGGGGGCTGAATACAAATGCACGCCACACTTTTCAGATATTTATTTGTAAAAAATTCTGAAAAACATTTATCATTTTCCTTCCACTTCACAATTATTTGCCACTTGTGTTGGTCTATCACATAAAATCCCAATAAAATACATTCATGTTTTTGATTGTAAGATGACAAAATGTGGAAAATTTCAAGGGTATGAATATTTTTTCAAGGCATTGTATTTAGAGTATTTGCGTGTCGCTGTCAAGGCTGCCTCTGTAAAATAACCAAGATTAGGTTGCTTGGAGAATTTGAGTAAGTTAAAGGTGGACAAAGTCACGTTTTAAAGTGGAAGTTCAGCCTAAAGCTACCGTAATTATCTCTAAATCTACTGGCAGTCACATTCTAATGCCCCGTACACACGGTCGGACATTGATCGGACATTCCGACAACAAAATCCTAGGATTTTTTCTGACGGATGTTGGCTCAAACTTGTCTTGCATACACACGGTCACACAAAGTTGTCGGAAAATCCGATCGTTCTGAACGCGGTGACGTAAAACACGTACGTCGGGACTATAAACGGGGCAGTAGCCAATAGCTTTCATCTCTTTATTTATTCTGAGCATGCGTGGCACTTTGTGCGTCGGATTTGTGTACACACGATTGGAATTTCCGACAACGGATTTTGTTGTCGGAAAATTTTATAGCCTGGTCTCAAACTTTGTGTGTTGGAAAATCCGATGGAAAATGTGTGATGGAGCCCACACACGGTCGGAATTTCCAAAAACAAGATCCTATCACACATTTTCGGTCAGAAAATCCGACCGCGTGTACGGGGCATTAGAATGTGGCCGCGAGTAGATTTAGAGTTAGTTATTTTTAAAGCGTTACTAAACCCAGGACCCTGCATTCACTATATCTGGTCTCCCACAGAACATGAAAATGCAATTATTATAGTAAATATAAACTGCTAAATATCTTTTCTCATCAGCAGTATATAGCAGCCTTGTGACTTCTATCAGTGTCTGGATAAAGCTTGTAGGAGGAGTTTTCATTCTCTTCTGACTGTCCTATGAGGCTCCAGGGCCCCTGACCCTCTGGGCAGTGCTAATTGGCCCTGTGGCGATCACATGCACCCTCCCAAGAAAACAAAAAAAAAAAACTCTCTAGCAATACACACCAAACTGAGCATGTGCAGAGTGATTCCAGAGGCTCTGTACTATCAGGAGATGGATTTTGGGGACTGTAGAAGAAGGGGAGGATTAGAAAAGACAGGATCAAACAGCCTTTTTGCACAATGTGCACAATTAACTCCTTGGGTTCCACAGTGAGTATAACAAGCATGCTTTACTGTATATATTATTATATATGTAAAATCTAACACTCAAATTCTATAAATGCCCTTTGCCATGTTTAATTTACTTTCATTATTAATATTTTTAAACCTGCAGTTGTCACTTAAACAATACCTGGTGATCCTGCCATACAGGTCCTTGCGCAGACACTTCCTACTATAGGGTGATTATAGAGTGACATTCTCTCTCCCAGGTGTGCTTGTGTGTTGTCACCTTGTCACATGTGAATCCAGTAAAAATAGTAATAATTCAAAAGAACAAAATGGATATCATAATAAGGTACATTGTGTCTGAAAATTAAAGATTAGATTATGTTTTACAAAAAAGAGTTGGGAATCAAGTGAACCAAAAAGCAAACATTGTTGTATCCAAGAGCTAGGCCTTTCTAGGGCCCATGGCTTGGTAGTGGTTGCTATCGCCTTTGTACACCACCAATATTGTCTGTTTCTCCAGGGGCAATGACAAAAATCACTTTTGTCAAAGAAAGATTTCCAGTCACCCAGATCATGTCTAGAAATGTATCTATAAATACATTTGCTGTGAGAATGCCTCATGATTCACACAGACTTTGCAAATTGTCCCCATAATGTGTCTAATATGTGTATGTTCTTATGATCGTCAGCTCCATCTAATGGCCGTAATGCAGTATTTTCCTGATTGTGGTATTTTAGGAGAATACCACATTATAAAGCCCACTAGATGGTGATGACGATCATACGACATACACGTATTAGACACATTGTGGGAAATATTCTTGATGACTGTATGACAGCTGAGGCACAGCAAATATTTTATCAATAGACCCCTTATTCCGCTTACACACGGTCGGACTTTTCAGCTACAAAAGTCCGACAGCCCGTCCGACAGACTTTCAACGAACTTTTGGCGGACTTTCAATGGACTTTCTAACGACCGGACTTGCCTACACACGATCACACCAAAGTCCGACGGATTTGTACGTGATGACGTACACCAGACTAAAAAAAAGGAAGTTGATAGCCAGTAGCCAATAGCTGCCCTAGCGTGGGTTTTTGTCCGTCGGACTAGCATACAGGCGAGCGGATTTCTGGGTCCGGCGGAGTTACGACGTAAAGATTTGAAGCATGTTCCAAATCTAAAGTCCGTCAGATTTGTGACTGGAAAAGTCCGCTGAAGGTCCGGTGAAGCCCACTCACGATCGGATTGTCCGCCGGATTTGGTCCGTCGGAGTCCGTCAGACAAGTCCGGTCGAAAAGTCCGACCGTGTGTACGCGAAATTAGAGTGTTTGCTGCAACCTCTATAAAAGTACCTGACCTGGAACTAATTTGTTTAATACATTCTGAAAAATAAATCTCAATGTGTCAAAAAAGGTTTTCAAGCAATCTCTATTAACAAGTGCAACCAATCAGAAGTCTCCTATAATGTCCTCATACTACACTTGGAGAAGGAAAGCAAACTTTGTTGCTATAGACTGGTGGTCTTTAAACTATGGTCTTTTACTTGCCTTTATCTGGCTTTTGTGGTACTGTTCATTCCACTGACACCAATGATGGGCCACTATTACTTCAACTGACACCAACAATGAGGCACTATTCCTCCTGATGACACCAACAATGGGGCACTATTCCTCCACTGACACCAGGGATGGGGCACTATTCCTCCCAATAACACCAACAATGGGACACTATTCCTTCAACTGACGCCAACAATGAGGCACTATTAATCCTACTGACATCAGGGACAAGGCACTATTCCTCCCACTGACACCAGAGATGTGGCACTATTCCTCCCAATGACACCAACAATGGAGCACTATTCCTCCCACTGACATCAGGGCACTATTCCTTCAACTGACACCAACAATGAGGCACTATTAATCCTACTGACGCCAGGTACAAGGCACGATTTCCTCCCACTGACACCAGATATGTGGCACTATTCCTCCCAATGACACCAACAATGGGTCACTATTCCTCCCACTGACACCAGAGATGGGGCACTATTCCTCTAGATGACACCAACAATGGAGCACTATTCCTCCCATTGACATCAGGGATGGGGCACTATTCCTCCTGATGACATCAACAATGGGACATTATTCCCTCCACTGACACCAGAAATGGGGCACTATTCATCCTACTGATACCAATGATGGAGTACTATTCCTCCCATTGACACCAGAGATGGGGCACTATTCCTCCCGATGACACCAACAATTGAGCACTATTCCTCCCGATGTCATCAGGGATGGGGCACTATTCCTCCTGATGACATCAACAATGGGACATTATTCCCTCCACTGACACCAGAAATGGGGCACTATTCATCCTACTGATACCAATGATGGAGTACTATTCTTCCCATTGACACCAGGGATGGGGCTCTGTTCTTTCCAATGACACCAACAATGGGGCACTATTCCTCCCACTGACACCAGGGATGGGGCACTATTCCTCATGATGACACTAACAATGGGGCACTATTCCTTCCATTGACATAAGGGATGGGGCACTATTCCTCCCGATGACATCAACAATGGGGCATTATTCCTTCCACTGACACCAGAAATGGGGCATTATTCCTTCCACTGACACCAGAAATGGGGCACTATTCATCCTACTGATACCAGTGATGGGGTACTATTCCTCCCACTGACACCAATGTTGGGCACTATTCTTTCCACTGACACCAGGGATGAGGCACTATTCCTTCCACTGACACCAGGGATGGGGCACTATTCAGCCCACTGATTCCAGTGGCCAATAATATAGCCCTTTTGTTTGGAAAGTTTGGAGTCCCTGTTATAGACAGCTCAGACTATTTGAGAATCTTCTTCACTCAGATCCCCCTTTATTTTTTTTATCATATTCGAAAGTCTATGTTAATTTGTACTAATACCATAAATCCAATCCTTTCATAGAATCTGAGAAGAAAAAGCATATATACAGTTTTTAACATTTTTTACATTACGATTTGGAAGCAGACATCAATTTACCAGCAATTACAGAATAATTGTTAGCTTTAGGAAATACTAAATCGCTCATAGGACAAAAGAAACAACTCACTTATGTAAAAGGGAAATCTCAGTTTCTCGACTATTCTTTGATTAAAATTAGATCTAGTAATTACAGTTTTTTTTCCATACTTTGTTGAAACTAATTATGATGCCCCTAGCAGGAAAAAAAATAATTGAATGTTAAATGCATCTCTTTATACACAAAAGTGCATTTATGAAAGTATTAAAACACCAATTTCATATTGAAATGCCCTTTTAGATATTTTTTTAATTTATTTATTTTGGCTGTTAATTATTTTTGAAGTAGTATCATTTTACCCGTATTGCCCCAACAAAATTTGAATTTCTGAATCCACAACTTTCAAGGGCATACCTGCAAAGTTTACATAATACAATCTGTAATGTCACAAGGTAAAACAGTGTTTGCCTGGTGGAGATACTACAAATCTTGTAATATGGGCAATTCTGTTCACATTTTCATCCTTATCTATTAACTTGACATTCGCATTAATCAAGTGTTGGTCAATTTTGTTCAAAAATCCAAAGAAAAAATCTGATTGTGTGTTGTCAGCTTAAGTGACAACAGATATGTAATATCCACAACAATCTGCAGGGATGATTCCAGGAATCGAACACCGTAGGTCCTGCAAAGTACATTTCACAGAAACGTCAAGTGAAAATAATCTGTGCAGAGAAGTCTGATGACTATTTGGGGATTAAGATCCATCTAAACAGCATCATATTCATGGGAAATTGCTACAAAAAAAGGCAAAATAAAGATCTATACCAGGGGTGTCAAACTCAATTTCATTGTGGGCCGCATCAGCATTATTGGTTGGCCTCAAAGGGCCGGTTGTGTCTGTAAGACTATATAACTTCATCTACTCATTATCATATTAAATAATTACTTCTGCATTCGATTATCACTGGTTTTAGTAATAACCTAAAATCTAAGCTGTGAAGGTGTCAAGTCCCAGATGCGAGGCCGGATTGAGGGCGCCCCTTGCGGTTAAGTGCAACGTACCCCTGGGAGTGAGACAGGGAGTACGGTGCCCAAAAGAGCACGGATTGCCAAGTGCTGCTGCTGGGTAGCTGGTTAGCAGAGGGCAGCTGGAGTGCGCTGGATAAGCTGACTGGGCAACCGTGCAAGGAGAGATCCCAGGTTATGGAGCAGTAGAGCAAACCAGGAACAGAGTCGGTAGCCAGGCCAGGGGTCATACATAGAAGGATCAGTCCGAGACGAGGTACAGCAGGATGAACCAGGAACAGAGTCGGTAGCCAGGCCAGGGGTCAAACACCATGCGATCAGACAAGGTACAGGTGCGGAGATTGGAGAATAGTCAAGGGAGGAGAGCAAGCCAGGTAATAAACAGGAATCAGATGCAAATAATAGGTACAGGAGACACAGGAAGCTGACGATAATCCAGCAACCTGCATGCATCTGCAGCAAGTTTAAATAGGCCAAAGGGCGCCAACTATTGTCACGGTGCGTGAGCGCACCCGCCGTTGTGCACCCGTCGTCCCGCACCTGGATACGCCCGGCGCGACCATGACGGGTACTGGCAGGACTGCCAGTCCTACAGCCATTTCCCTGACAGAAGGGCAGGTGCAAACCAGCACTGAGACCACTCACACTCCTGTAGTAGATGATGCAAGGCTGAGAAGGAGGGTTGCACACTGCTGGTATCATCCACAAGAAACGTTATTGGGCACTGCCCAGTTGGAACATGGTTCTGACATGGTGTTCTGTCTGAGCAGTTTCAAATAAAGTTGCTTGTGGATGATACCAGCGGTGTTTGACCCTCCTTTTAAACTGGCATAGAATTCTATTATGCTCATAATAATTATAAGAATATGCAGACCCCCCCCCCACCACCACCATCAGAAGTCAAGAGTCCCCCACTCTCCCTCACATCACAGTGCACCCCCTTTACCTTGTGCTGCTGCCAGGAAGAAGCTGCAGGCAGAGAATGGAGGCATAAAGTGCAGGGTCTGCAGGAGGACCAGAGGAGGGTTGGAATCAGCTGCCGGTGTCTGTTGAATGCTGTCACGGGGTGTGGGGGTGGTGGGAAATGGGGGTGTCAGCCCAAAAATAGGTGTGCCAAGCTTGTTAGCATCATACTCAAAAAGACTTTGAGGTTGTAATTGGTGCTAAAGGTGCTTCAACAAAGTATTGAGCAAAGGCTGTGAATACTTAGGTACGTGGGATTTTTTTCGTTTTTTCGTTTTTAATAAATTTGCAAGATTTCAAACAAACTTCTTTCACGTTGTCATTATGGGGTATTGTTTCTAGAATTTTGAGGAAAATAATGAATTTAATGCATTTTGGAATAAGGCTGTAACATAACAAAATGTGGAAAAAGTGAAGCGCTGTGAATACTTTCCGAATGCACTGTATGTATAACCTGCCCCACCAAAACGCTGCAATCTGATTAGTTTCTATAAGCGACACCATGGGCACTGAACGGATATACCCTGTTTCCCTGAAAATAAGACCTAGCGTGATTGTCGGTGATGGCTGCAATATAAGCCCTCCCCCCCAAATAAGCCCTAGTTAAAGTCCTTGTAGGTCTTATTTTCAGGGAAGGGCTTATTTTTGGGGAAACAGGGTAGGGCTTATTTGGGGGCTAGGGCTTATATTGCAGCCATCACTGACAATCACGCTAGGTCTTATTTTCGGGGAAACAGGGTAGCTGCTTACCATCATACAAGTACTGAGTCCCAACGCATCCCCGGTACTAACAGTGGTGTACGTGATATTTTGGGTTCCTCTCTTTTCTGTATAGTAGAGTGAAGAATCACACCTGCTAGCAGACATATTTGTCTAAAATACTCATTATTTCTCGATCGTGATGCCAAACAGCCTAATAAATGCAAGCAAAATTCAAAATCAGAAGCAACATTTGAAAATGATCAGTCAATGGCCAGCCTTGCTCTTTTTTTATTGTAAGTATAATATTAAAAGTAACATTTTTTTCCATTTTTATGTATCCCTACTTGAACATAAACGGGGCTGTGCTAAACTCAGTCATTTTAAATAATGAATATCTCCGCCAAAGGAAAACAAATCAGTCACATTGCTTGTTTTAGAAACGGTTCTGATAAAAGTTGCTCTTAAATTCCTCAAAACTTTACAATCAATTTAATGCACTGGATAAAACTTTGAAAAGTGAGGCATCTTCTTTGACAAATCACTATTCATTTTAAATCCATTAACTGTACTTTCTTTGTAGCTTTTCTTTTTTTGTACAGATGACCAAGATTCACTTAGAAAAGAAGATGTTTTCTATGGAAAGGTAATCCACTTCTAACCAACCTTTTAGTGTAATTGTCTGATTCATTCCTGGGAACATCAACATTTATTTTAGAATATGTTGAAAGCAACATATATTTTTTAATGTTAATCAAATATTTACCAGCATCAATTATTACACTTGCACACTTTATACACTTGCAAAAAGTCAGGGATTTTGTCTGATTAGAGTCAGGTGTATCATTAACCAATTATACCAAGCAGGTGCTAATGATCATCAATTTCATATGCAGGTTGAAACACAGTCATTAACTGAAACAGAAACAGCTGTGTAGAAGGCTTAAAACTAGGCGAGGAACAGTCAAACTCTGCTACTAAGGTGAGGTTGTGGGAGACAGTTTGATGTCACAGGTCACACATCATTGCATAACTGAGCACAGCAACAAGGTAGTTATACTGCATCAGCAATGTCTCTCCCAGGCAAAGATTTCAAAGCAGACTGGTGTTTAAAATGCCAAGGAAACTTAATGCAGCAGATGAAAGACACATAATGTTTACTTCCCTTTGACATCAGAGGATGTCCAGCAGGGCCATCACCACAGAACTGGTGGAAACCAGTGGCACCCATCTCCTGTCTGGAGGAGTCTGGCCAGAAGTGGTCTTCATGGAAGAATTTCATCCAAAAAGCCACACCTCCGACGTGGAAACAAGGCTAAGTGACTCAACTATTCACGAAAATATAGGAACTCGGGTGCAGAAAAATGGCAGCAGGTGCTCCGGACTGAAGAGTCACAATGTGAAATATGTGGCTGTAGCAGAAGGCAGTTTGTTCACTGAAGGGCTGGAGAGTGATACAATAATGAGTTTCTGCAGGCAATGGTGAAGCATGGTGGAAGTTCCTTGCAAGTTTATGGCTACATTTCTGTAATCGGAGTTGGAGATTTGGTCAGGATCAATGGTGTCCTCAATGCTGAAAAAGAAAAGCAGATATTATCCATTATGTCATATCATCAAGGAGGCATGTGATTGCCCCCAAATTTATTCTACAGCAGGACAACTACCCCAAACACGCAGCAAATGCCAGTAAAAACTATCATCAGTGGAAAGAACAATGAGTCTTGGAAGTGGTGGTTTGGCCCCCACAGAGCCCTGATCTCAACACCATGGAGTCAGTCTCAAATTACATGAAGAGACAGAAGGATTTGAGGCAGTGGACATCCACAGAAGCTCTGTGGCTAGT
Source organism: Lithobates clamitans (assembly GCA_037952925.1). Taxonomy (NCBI): domain Eukaryota; kingdom Metazoa; phylum Chordata; class Amphibia; order Anura; family Ranidae; genus Lithobates; species Lithobates clamitans. The sequence goes on along the minus strand of JBBGZY010000619.1, from coordinate 6,727,291 downwards.
TCTCCAAGATGTTTGGAACAACCTACCTGCTGCGTTCCTTCAAAAACTGTGTGCAAGTGTACCTAGAAGAATTGAAGCCGTTTTGAAGACAAACAGTGGTCACATCAAATGCTGATTTTTGCACAGTAGTGTGTGTATACTGTATATATGCAGTATTTAATTCTGTATATACTTTATACAGCATACATTAAAATATTTTAATAGTTAATATATTTATTATATATATATTTAATAAATTGCTGCTTACCTTTTTACTTGCTGAAAAATCCTACCAAGCTTTTCCTTTCTTTGTAATGTTAAGGAGAGAATTGGGGAGTTATGCTTTCCATAATTAACCCCGTCTGTACTATGCTGGCAGATTTCATAGAAAGTTGTAAACTAGATCTGCAGTGCACACTGTCTGTCCCAACAAAGGTGTAGAGATCTCAAGGCACGGGTGATACATTGTACAGTTGTGTTCAAAATAATAGCAGTAACCAACTTAACTAACCAGATCAATCACTGTTTTTGGTCTAAATTATATCTCTACATGGCAAATAATTTACTAGTAGGTGTACTAGAGTAATAGTAAAACCAATTGACCCAACAGTCATGACATGCATGCTGCTGATTCTGTTTAATTGAATCATTAATTAAAAGGGACAAGTTCAAAATAATAGCAGTGTGGAGTTCAGTTAGTGAGGTAATTCAGTCTGTGAAAAAATTGGTGTCAAACAGGCGGCCCTAATTTATGGACAAAGGCAGCAAATGTTGTACATGTTGGGTATAGTGCATTTCTCTCTGAAAATCTGCATACAATTGGTCGTTACAGACATTGTTCAGCATACTTTGATTAAAAAGTTGTTTGGAGAGGGGAAAACATATAAAGTAATGCAGAAACTGATAGGCTGCTCAGCTAAAATTATCTCAAATGCTTTAAAACGGCAACCAAATCCAGAAAGACGTGGAAGAAAATGGAAAACGGACATTCCAATGGATTGAATAGTCAAAATGGCAAAGACTCAGCCAATGATCAGCTCCAGGGTGATCAAAGAAGGTCTAAAGTTACCTGTGAGTACTGTAACAATGAGAAGATACCTATGTGAAGCCAAGCTATCGGCAAGAAGCCCCCGCAAAGTCCAATTGTTGAAAAAAACAAGGTTACAATTTACCAAAGAACACATTGACTGGCCCATTGGCTCTCAGCCCTTCCTTCTCAGTGCTCAGGTTGCTCATTTGTCGGTTAATTGCCAGCACTTATCATTCCACAGTGGCTCACCTGGTGATCATTTCCTGCTCGTCAGTCCAGCCCACAGCCAGCCCCTTCTGGCTATTTAAAATGCCTGGTTCATACCTTCCGTGCCTTTGCCTTGGTAAAACATATCTGAAGACTCTCTGCTGTGTTCCTGTTGAAGACTTGCCTGGCTGATGCCCCTTCTGGGTTCCTGATCCTGTCTGCTGCCTCCAACTACGCCGATCTCTGGCTTCCTAATTTACTGGCTTGTTCTGACTACCCACTTTGGCTACCGTACCCTGGCTATGTTTTGACTACGTTTACTATTTGTACCATTTTTACCATTGTATTAAAAGATGTGCTTTTAACAGCATTTTCTGTCTCCATCTGATTCATGGTTCCTGACACCCATAGAGAAATGGCGCAACATTTTGTTGACTGATGAAAGCAAGATTGTTCTTTTTGGGTCTAGGAGCCACAGACAGTTTTGTCAGACAACCAGGAGTGGCTGGTCCATAAGGGGCACAAGTGCACCGCCCCCCTAGTTTGCATGCGGGAAATATGCTAGGCGCCTGACTCATAGACTTCTTTTTCTTTTTTTCAAGCCACATGATTAGAGCTTGAGGCTTTAAAAAGTTTGAAAAAGGTTGGGCTTGGGGTGCAAGCACTGTGCCCCAAACCCACCCACTTGTGACACTAGTGAATCAATATTAGCTATTGTCTTCCGGCTTCTCCTCCTGGCCAATCACGACAGGAGGTGGGTCGGGTTGGATGGGAGGAGAAGCCGAGGAAGCCACGAAGGGGATAAGTGCATGGGGACCGGGGAGGGCTGAGTGCGGGGGGACCGTGGAGGGGTGAGTGCGGACCCCAAAAGGTTTAGCACCAGCTGCTACTGCAGACGACCCCCAAACACTGAATTCAAGCCACAGTAAATTGTGAAGACAGTGAAGCATGGTGGCATAAGCATCCTAATATGGGGATGTTTCTCATACTATGGTGTTGGGCCTATTTATCGAATACCAGGGATCATGGATCAGTTTGACTACATCAAAATAGTTGAAGCAGTTATGTTGCCTTATGCTGAAGAGGAAAAGCCCTTGAAATGGGTGTTTCAACAAGACAACGATCCCAAACACACCAGTAAGCGAGCAGCATCTTGGTTCCAAAGTTATGAAGTGGCCAGCCCAATCCACCGACCTTAATCCAATAGAAAACTTGTGGGTGACATCAAAAATGTTGTTGTTTCTGAGGTAAATCCAAGAAATGCAGAGGAATTGTGGAATGTAGTGCAATCGTCCTGGGCTGGAATACCTGTTCACAGGTGCCAGAAGTTGGTCGACTTCATGATACGCAGATGTGAAGCAGTTCTCAGAAACAGTGCTTATACAATTAAATATTAGTTCAGTGATTCACAGGAAAGCTAAATCTTCAAGCATTTTTCAGTTTATATAGTAAATGTTTGAGTTTGTAAAGAAAAATGCACACTGCTATTTTTTGGAAAAGCCTAATATTCCTTTTTCTTTACTTTCTGTAAAGTAATGAGAAATGTGAAATATTTTTCTTCATGATTTGATTTGGAATAGACTGTGCAGTGTTTGCAATGCATTTGTGTGGATGGAAAAGCTATTATAAGGACTAATGCCCCGTACACACGGTCGGATTTTCCGACGGAAAATGTGTGATAGGACCTTGTTGTCGGAAATTCTGACCATGTGTGGGTTCCATCACACATTTTCCATCGGATTTTCCGACACACAAAGTTTGAGAGCAGGCTATAAAATTTTCCGACAACAAAATCCGTTGTCGGAAATTCCGATCGTGTGTACACAAATCCGACGGACAAAGTGCCACGCATGCTCAGAATAAATAAAGAGATGAAAGCTATTGGCCACTGCCCCGTTTATAGTTCCGATGTACGTGTTTTACGTCACTGCGTTTAGAACGATCGGATTTTCCGACAACTTTGTGTGACCGTGTGTATGGAAGACAAGTTTGAGCCAACATCTGTCGGAAAAAATCCTAGGATTTTGTTGTCGGAATGTCCGATCAATGTCCGACCGTGTGTACAGGGCATTAGAGCTTTACTCGCTTTTTTAATCACTTCAGCCCCGGAAGATTTTACCCCCTTCGTGACCAGAGCACTTTTTAAAATTTGGCACTGCGTCGCTTTAACTGACAATTGCGCGGTCGTTCGACGCTGTACCCTAGTGAAATTAGCGTCCTTTTTTTCCCACAAATAGCGCTTTCTTTTTGTGGTATTTGATCACCTCTGCGGTTTTTATGTTTTGCGCTATAAACAAAAAAAGAGCGACAATTTTGAAAAAAAAAAAGATTTTTTACATTTTTGCTAGAATAAAAATCCCCCAATTTAAAAACAATTATGGCATTGTTATGGCATTTTTATTATTATTATTATTTACTAGTAATGGCAGTGATCTGCGATTTTTAGCAGTACTGCGACATTGCAACGGACAGATCGGAGACTTTTGACACTTTTTTGGGACCATTGGCATTTATACAGCGATCAGTGCTATAAAAAAGCACTGATTACTGTGTAAATGTCACTGGCAGGGAAGGAGTTAACACTAGGGGGGCGATCAAGGGGTTAATTGTGCATTCCCTCAGTGTGTTCTAACTGTATGGGTATAGGATTGACTAGGAGAGGAGACATATCATCTTTCCTACTTAGTAGGAACAAACAATATGGCTCCTCTCCTCTGACAGCTCAAGGATTTGTGTGTTTACACACACAAATCCCCGTGCTGGCGCTCGTGCACACGATCGCGCATGGCCGGCAGCGATCGTGCCTGCTGGCCACGCGCATCGGGTCCCCCACCGTGCAGTAGGCGCGCGCGCCCTCTGGTGGCCGAAAAAGGGAAGGACATACCTGTACGGGAATTTGCCCAGGGGATCCATTCTGCCGCAGTATATCTGCGTGACATGGTTGGGAACCGGTTAAACACACTGCTATTATTTTGAACACAACTGTATGGTAATGTACGTAAAAGAAAACAACAAAAAACAACTGTCCTTACATATGTTTCCCTTTTGCACATTGCAACAATTTAAGCCACCTATGGTGTCCTATGTATGGACCTGCTTCAAATAAACAAATAGAAAGATTGGACTTATTTTTTGATTATTTATTATATATTATTTATTATATACTATTTTTTTTATAAAACATATAGTGGGGAGGTTTCTCAAACTTGACTGCAAAAGTGGAAACAAACTTTAAATCGGATCTTCACCATAGAAGGAAAAATTTTTTTAAAAAAAAAATACTGTAGCTGCTGACTTTTAATAAAAGAACACTTACCTGTCCAGGGATCCAGGACCGTCCTCACCGGGGTCGGCTCTTCGCTGGTCTTTGGGTCCCCAGCGGCAGCACATTTACTTTGGGAAGCAGGCTGAGACTCTTTGCGGCTTCATAGCCGGATTCCCACTGCGCATGTGCGAGTTGCTCTGAGCTTTGTGGTTGGTCCTGCAGCCTTCTGGGACCTGTGACATCTTCCAGTAGGCTGCAGATAAAAACAGGGGGGTCAAACTTTCGCTCAGATCGCCAAGGCGATCCAAGCTGAAGTGGGAACGGGTACCTACTAAAACCAGGTACCCACTCCCCCCCCAAAAAAAAATATATGAATGTGCCAAACATGGTAAAGGATGGGGGGAGGAGGACATAAAGTGGAACTTCCCCTATAGGGTGAAGTTGCGCTTTAGGTTGGTCATGCAGTGGTCATAAGACTGTTGATCTGTGACTGAAATTACTAGCAGTTGCTCAGGTTGGGATTTTTTAACTACTTCAAGGCCGGACTGGTTCACCCCCTTCCTGCCCAGGCTATTTTTCAATTTTTAGCTCTGACCCACTTCGAATGACAAATACACAGTCATGCAACACTGGACCCAAATTCATTTCATATTATTGTTTTCAGACCGGTAGAGTTTTCTTTTGGTGGTATTTAACCCCCCCCCCCTTTTTTTTTGCCATATAAAGGAAAAAGACCAAAAGTGTTGAAATTCTTTTTTTCTTAGTTTCTAAAACTTTGCAAATTAATAATCTTTCTCCTTTATTTTACACCAAAATGTATTCTGCTGCATTTCTTTGGTAAACATAACTCAAGCCAGTTTATATTATTAAAGCCTCATACACAGGATCGGATTTTCCTCAGACAAAACCTCTGACTTTTGTCCGAAGGCGTGTGCCTGGATTTTACAAATGCTAATACAAACGGCAAGGAGTTGTCGGCCAACAAGCACGAACGTAGTGACGTGCTACCTGGTTTTTCGCCACCTTTTGGGCTTCTTCTGCTAATTTCGTGTTAGTAGAAGTTTGGTGAGTGTTGATTTACGCTTTTAATTTCGCATTTTTCCTTTAGCGCTTTTCAGTTCGTTTCTGAGCGGCCGTTCGTCAACCAGACATGTTGCGGAATCGGAGGAGATAACGTGTTATGTATTATTGGCCTTGGAGTTATTGCTTTGACACAAGTCCAGTCCAGGAACAGGAGGAGTTCTTGGACCAAAAATTGGTTGCTTTAATAATCGTGACCAATTATGTCATATGCCTATGCTGCGGGAGCTCCAGGAGAATAATCCGGATGTTTTTTGGAATTATCTCCGGATGACGGACCCCTGCTTTCACCAACTCTTGGCATTGTTGAAAATTGTGTAGAATAATACTTGGCTATGTGTTTTAATTCAAATGACAGTTTGGGAGTAGGCAGTTACATTTAAAAAAAATACAATGTAAAATTGACAAGGGAAACCAACATAGTTGTATCTTTGATCTTAAAAACTACGGGATAATGGTGTTGTGGTAACTTGCCCAAAAAAAAAAAAAAAAAAAAGAGCATAATAATATTATTCTTGATATCACTATAAAAAAAAAGCCTTTGAAAATTTGTTTGCAATAACTCCATCAGTATCACCAGCAAAGCAGCTTCATTATTATCCCATTAAAGAAGAAGAGAATGTGCGCCGCATTTCGAGATTTCATAATTTTCCACATCATGAATGTTAATTCTTCATTACGAACGCTAGTTTACAAGACCGACCGCTTCTGGCTCGTCCTTGCTTCCGGGCATGCGTGTTTGTACTTTGAACTTATGTCTGATGGACTTGTGTACACACCCTCGGAAAATCTGACAACAGACATTTGTCCGTGGAAAATGTTAAACCTGCCATCCAACATTTGTCCGTGGAAAATCCAAAAACAATTGTCCGATGGAGCGTACAAACGGTCAGATTTTCGCCCAACAGCCTGTCATCGAATATTTCCCGTCGGAAAATTTGATTGTGTGTAAGAGGCTTTAGTCTGTGTGAATGTTTTAGAGTCTACAAACTATGGTATATAAATTTGAAAATTGATCAGTCCTCTAGTACTGACTCATTTCTTTAGGCCCTAAAATGCCAGGCCAGTTCAAATCCCCTGCCACTGGCAGGACGGTGAAAAAAGTCCTGCAAACTGCTCCTTTGGAGCGGTGAAGGAGCGGTGTATTCACCGCTCCTTCACCGCTCCTGCCCATTGAAATCAATGGGATAGCGCGGCTATACCGCGGCAATACCGCGGCTATAGCCGCGCTGTACGAGGGATTTTAACTCTTTTTCGGCCGCCAGCGGGGGTTAAAACCGCACCGCTAGCGGCCGAATACCGCTGCAAGAACGACGGTACAGCAGCGCTAAAAATAGCGATGTTGTACCGCCGACGCCCCCACCGCCCCAGTGTGAAAGGGGGCCTAAGTCCAAGGTGCTAAAGAGGAGTTCCAGCCACTTGTGAAAAAAATAACAGTTCAGCAGCAAACTGTAGCTGCTGACTTTTAAAAAACAGCCACTGACCTTTCCCAGGATCCAGCGGTGTGTTCACCCCAGCCGCTCTTACCCGCCGTCTTCGGTCCCCGGCATCTTCACTATGAGCACCAGGCTGTGACAGCTTGTGGCTGTGCATCGTGAATGGTGGATGAAGTTTTCCAGGACCTGTCAGTGTCCCAGAAGACTGCAGGGGGGAGGAAGCGAGGATAACTTCGGAAGTGGGAACCAGGTACCTACTCAAAATCAGATACCTGCTCCCCCCCCCCCCCCACTCCTCAAAAGTGCCAATTGTGCAAGAGGAGCGAGGGACGAGTCCCCTTTTGGGTGGAACTCTGCTTTAAGTAAGAGGCATGGGGAGTTTTATGAAGTTGTAATTTATTTTGTTAAAATTTTGGGGAAAATTAAGAAATTAAAGTCAAACTTCTCCCAAAAGGGGAAGTTCCACTCTTTCTCATGACCAACCCCCTACCCCTCCCCCCCCCCCCAACATATTTGGCACATATGTTTTTTGGGGGGTAGTGGATACCTGGTTTTGACCACTCCTTTTGAAAATGTATTTTTTTTCCACAAGTGTTTAAAAAAATCTGAATGAAAATGTGTTTCTTTTACAGAAAGATGTGAATTAAGAAAATATTTCTAACACACAGCATAAGCAATGCTTAGAATTACACCCCAAAACACATTTTCCTACTCCTTAGGGCTCTTTCACACATGGGGACCGTTCAGGTCCGCTCCATGCAGTTCTAAAGAGCGACGGATGTCAGCGGTGAATATGTCCGCTGACATCCGATCTGCTCCGATCCGCTAAATCCAGACCATATTTTTCCCTCCGTCTGGCGGACCGGATGAAAACGGACAGGCAGATCCATTTTCATCCGATCCCCCATAGAGGACTTCCGCTGCCGGCGGATTTCTTCTCCAGCTTGACAATCGCACTGGCGAGCCGGTAGAAGCACCGGAGGGCAGCGGGAGTGGGGGCCGCTATGATTATTTTTACGGTGCAGGGAATCGCCGGAGGAAAATAATGATGTGTGAAGGATGCCTGCAGCTGCACCCATCGTTCAGATATCCCCACTCAAAGCCCAGGACGTCATATGACATACTGCGGGCAGGAAGTGGATAATGCTCTTGCTATAGGTGTAGGTAATTTACGTACCTCATGATGCCAGATTGGAATTCTCTTAGCGTTGCTAGGATGTTGCTAAGTGAGGCCTAGTCATTACTGCTCACCTCCACCATCACAGGAGGGAGCTCTCAAACTCTGAGCTCAGGTCTACTACATCAGCGCACAGAAAGAACATGTGAAGGGGGTTTGAATTAGAGGAACTCTTGTGATTGCGGCAGTGAGCAGTAATAACTAGGCCTCACATCCTAGCAATGTCCCGGGAAATATTCTAGTCAGGCTTTGGGAGGTATGTAAATGGCCTACACCTATAGCAAGGGCATTATTCAACGTTAGTCAGAGTTGCATAGTTTTTATCTAGAGGTGCCCCATATTTGCATAGGCAGTTTTTTGGTAAAGGTGAATTAACCCTTTAAAGTGTATGTTAAGGTGTTTTTTTTTTTTGCTTCAGTTTTGGATAAAGTGAGGACAGGTTAGAGCCCCTGCCAGGTTTCTGTTGCTGTCTGGCCTTTAGCAGTCTCTTTGCAGTCACTTCCCGTCTACATGCATGGACTCAGGCGATGGCTCCATGGCATTTCTCAGGAGGGGAAAAAAGTGGACTATGCGGACACTAAGACCTCTTTCACACTGGAGCGTTTTGCAGGCACTATAGCGTTAAAAATAGCGCCTGCAAACCGCCCTAAAACAGCTGCTCCATTCACTCCAGTGTGAAAGCCTGAGGGAAGATTTGGCTGCTCAATGACCAGAGCACTTTTTGCGATTCGGCACTGCGTCAGTTTAACTGACAATTGCGCGGTCGTGTGATGCTGTACCCAAACAAAATTGACATCCTTTTTTTCCCACAAATAGAGCTTTCTTTTGGTGGTATTTGATCATCTCTGCGGTTTTTATTTTTTGTGCTATAAACAAAAAAAGAGCAAAATTTTGAAAAAAACACAATATTTTGTACTTTTTGCTATAATAAATATCCCCAATTTTTTAAAAAATAAGCTATTTTTTTTTCTCAGTTTAGGCCGCTATGTGTTCTTCTACATATTTTTGGTAATAAAAATCACAATAAGCGTATATAAATTGGTTTGCACAAAAGTTATAGCGTCTACAAAATAGGGGATAGATTTATGGCATTTTTATTATTATTTTTTTTTTACTAGTAATGGCGGCGATCTGCGATTTATATCGTGACTGCGACATTATGGCGTACACACCGGACACTTTTGTCACATTTTTGGGACGATTGACAATTATACAGCGATCAGTGCTATAAAAATGCGCTGATGACTGTATAAATGTCACTGGCAGGGAAGGGGTTAACACTGGGGGGCGCGATCAAGGGGTTAACTGTGTTCCCTGACTGTGTGTTCTAACTGTAGGGTGAGGGGACTGACTATAGCGCAAAAAATAAAAACCGCAGAGATGATCAAATACCACCAAAAGAAAGTTCTATTTGTGGGAAAAAAAAGGACGTCAATTTTGTTTGGGTACAGCATCACATGACCACGCAATTGTGTTTACACACACACGTCCCTGTTCTGCCTCTCGTGCCCGCGATCACTCGTGGCCGTCAGTCATCGCGACCGTTGGCCACTGCAGTGCAGCGGGCGCATGTGTGAGTGCTTCCCGCGGCGGACGCGCGCCTGCTATCCTGCTTAAAGGAGCCGACGTACAGCTGCGACGGCTCGCGGGAACGTGCCGGCGCCGCAGTATAATGACAGTGGCTGGTCAGCAAGTGATTAAAGGGATGAGGTGGCAACCCTAATGACCTGCCTTAGTGATTAGGTTTACATAGGGATTAAGACCCAATTACAGGTTTACTATATGCCAGGCCGATTGCCAACATCCACTTGGCAAAGTGTTCAGGAGAGCTCAGTAGCAGAAGTCTACACATTTCTGTAACAGATAGAGGTGTCCTATTAACATTTAGCATAAGTCAGTTTGGTTTAGCAGCCGCCAGCCACGGGTGTGTCCATATTAAACTGCACACGAGTCATTTAGCAATGGTAGGATCCATGGTAGTTAGCATTGCTTCTATGAATTGCAAAACAGAAGCATTGCTGGAATCTGGAGTGGCAGCCAGTAATTGTAGTTGTTAAGTGCCTGTGAATGTTCATACCTCAAGTTTAAATGCCAGTGCATCTTATCAGACACGCTGAATCACCTAACTTGCCAAGTATTTTGTAGCTCTATTATGCACCATATTTTTTTTTTCTTTTAGTATTTGTTACTATTATAGATTCTGCACAAAAATGATAGAAAGAAAAAAAGTAATTCTCCCTTGTAGAAACCGAGGCCCATATTCCCTAACATTTCATGTTCATAGGAATGGCATGTCTAAGGAATCAAATATCAGGCTGTATGCAGTATGCATATACTGTATACTAATATATGTCATCAAGGTTAGTTTACAAAAAGAATGTTTACCCCAATTGAGAGCCATCAGTATAAGCGGATCCATAGCAAACCCCTCCTTAAAGAAGTTTGGGGTATGGAGAAAAACAAACACATATACTCACCTCTATGCTGCCGCATCAGTGTGATGCTGCAGGTGTCCTACATCAGCTTCAATCCTGGGAACTGAGTAATCGCATGACCGCTGATTGCTCAGTTCTTGGTCTGCTGAGAGTGGAGAGGGGTGATTGTTATGCCGTGTACACACGAGCTGACTTCCGGCGGACATTCCAATTGTGCGTGGGTTCATCGGACCTTCATCGGACCTTTTCTATAGAAAATTCAGAGGGACCTAGAAACAGAACATTTATCAAATCTTTCCGACGGACTCGATTCCTATCGAAAAAAACGTTTGTCTGTATGCTAGTCCGACGGACTGAAAACGACGCAAGGGCAGCTATTGGCTACTGGCTATTGAACTTCCTTTTCTAGTCCGGTCGTACGTCATCACGTTCAAAAGGATTAGACTTTGGTGTGATCGTGTGTAGGCAAGTCCGTTTCGTCGGAACTCCGTCAGAACTCCATCGAAAAGTCCTTCGGAGTTCAGTCTGAGGGGAAGTCCGCTCGTGTGTACGCGGCATTAGTCACCGCTCTCCTCTGTGCTCCTTGAGCTCTCACTGGAGCATTGGTCTGGGAATCAGTGGGGCAGCTCCTGGCCTAACACTGAGAGGGAGAGAGGGACAAGGGAATGAGAGAAGAGGAGGTTTTGGGGGGTACGAAGAGAAAGATTAGGTTTGTATTTTGAGACTAGGTTAGTGATGTAGCTGGGGGCCGAGTTGCAGATGGCTTTGTAAGTTATTGTTAGTATTTTGAATTTAATTCCTTGGGTGAGTGGCAGCCAATAAAGGGATTGTCAGAGGGTGGTGACTGACACTGAACGGTTGGTAAGGTGGGCGAGTCTAGCAGCAGCATTCATGATGGACTGAAGGGGGGATAGCCTATGTATAGGTAAGCCAAAGAGGAGGGAGTTAAAGTAATTGAGGCGAGAGATGACCAGGGAGTAAATTAGGAGCTTTGTAGAGTCATTGGTTAAAGTAGAAGTCCACGCTAAAACTAAAATCCCTGCAATTATAGACACCCATGATCTAACATTAACCTATTTAGCCCTGTAAAGAAGAAATCAGTATACATACCTTTTCTGAAGCCGATCTGACCCTATCTTCAGAGGATATAGCCGTCAACTGCTGTGAAATGAATGTGAAGTGATGTCACCCCATAGACTTACTATGGGGCTTCCGTTGTCGGATGTGTCCTCTGCATTCGCCTCCACAGTGTAGCCGCGGCTGACAGCTCAGCGTGGGATTGGGTTGGATCAGCTTCAAAAAAGGGATGTATACCGATTTTTTTCTTTACAGGGTTAGATAGATTAGTGTTAGATCGTGGGTGTCTATAGATGCAGGGATTTTAGTTTTAGCATGGACTTCTACTGTAAGCATTAAGTATTTTGGAGATGTGGAGATTGAGGCGGTAAGCTTTGGACAGTGATTGGATCTGGGGCAGAAAGGAGGGTTCAGAGTCCAGGATTACACCTAGCACCCTGGAATGCAGGGTTGGGTTAATAGCTGCGCCATCGATCTTAACAGAGAAGTCGGGGGAAGGGGCATGATGGGGAGGAAATATTATGACCTCGATTTTGGGCAGGTTGAGTTGGAGAAAGTGGTGTAACATCCAGACTGATATGTCGGTTAGTAAATTAGTGTTGCGTTAGGAGACTGATGTTATGAGCTGAAGGGTAGCGAGATAAATTTGGGTGTTGTCAGCGTAAAAATTATATTGTAGTAACCAACAGGTACTCAATTTAGAGATGTAATGCACAGTGAACACATTATTTGCATTGACTGGATTGAATGCCAACAGAGGAGGTAACATTAAGATGCACGTTGTGGGAAGTGCGGAGATTGGGATCCCCTGTGTGACAAAACCAACATGCAACCATATGTGAAAACTTTCTCCTGTAATGGGATCACTCTATTTCTGTGTTTTAGCCTTCAATAATGGATTTGTTGCGGCCGCGGGGACACGAGGTGTGCGCAGGTGTGGTACAAGGTTCTCTCTGGTTTATTTGAGGGGAGGGTATAAAAGAGATGAGTGTCATCCTATACAGCCAATCCCATGATTAAGTCAATGTATGACGAAACATGTCAAGGGGCGTGGCTGTGATGTAGGATGCTGTTAGCCGTATGAGATAGCGGTGATCTGTTCCGCACACGAGACACCGAGGAGGGGGTGAGAACTGGAAGGCTGACGCCTGCACACCTCGGGTCTGCCGTGACCATATCGTTGTGTGATCCAACTGCTGTGTTGCTGTGGTTTGAAGTTGCACCGATTTTTTTTTTTATTTAAAAGTTTGTAAAATGTGATTGAACACTTGGAGTGTGGTAGTATTTTAATAAAGCGGTTGTACTGGTTTACACTATTGGAGCACTTTATTATTTTACATGTGGAGCGATTACCTTACACATGGAGATCGGGCTGAGGATCATACCCTATCTGTGTGGTATAAAAGCGATTTAGCCTTGCACGCGAGTGCGGGCATGTGGAGTCGGTGAGTGCGTTTCTTAAGGGAGTGGGAGCACCGAACACTTGTGGTGTGGTGGAAGATATCAAGAGGACACTTTTATATTATTTCCTAGCATCCACGTTTGACTATATGGACATTTCGTTTGATTTAATCACATTTAAATCACATGATGGTTTAAATGTTTAAATACATTAATTTGCACTGTTTGCTATATATGATTCTAATTTATGCACTGTGTTTATAGTAGCGCCACTAGTGTTCTTTGTGTCTTCTGCGCTGTATTATCTAGACACCCAGAAGAGTTACATGTAAAAATTATATTGAAAGCCATGGGAGGCTATCAGCTGACCCAGGGAGGAGGTGTAGATTGAGAGTAGGAGAGGTCCAAGAACAGAACCTTAGGGGGCCCTGATGAGAAAGGAAGAGGAGAGGAGGAAGTAGAGTTATAAGTGACACTGAAGGTGCTGTGGGATAGGTAGGATGCGAACCAACGAAGAGTATGGTCATGGAGACCAAAAGAGTAAAGTTCTCTGGTTAGGAAGGGGTGGCCAACTGTATCAAAGTCAGCCAAAAGGTTCAGAAGTAGGAGTGCAGAATAGTGTCTGTTGATTTTAGCTGTTATTAAACTGTTAGTTTTAGGAGGGCAGTGTTGAGGACGAAATCCAGACTGAAGGGGATCAAGAAGGTTCTTCTTAATGAGATGGTCACTCAGTCGGTTGTAGACCAGGCATTCAAGGAGTTAGAGAAAAAGGGAAGCAAGGAGATGGGGCATAGGTTGTTAAGATTGGTGTGGTCCAAGGAAGGCTTTAAAAAGTATGGGGGGTGAATAGTGCATGTTTTAGAGAGTTGGGGAAGATGCCAGAAGACGGGGAAAGATTGAAGATGTGAGTTAGAGAGTGTAGGATAGAGCCAGAGGGTGACCACAGTATTTGAGAGGGAATAGGGGACAGGTGGTTAGGTGGGAGTTAAAAAGTTTTTTAGCAACCGCGTCTATAGTAGCAGGGTTGAATAAGGGAAGTGTTGAGTGTACCTGTGGACATGAAGTGTTAAGTAGGTGTATATCTGTGGAGTAGAGTGGAGATTTCATCACAAATTGTGTCAATCTTATTTTTGAAGTGATTGGTGATCTCCTGGGCAGTGAATAAGTTAGTGGTTGGAGGCGGTGGAGGACGAAGTAGAGTGCTAAAGGTAGAGAAGAGTTGGCGGGGACTGGATGAGAAGATGTTAGGCTGCAGTTACACCTGAGCGTAGCGTCTTTAAACGTTTTTCGCACATTTTTGAAGCGTTTTTGCACGACTTGCGTATTTGTATGCAGCGTTTTTGGGCTTTGGATTTTTTTATTAGCCAAAAAAAGAAAACTTTTATCTGTTGCATCATTTGTTGCTAGGTATTTCAGCTTTTTTTAGCTTTTCCATTAGCTTTTATCTCTTCTTTTATTATTATTATTATTATATAGGATTTATATAGCGCCAACAGTTTACGCAGCGCTTTACAATATAAAAGGGAGACAATACAGTTATAATACAATAAAATACAAGAGGATTAAGAGGGCCCTGCTCAGAAGAGCTTTATTATTATTCATTTATTATAATGATCTTTTCGTTAGGGTAAGGGGTTCGAGTTTAGTTTAGGTTAGGGTTAGGTTTAGAAGTTGGGCTTAGGGTTATTTATTATTATTTTATTTGTTTTTATTTTATTTATTATTATATGAATAATAATAAATGAATAAATAAATGTAAAATAAATACACAAATAAATAACAATCATAAATAAAAAAATAAATAAATACAATAAATTAATACTAAGTATCAATAAATAAATAATTAACCCTTAACTTTAACCCTTACCCCTTAAAAAATAAAATAATAACAAATAACTAAACACCCTAGCCCTAACAGAAAAAAAATATTATTATTAATGTATTTTTTTGTTTGAGTTTGGGTTTGTTGTTATTTTATTAGTATTATTATTATTATTATTAATAATAATAATAATAATAGTAATGTATTTAATATTTTTTAAGGTTAGAGGTTAATTATTATTAATTAATGTATTATTACATATTATTCATTTATTTTACTTATTTATGATGATTTTTAGTTATTTGTGTACTTATTTTACATTTATTTATTCATATATTATTACTATTTTATTTTTAAAAATTTTCATTTGAGCAAACAAAAACGCGTGAAAGCTCCAGAACTTGTTTGAGCTTCAGGCAGCATGGAGTGGAGATGTGAACCATCTCCATAGAGAATAACTGATTTTTTCTCCTCCAGCGTTTTTAAGATTCAAGCAGATGATCGCTCTGGTATGAATGCAGCCTTAATGAGTGATAAAATAGGTTTGCTTGGCAGTGCGGAGACAAGAATTGTATTTTTGGCGGGGCAGATTTATATTGGTTGAAGTCTTGAGACTAAGTTTACACCACAGACGTTCAAGAGCATGGCTAAGTTTTTTTGAAACTTCTGGTGTCATCTGTTTGCCAGGGTTGTAGGAGTCAAGGCCGAATTCTGTGTGTAGTGAGGAGGGCGAGCTTGTCCAGGGAAGAGGAGAGGGATCTATTGTAGACAGAAGTAGCTAGATTGAGACAGGACAGGAGTGAGATTTTGTCATAGAAGTGGTCAGTAGCAGACTAGAGAAGAGAAGGGTTAAAGTGGTGAAAGTTTCTATGGGTAATTGTTAGGTGGAGGGAGAGAAGAAGAAAGTCAAGGAAAGAGTGAAACTAATAAGGTGGTGATCAGAGAGGATCTTTCCTGTATCAGCCAGCAGCAGCTGCAGGGGAGGGGGAAGAGCACTCTAACCAAAGGTGTAACTAAAACCTTAAGGGCCCTAGTGCAAGAAACCATAAAGGACACCCTGACCTCCAGGTGGGCCGCACCTATAGTGGCAGAACACCAGGGCCTGGTCTCAAGTGCGACCTTTGCGACCCTGGTAGTTCCACCACTGGTGTCAGTATTTTTAAAAATTTTTTACCATTTTATTTATTTACTTTTACAATGTTTTTTGTTTTTTTTTAATTATTTTTGTTACAATTTTTTAGGAGCCCCGTTGGGGGGCTTTGGTGAAATATCATGTAAACAGACCTCTGATGTTTCACCTATGAGACAGAGAAAGGAGATTAAGGACACAGCCCTCAATCTCCTTCTCTGCAGTCTCAGCAGCACAGAATGAATGGACAATTCTATTTTAATCTTTCTGCAATGGCAGTGTGGCATTGCTATTTAGATATCCCTCCCCGCTGGTGGTCAATGGTGGTGTTACTTAACCCCTTTGTGCTGCATTAGTGGACAGTGGCAGTGTTTATTAGCCCCTCCATGCTGCAGCATGAAGGGGTTAATTAACACTGGCTGCTAATGCAGCACAAAGGGGTTAAATAACAACACCACTGACCACTAATGCATCAGTGACCAGTAGCAGTACATTAACCCTCTGTGCTGCACATTACTAGCTAATGACTGTGTTAGGTAGTTAACCCCTTCACATCCCCCCTAACATAACCCCTCCCCCCCCACACTCCCCAAAGTGTTAACCAGTCAAGTTCACAGTAAAAGACTTTGAGACACTGTAAATGAACATAACTTTACACTTAATAATTATCCTCCTCTGCCTGCTGCTTTTACTAAAGTATTTCTCAGTTGCTCATACCTGCTCCCTCGTAGAGCGGCTATCTCTTACTGTCCTGGCCTCTGAATGACGTCATGTTAGAGGCTGGGACTAGAAATCATCTGTCAGGTGGAGATCATGTATGTATATCTTCTAGTAGTGCCGGATGCAGGAGGAGTGCAGCAACCGCACCGCTGCATCACTCGGCTCCCCGCTACAGCTCTGCAAGAGCACTGTGTGTGCAGGTTCTGTTGTGGGCAACAGCGGTGATCTGTGCACTGTCTGCTTTGGATTTTCAAGCATCGCCCTCCCTCAGGCTGACTATAGCAAGCACTGCACTGTGAGATCACTGAAGTCCACCCGCACCTACCCCCCCTCCGGTGAATTGTTGCTCCCAGGGCTCCTACCCCTTATCCCCCCCCCTTCCTGTCTCGGCCCTGGACACATGCAATATTAACCTTAACACACTAAGCACATTAAAATAAAATTTTCTCAGTAAACTCTGTTAAAATTCTTACCCCAGCACTTGCATTTTACAACTTTCAATGCTGCGGACTCCTGTTTTCTCAGTGCTTCTTCCCCGAACTTCCAGTCCTCACAGGAAAGAATTAACAGTGGACAGTTTAGTCTCCAGTCAGTCTGTTAGCTTGGAGAAGGGGGTAGAGAGGAGGAGGGAGTACCACGGAGTGTTTTTCCATCAACAGATCGCGGTTGCAATTTCAGGCTCCCACACAGTCTCCTTCCAGGTTTCAGCCCGTACCTCTGTATAGGCTGTCAGCTTGCAAGTTAGAGGGAGTGTGAATGGACTACGAGCGTGCTAGTCAGTATGCATTGGAGGACGGTACTTGTAGTGTATTTATCCACAGGAATCTGTGAATGAATGATGCTGCTGTGTGAGCGGAGCCTCGCACAGCCGTGCTGTTTTCTAAATGTGACAGCGGGTGTGGGGTGGGGAGGATCCCCTGCCCGCTGTCACAGTGGAGGGGAGGGGGGGTGAGGAGGACATGCACAGGAGCATGTTACAAGTTACACCCTGCATATACTGTAGGTGAAACAGGTAACATGCTCCAGGTGAACTTAGCCTTTATTGTATGTAGCACCCTCCTAGGTAGCTGCTAGAAGAAAGTACAGTTTTTGGTCTTTCTGCTTACCAGGAAGATGGTCAGGTAAAACTTAGAGGGCTCTCTGCCTACCAGGGAGCAGGATCTATTGGTTAGGTCTGCTCATTGGACTCCGGTGCAGCTCAGCTTATTCTGACTGTCCCCCACTGGTCCAATAGGGAGGCATATTAGACAGTGGGAGGGGACCTGACAAGTGAGTGCACAGGCTTTGTTGCAGCCCTGGTAATTGGCAGGAGGAAAGTGCTGCATTGCATGGTGCGATACTGTAAATAAATCCAGAGTACATGTGCTTAGAGTTAGTTGAGACGGGGAACAGAGCCTAGGCAGGAGAGGGGCGGCTGCCCTCTCCTCCACAGAGGAGGCCATGCAGCCCTGGGTGGTCGACCCAGGGACCTAGAGACTGAGAAGCTGAACCCAGAGGTCCTGCAGAGCTGACTAGAAGAGAGACATCGGGACGGATTTGATTCTGCCTACTGTGAGTACAGATCTGTGTCTCTGGGGCCTGTCGAGTGAGGGCCGCTCCCTTCAGCTAGAAGAGTCAGTGGACGGGTGTCAGTAAAGGGGATGCTAGAGAGTGTCCTGAAGATAAAGTAGTTCATCAAGTCTGCTGCTAGTGAGAGCAAGAAGACTTAATTACTCCATAAAGAAATAATTCCGGCCGGCTGCATTTTCAAAAATCCTTTTATTGAAGCTTCATATGACAAGTGGTTGACAGATGGAGCAGGGGACAAAGAGGTAGACGCACTTCACGCAAATTTTAGTGCTTAGTTATTTGATGAAACGCGTCTACCTCTTTGTCCCCTGCTCCATCTGTCAACCACTTGCCATATAAAGCTTCAATAAAAGGATTTTTGGAAGCGCAGCCGTCCGGAATTATTTCTTTATGTTACACAGCATGCGAGCTGGACTAACACCTGACTAGTGTGTGTGGGAATTAACCAGAGACTCACTCAACCGGAGCTGCTTTTCTTGTTTCAGTAATTACTCCATACATGTAGCTGTATGGTTAAAGCAGTGTGTCTGCTTCCACAGATAATCCGGTGAGGTCAAGTGAGAGTTGTCCTTATCTATTGTGAATAGTTCCAGTTGGAGTATCCCGCTCATCCCTTCTCCCATCCAAGTTCCACGTTAAGAACAAAAACCCAAATACCCTGGACTGGTCATTGATTAATGAGCAAATGGGAGTAAGGGTGGGACAAGCGGGAACTCCTAGCAACTAAGCGGGAACCCCTAGCAGGACAGTGGGAAACCCTCAGCAACTAAGGGGGTACCCTCTAAACCTAAGTGAGAATCCTCAGCAACTAAGTGGGAAACATTGGCAATCGGCTGCAGGTAACCAGAGAGAGGCCTATGAGGTCAACACTCTACCTGTGAGGTCAACACCCTACTTGGACAGTGCTTCGTGTATATATATATATATATATATATATATATATATATATATATATCTCAATATATATATAAAATTAGCATAATTAGCATATGCTTTTTCGTCTGTAACATGATTTTCTAACTTCTCTTGTAAAGGCTAATGGTATTAGATTTCTTTTTCTTCACGTTTATATGTTTGCAAACATATTAGCAAGCACTTGCAATATGTATGATATTAATTATGGCTCTTAAAAAAAAAAATCAGCACCCTAAACCTATGAAATTGAAATGCTTTCCTTTTATGCTGCAACTAAAATGAAAACACTCCTATTTAGCCATATCGTTATGCTTCTAGACGTGTTATTCCCAGGCAGGAAGGTACTTCCTACAGTATTTATTATAGAATATATTTTTACATTTCCTTTTTTAGTGTTGATATCTATATTTAACTATGCACTTCCCTAGTCTACAAGACTGGGATCTTCTTCAAGTTGTTTACCTTGCTTTTCTAAAATGTTTTTTAGTTCCTTTGCTACTTTACTAAATCCAGTTTTTACAGGTGATGTCTAGATAGTTGTCATCATCGAACAATAAGGTCCTCATTTTTATTTGCTGTCTTTAAAGTTTTTAGCATCATTTGAAATTGAGTCCTGTCATTTTCTAGAGGTGGCTTATACCAGACCCAATTACAGGTAATGCATTTATCACTTGGTACATACATTACATAGATTTAACAAGCAGACAAGTCCCTTCCTGCTTTGCGCCTATTTATTATTTTTTGTAATTGCAATATAGACTTCTAAATTCAGTATACACTCATGGTTTTTATACAGCTAAGTTTCTGTAGTACATACTATAGAATAATCCTTGTCAATCATCATCAGTTCCAGTTTGTTGATTAGCTTTTTTTGTATCTCAACATACATTTAATGTTTTACTGTCACATTTTGCTTTATTTATGGCATAAGTAGTTTTAATTACCTCCTCACTTTTCTTGCTAGTTGTCACACCCCTCACTTGTATTAACCCCTGCTAATGCCCATTCAGAACCTCTTGATTTTGGTGCCTTTTCTCTCTCTCTGCCTTTGGATCCTGGTTTAAGGCTTCATTCACATTTGGTATTCTGGGAGCTCCGGCAGAATCGCTGCGATTCTGCCTATAATCTCAAAACACACTACAATCACAAAATGTAGGTTCAGGTGCCCAGGGCCGGCGCTGCTGCTAGGCGAACTAGGCAGATGCCTAGGGCTCTCTGCTGCCTAGGGGTGCAGCCAAGGCTGCTGACTTCCCTGCTAGCCTGGCCAGGGAACATGAGGGACTGAAGACCGCCACCCCACACAGGGCTGGGGCGCTGACTGACTCTCTGCTGGCCAATCCAGAGAAAGCAGCAGCCGTGGAGGACATCTGTCACAGCTGCTGCAGAGAAGGTCAGCAGCAGCTCAGCCTGTGAGGAGGGCGACACCAAGCCAGCTCCCGGGAGTCGGAGGACAGCTGGAGGAGGTGGGCACCATGCCTCAGGATGGAGAAGTTCTGCTGCCCCGGTGAGTCCACTTTGACCTGGCTGGTCACAGGGGGGGGGATGTGTGGTGGTGTCAGTTTTGCCTAGGGTGCAAAATAGTCATGCACCGGCTCTGCAGGTGCCATTATTTTCAATAGCAAATAAAACATGGTGCGGTTTTACTTTCATTGCAATGCGATTTGCCACAGCACGTTTTAAACAGACCCCTGATGTCTCACTTTTGAGATAGCGAAAGGGGTTGAGGACAGATTCATCGGCTTTAGCTGCACAGAAAAGGCCCGGTTCACATTGGTGCGACCTGAAAGTCGCGCGACTTTGACAGGCGTCTTCGGTGCGACTTTAACAGGCATCTTCAGCGCGACTTTGAAGCAACTTCAGGGAATTCCTTTGTAACCTTCCTTTAATGTCAGATCCAAATCACATTAACCACTTCAGCCCCGGAAGAATTTACCCCCTTCCTGACCAGAGCACTTTTTGCGATTCGGCACTGCGTCGCGTTAACAGACAATTGAGCGGTCGTGCGACGCTGCACCCAAGCAAAATTGATGTCATTTTTTTTCCCCACAAATAGAGCTTTCTTTTGGTGGTATTTGATCGCCTCTGCAGTTTTTATTTTTTGCGCTATAATCAAAAAAAGAGTGACAATTTTGAAAAAAACACAATATTTTGTACTATTTGCGGTAATAAATATCCCATTTTTTTTTAAAAGCACATTTTTTCTCAGTTTAAGGTTGATATGTATTCTTCTACATATTTTTAGTAAAAAAAAATCACAATGAGCGTATATTGATTGGTTTGCGCAAAAGTTAGGGGATAGTTTTATAGCATTTTTAATATTATTATTTTTTTTTTTACTAGTAATGGTGGTGATCTGTGATTTTTATCGTGACTGCGACATTATGACGGACACATCGGACAATTTTGACACATTTTTGGGACCATTGGCATTAATACAGCGATCATTGTGATCAGAGTCAGCGGTTGCTACCGATCACTGACTATTCACTAAGACAAGGAAGAGGCCGGCAAATGAGTCATTTACTGGCTCCTTCTCCACTCTTCATCCTGACAGATCAGCCGGTGGGAGGGGGAAACCTGGCAGCGCTGCGTGGGGGGCAGGGAAACCCTAAGGGCCTGGGGCAGCATGATAGCGATAGGGAGGCAGCGGGAGCAGCATGTGGAGGAACTGATGTCCTCCATTTCTCTCCTGCAACCGTTGAATGTCTGCAGGAGGGAGAGGAGGAGAAACAGGCATTCAGCAGTTACATGGAGGAATTGGTACCTCTACATGCTGAATCTCCCCCCCCCCCACCCGCCGCTCTCATATTCAGGCATACAGGGCGGCCACAAGGGCCTCCTGGAGCATGGGGCTGGGTCCCAATGGCCACGTACCTACGTGCCTCTTTTATTTTCAACTACAGGCTTTAGTAGGAAAATTGTTAATTTTTTTTTTTTTCTGCCCCCCACCCGCATAACACAGCTCTTATTAAGTGAAAGCACGTGCATGAATGTGCGGGAGCTTGCAAAGGCAATATCACTAATTATAAAAGTGAGAAGATTTGTGCTGTCTGTCAAAATATATCTGTAACTTCACAATAAGTCCCAATTCAGCTACAAAATGTTCATCTTCAGTCCAGTACATTTGTATTTAAAGTGGTGTTCCGGCCAAAATTATACTTTTTAAATAAAAATACCCCTATAATACACAAGCTTAATGTATTCTAGTAAAGTTAGTCTGTAAACTAAGGTCTGTTTTGTTAGTTTATAGCAGTAGTTTGTTATTTTATAAACTTACAGCAGGCCGTGGCCATCTTAAGTGTGGGCATTTGAAGCCAGACTATATTTCTTCCTGGATCTCATCCTTGCAGATCTCGCACATGCTCAGTGCAGCACAAGCAGTGTAATAGGTTTCAGGTCAGGTTTCCATAGCAACGGCAGTTTTAGAGGAAGTTGCCGCCCCACGTGCTCAGTGCAGCACAAGCAGTGTAATAGGTTTCAGGTCAGGTTTCCATAGCAACGGCAGTTTCAGAGGAAGTTGCCACCCCTTCCCAGAAGGCATTGCAAACAGGAAATGCTGCGATGGGCCGCGGCCAGGGAGGAGGAAGTGAAAAATGAATACAGCAGATATACAGTAGGTGCTGAGAAAAAAAATAAAAAAATATCCAATTTGTTTACAGTGCACAGTTTAGTGAGGGATGCTGAAGAGTTGTGTTCAGCCCCCTTTACTCTGATACCCCTAAATAAAATTTAGTGGAACCAATTGCCTTCAGAAGTCACCTAATTAGTAAATAAAGTCCATCTGTGCGTAATTTAATCTCAGTATAAACACAGCTGTTCTGTGAAGCCCTCAGAGGTTTGTTAGAGAACCTTAGCGAACAAATAGTATCATGAAGGCCAAGGAACACATCAGACAGGTCATGGATAAAGTTGTGGAGAGGTTTAAAGAAGGGTTAGGTTATAAAAAATATCCCAAGCTTTGGACATCTCACGGAGCACTGTTCAATCCATCATCCAAAAATGCAAAGAGTATGGCAGAACTGCAAATCTACCAAGACATGGCTGTCCACCTAAACTGACAGGCTGGGCAAAGAGAGCATTAATCAGAGAAGCAGCCAAGAGGCCCATGGTAGTCCGGGGGAGCTGCAGAGATCCGCAGCTCAGGTGGGAGAATCTGTCCACAGGACAACTATTAGTCATGCACGCAACAAATCTGACCTTTATGGAAGAGTGGCAAGAAGAAAGCCATTGTTGAAAGAAAGCCATAAGAAGTCCCATTTGCAGTTTGTGAGAAGCCATCTGGGGGACACAGCAAACATGTGGAAGAAGGTGCTCTGGTCAGATGAGACCAAAGTAGAACTTTTTGGCCTAAAAGCAAAACGCTATGTGTGGCAGAAAGCACACCCTGAACACACCATCCCCACCGTGAAACATGGTGGGGGCAGCATCATGTTGTGTGGATGCTTTTCTTCAGCAGGGACAGGGAAGCTGGTCAGAGTTGATGGGAAGATGGATGGAGCCAAATACAGGGCAATCTTAGAAGAAAACCTGTTAGAGTCTGCAAAGGACTTGAGACTGGGCCAGAGGTTCACCTTCTAGCAGAATAGCAACCCTAAACACACAGCCAGGGCTACACTGGAATGGTTTAGATGAAAGCATATTCATGTATTAGAATAGCCCAGTTAAAGTCCAGACCTAAATCCACTTAAGAGTCTGTGGCAAGACTTGAAAATTGCTGTTCAGGGCCGCTCTCCATCCAATCTGACAGAGCTTGAGCTTTTTTGCAAAGAAGAATGGGCAAAAATGTCACTCTCTAGATGTGCAAAGCTGGTAGAGACATTCCCAAAAAGACTTGCAGCTGTAATTGCAGTGAAAGGTGGTTCTACAAAGTATTGACTCAGGGGGGCGCCATACATTATAAAAAAATGTTGAAAACCATTTATCATTTTCCCCTCCACTTCACAATTATGTGCCACTTTGTGTTGGTCTATCACATAAAATCCGAATAAAATACATTTACGTTTTTGGTTGTTACATGACAAAATGTGGAACATTTTTGAAACAACATGCCATCAGGTGCCCCCAGCGGAGTCTGTCCTTACATCAGGTGCCCCCCGTCGGAGTCCGTCCTTACAGCATGTGCCCCCAGCAGAGTCCCTCCTTACATCCCGTGCCCCCAGCAGAGTCCCTTCTCACATCAGGTGCCCCCAGCAGCGGAGTCCTCCTCACATCTGTGTCCCCATCAGCAAAGTCCTCCTTACATCTGTGTCCCCATCAGCAAAGCCCCTCCTTACATCTGTGTCCCCATCACCGGAGCCCCTCCTTACATCTGTGTCCCCATCAGCGGAGCCCCTCCTTACATCAGTGTCCCCATCAGCGGAGCCCCTCCTTACATCTGTGTCCCCATCAGCGGAGTCCTCCTTACATCTGTGTCCCCATCAGTGGAGCCCCTCCTTACATTTGTGTCCCCATCAGCAGAGCCCCTCCTCACATTAGGTGCCCCCAGCAGCGGAGTCCCTCCTCACATCTGTGTCCCCATTAGCGGAGTCCCTCCTTACATCTGTATCGCCATCAGCGGAGTCCTCCTTACATGAGTGTCCCCATCAGCGGAGCCCGTCGTTATATCTGTGTCCCCATCAGCGGAGTCCTCCTTACATCTGTGTCCCCATCAGTGGAGCCCCTCCTTACATCTGTGTCCCCATCAGTGGAGCCCCTCCTTACATCAGTGCCCCCATCAGCGGAGTCCTCCTTACATCTGTGTCCCCATCAGCGGAGTCCTCCTTACATCTGTGTCCCAAGCAGCGGAGTCCACCTTACATCTGTGTCCCCATCAGGGAAGCCCCTCCTTACATCAGTGTCCCCATCAGCAGAGTCCTCCTCACATGTGTGTCCCCATCAGCAGAGTCCTCCTCACATCTCAGTGTCCCCATCAGCAGAGTCCTCCTCACATGTGTCCCCATCAGCGGAGTCCTCCTCACATCTCAGTGTCCCCATCAGCAGAGTCCTCCTCACATGTGTCCCCGGCACCGGAGCCCCTCCTTCATCCCGCGTCCCCTTCAGCGGCAGCTATTAGGTTCCTGGCTTTCTCCGTGTGTTCAGTGGAGAGGGGAGGGGCCTTCCCTCTCCACTGAACACAAGGGGATTAGTCCTCACGGCGGCCATTTTTTGTAGCCTGCCGTAGTGATACAAATCACCCGGCCGTAGTGATACTACGGGCAGGTGGAAGTTGTCCGGCACGATGGACTGCGCCACAAGCCCATTCAAAACCCCGTAAATGAATCGTCTCGTCTGCAATCTCACGCTTCCCATAGTGCAGTGCACTGTGTCTGTTTCTGTATGAAAGTACATCTGCACCATCTTAAACCTCAAAACTATGAAAGTCTAGAAGTTATGGAGAGAATCCCCCAGGTCTGCCTTCACCTCCTTGCTCCATGGGGACTTCTTGGTTTCCAGGACATCAGGGACACATACTGTACCTAAATGTTCTAATTTCTCCAGTACATCAGTGTTTCCTATGTCTGTCTATGACCGCATCAAGGCAGGTAAATCAGAACCTGTCTTGGGCAGAACTTCACATTCCCACCTTGTCCGCTGTATATATTCTATACATACATTGGCAGCCGACAGCGTTTAGACCCAGGGAGGTGGTTTCTATATCTGGAGGTCTTCCAAGACCTGTGTTGTAGGTGGGGAACTCTGCATGTTGACCACTTAGCTTTCCAGATTCAACAACAAACTGGACAGATTAGTCTCCAGTGAAGGGATCCTCGAGTGGAAGCAGTGGATGCTTTGGTGGATCCATGGGATTAGTACACCCTGATTTTCGCCTTTCCTTCCTTGAAACATTTCAAAATTTGCAGGGTTGAGAGGAAGGGCATTGTGATAATCTTCATTGCTCCTGGTCTAAACTCTGTGTGCCCTTCCACAATGTCAGAATCTTTTATCAAAGAACGACTTTCCATCCTTGTCCACTGTCGATAGCTTTAATGGTTTGGCTATTGAAGCCCAGTTGTTTTTTTGTTTTGTTTTGTTTTTTTGCAATATGGCTATCTATGGATCTGTGTTTTCTATAATGCTAGAAATTAGGAAGGCTACTTCTCGTAAGGTCTTCCATCAGACATGGAAGACATATTTCACTGTGTGTGGGTCTCAGGGATTCCACCCTGGGAGTTTCTCAGTGAGACAAATCCTCTTTCTACAGTTGGGTCTGGACCAGTGTTGGGCTCTTGGCACTATCAAGGGTCAAGTTGTCTATCTTGTTTTAGAGACCATTGCATACCTCACAACTTTGTGAGATGGGAGCGAGGGACACCTATTAGCATTACTATATACTATTATACTACTACTATATACTATATATTACTAGTATGTAGGCATAGCACACACCCCTTGCCACTCCTCCTCAAAGGAGATATATTTTTTTTTAAAAGCATTAGTTAAACCTACAAGTACTTTTTTTATCACTACTATTCCTTTATTACTTTATAGTGGCTTTTGAAATTTACAAATGCAGCAATAGAAATTGGATGAAGGGTTTAGCACAGGGAAACACTTTTTGAAAGGTAAAAAGTGCCTTTTTTTATACAACTATATAGATCAGACCAAAATGAGGGGCAAATGAGGAGGAAAGATGGCCAGAGGGACTGTGTTCCAAATCAGGCTCAGTCCCTCGAAATCAGGGACAGCTGGGAGCTATGCATTGGCCCCTTACTTCTTGAAAACCTTTGTACAGGAAGATTTCCCTGTGCATTCCTCTGTGACTCCATGGGATCTGAATTTGTTGCTCTCTGCACTTCAAAAACTGCCTTTAAAAACCCATTAGAGGCAGCCCTTTCTCTCATAGGGTGACTTTTCTTATAGTCATCACTTCTTTAAGTCAAGTGTCTGAACTGGCAGCATTATCTTGCAAAGAACCCTTTCTTGTTTTGCATTAGGACAAGATGGTAGGGACCCAAGACCTTCTTATTTCCCAAGATAGTTATTAGACATGTGCACAGCCAAAAAAATTCGTTTATTTTCGTTTTCGTTTCATTAGTTTATTATTTTTTTCGTTTTTCGGGTCATTCGTTATGATCGCGATTCGTAAATTCGTTCATTCGTAAATTCGTAAATTAGTTCATTCGTACATTCGTTCATTCGTAATTCGAACATTCGTTCATTCGTACATTCGTTCATTCGTACATTCGTACATTTTTACATTTGTGCATTCGTAAATTCATACATTCGTAAAATCGTACATTTGTAAATTAGAAAATTCGGAAATTTGTAAATTCGAAGTTTGAAGATCCAAAAACCCGAAAATTCAAAAATCTGAAATAGTAACTAACTATTAAATTATAAGTATTGTATTTTCCTTTCAAACTTGACTGTCAGTGAACGTAACAAATACAAATTTAACCGAAGTTACGAACTATCCAAAACGAATGCTGCATCTAAACAAATGGAACAGAACAAATTAATAATAAATAATAATAATAAAACGTTGTTATTATTATTATTGTTATTTATTATTATTAATTCATTACGTTCCATTCCGTTTTTTCGGATCATTCATAACTTCGGATAAATTTGTACGTGTTACATTCACTAACAGCCAAATTTAAAAGGAAATTACAATACCTATAATTTAAAAGTTACTAGTAATTACTAATAGTTAAGTTATTATTAGTTAACTATTATTTCAGATTTCCGAATTTTCGAATTTACAAATTTACGAATTCACTAATTTACTAATGTACGAATGCACGAATGTACGAATGTACGAATGTAAATTGCGAATGTACGAATGTTCGAATGCCCGAATTTACGAATGTCCAATTTTATCGAATTTACGAATATTCGGAAAAAATTCGTTAAACGGGTTTTCGTTATTTCGGATATTCCCGAATTAACGAATTTGTCGAAATTCGTTAAAAAACGAATTCGGAACGAAACGAATTGCACATGCCTAATAGTTATGCCTTTTACTTCAACCAGAACTTAGTTCTCCCATCCCTTTATTTGGCTCCAGCCCACCAAGGAATCCAGACCATTGCCTGGATGTGCTTTGGGCTGTGATAGTCCACCTGCTTCTTCAGGAAGACTGATGTAATAGGATCATGTAATCCTGTACTGACCCCTGTAAGGGTGCATAGGCTTCTGGCCTCACCATCTCTAGATGACTGAGGTAGACTATCATCCTATCATATGCACTTATGGATTGGGTTCTACCCTTTCCTGTCAATGGGTTAGGTATATGAGTGCTTCTTGGTCTTTGCCGCATTAAGCTACTTTTCTGTTACACTTTGCGTCTATCTCTTAAAGGTCTTGCGGTAAAACCAAGGAAGCTTAGACTTCTGTAGTGTATAAATGCTTTACTAAACAGGAAAGCTGCCCATACAACTGTAGAATACACAATACAACACAACTCATAGCTTACAAAATATACCTACAAATATAAGCAATAAGTAAACTAAACCATTACGCAGCTTGGGGTTTAAGATGTAATGTCCTTCATGGTTCCTTGCTCAGAGTCCAACTCAAAACGTCTCCAAAGTTCTCAAGCTCCTGGCAACCATGTCTTCCTCTTCGTCCCTCCAAACACAACTCTCTTCCCTCTCTCCATATGCTTGTTTCAAAAGACCCCAAGCCCCTCCCACCAACTTCCTGTATACCAACTTCCTCTGATCAGCTCCAAAACCTATCCAACTGGTTTATTTACATATCAATGGAGGGGGCTGGGGGGGGGGGGGGGGTTGGTTGTACGGAAGCCTGGCTTCTCTGCAAACATATGCTCTTAAAAATCTAACTCTATATTATTGCTATCAAGACAATACAAGTGGCCATAGCAACACATTTTCCCATCTAGTTTTCACAGATGCAGTCACTGTTCAGGTATTCAAGCATTATTATTATTATGCTACCCGCTACAATAACAAATGGTACCGATTCCTTCATCCACGCTGTTGAGCATGCATAAAGGATTCCATTTATTTTCTCTTGTTCAGTCTGTAGGCATAATGGGTGAAATCTAGCGTTGTATGGCTAGCTTGAGACTAAAGTAGAATAGAAAGGGTTCTACCTGCAGCACCACTGGGATCTTCTACAATTTTCTTCCCAACAAATGCTGCATGCTTATGGTAGAAGTTTTGTTCTCATTTATCAATAGAAAATGGAACAATCTGCACTCTCAACTACATCTGCCAAAAAAAGAAAAAAGAAAAAAGGAATTGTATGCTGATCCTTTAACCCTTTTACTGCAAGAGCCTTTTTTTTGCATACATTAGTAAAAAAAAAAAATTTAGCCCTGAAGATTACATAACCCCCCAAACATTATAGATTTTCTGAAAGCAGATACCCTGGAGAATTAAAAAAAGTTGTAGTTCCAATTTGTTATGTCACACAATATTACCGCAAAGGTCTAGGAAACGCAAAATGTTAGGTAGAAAGTTAATCTTAGGGAACACAAATGTAACAAATTACCTAATTTTTTGGTAAAATCTCAAAGACGAGGTTGCACTACGTAAATAGATACCCAGCATGTCAGTCATGCGCCTGTGAAATGGCGACAAACTTCAGTACCCTACATTTTCCATAGGTGACACATTAAAAGCCCCCTATAGGTCATTAGTTTAGTGTTACAGAGGAGGTCTGATGCTAGTAATATTGCTTTCACGGTGATATGTAACTTATGTATTGCAATCAATGTTTTCATGCATAGGCGCCCCTGACGCTTGCATTTATGTTCATAGGTGCGGATATGTGGGGGTCTCCAAAAAAATTTGGGGGGGTTTTATGTGATTGGGTGTAACGTTAGTTTTTTACTATTATATTTTTATTTTTGTACTTAAAGAGGAAGTAAACTTCCTCTGCTTACATTTACCTATAGGTAAACCTATAATAAAGCTTACCTATAGGTATTGAAAATATCTCGTACAGAAGTACTGTTTAGAAAATATTTAGTATACATGCAGGCAGTGACATCACTGGTGCATGCGCCCTGAAGGAACAGGCATGGGTGCCGTTCCTTCCGAGCTCTGTGCCATGAACGGTGGCTCCGGCCAATCAGGCCGAACCCGTTTTTTTGTTTTTTTTTCTTTTTTTTTTTAAACTGGGTTTAAAGCTTCTTTAACTTTTTATTTTTTTATCACAAAGGGACAAAAAGTCCCCTATGCGATGACTTTTTGTTGACAGGTTCTCTTTATTTCAATTGCAATACATTCTTTTCCGGCCAAGCTGGCCAGGAACACTGAGAGGCGGACCCAGAAGTGACGTCAAATGCGTCGCTTTCCGGGTCGGCAACAAGGAAGGTCAACGTCCGCTCTTCTCCCTCCTACCTGGCGGCACCCGCTATGCCAGGTAAGTGGGTATCTTGGGCAAGCGGAGTGTGGGATACATTGCGGGGGCACTCAGGGAGGGAGGTCATTACAGGGGATGTGTGGAAGTAATCGGGTGGACGCGCAGCCACCCGAATGCTTTAATCTGACAGGCAGGAGTCTACTTGTCAGATTTACGCACAATCCCGGTGGTGAGTAATGCGTGAAAAACCCCTCGACCTGGCAGCGAAGGGGTTAAAAGGAGCTTGTCATGATTACATGGATACAATAATGATCATGCACAGTTCACAATTATGTTGTTGCTATGCTGGGGTTTATTTTTTTTTGGAAAGATAAAAATGAAATGGCTGAGATGCAATACTATCACAGCTACAGACAGAAAGCCATAAGAGAGCAGCAGTGGAATCAATGATCATCATGAATGATAAACGTAGAATGGTCTGTGTAACTGTAAAAATCAATTTCAGTTTGCAGTTACACAAATCATAGAACCTTTTAGAAGCTGCATAGCTAAGGGATTTTCTTCTTTGTCCACAGATCATGAAAAGTACTAATACAAGGCCTAAATACTATGCAATGAATCCTTTTTAACATTCAGAGGTGTGATTCAGAAGAAAAACATGTGTTAAAATATGCTTTCACTGACATTTGTCTTGTTCTTTAAGGACACTAGTTATTGAGCAAAATCAAAATCTCCTAGGCAACCAAGTCACAGAAAATACAGTTCCCTGTCAATGAAAGTACACATAACCTAATAGGTTGCTTTTGCAGAAGAATTACACAAGGATGCATAACCTCCAAAGACATGCTGGTAGGTACTTGGCTCCTGTCTAAGTTGGCCCTAGTATATGTATATATGCAGATGAGTTAGGGACCTTAGATGGTAAGATCCTTGAGGGCAGGGGCTCATGTGATTGTACTAAAAAATAAATAAATATAAAACGCTGCATAAATTGATAGTGTTATTAAATTATGCAGCGTTTAATATTTATTCATTTTTTTATTTACCCCATGTTGGTTTATGTAAAGAGTAAACTGGGGATATGGATAAAATGACCCTTATCAATGTCAGGAAGAATACAGTTGATCAAATCTATCATATTACCCAAGTGTTGATATGTGTTCTCACACTCCCCAGTAAGGATACCTAAACAGATATTTAAAACATTTAATTCCCAGATCACTAAGTTCATATGGGCACAGGGTAGATGTAAACTAAAACTCACAACATTACAACGACCCAAAACAGCAGCAGGGTTGGCACTAGAGCTGCACGACTCTGGCTAAAATGAGAATCACGATTTTTTTTGCTTAGAAGATAGATCACGATTCTCACGGCGTAACATCATCTTACACGTTAAAACAAAAAAGAAATTGGGCTAACTTTACTGTTTCGTTTTTGTTTTTTTTTATTATTATTATTCATTGAAGTGTATTTTTTCCCAAAAAAATGCATTTGAAAGACCGCTGGGCAAATACAGTGTGACATAAAATATTGCAGCAATTGCCATTTTATTCCCTAGGGTCTCTGCTAAAATATATATAATGTTTGGGGGTTCCAAGTAATTTTCTAGCAAAAAATATTGATTTTAACTTAAAGTAGGGTTCCACCCAAAAAAAAAAAAACTACATGAAAAATCCTAAAAAAAAATACAAAAAAAATTTGGATATTTTTTTTTTTTTTACTTACCTCTAAGTGCCTGTTGCTAGGAGGTCCCTCGTAGTCTGCCTCTTCCAGTGCCTGGGCTGGTGACATCACTTCCCCCTCAGCACAGGAAGGGCTCAGCTCTGCTCCCTCCTGTCAATCATCTGGGACCCATTACAGGTCTCAGGTGACTGAGCGGCCAATCACGGCGCTCGGCGCCGCTCGCGCATGCGCATAGGGTGCCAGGCTGTGAAGCCACAGCCCGGCACCCACAGTTGCAATGCCGGCGCCGCTGAACGGAGGGGGAGACGAGCGGGGCTTCGATCCCCCGCATCGCTGGACCCTGGGACAGGTAAGTGTCCAATTAAAAGTCAGAAGCTGCAGTATTTGTAGCTGCTGACTTTTATTTATTTTTTTTGACTGGAACTCCTAAGAAAGAAGTGTCAGAAAAAGATTTAGACTGTAAGTGGTTAAACTTCCTGCATTTACATGTTGTTGAAAACTTGGCAGACTGCCTGGATTATTTATTTACACAGAAGTTCTATCCCTTTGATCTAAGAAGGAAGCTTAGTTACAATGTTTCAAGTTAAAGACTTGGCAGGCTGCTCGGATGCTTTCTTTTGACAGCTGAGTGAGCAGATAAAGTCTCTCCACTTGTTATATGAAAGAATCGGCAAAATCTGCAGGAGTGATTGTCAGAGGGGTGAATCGAGATCACAATTTTTTAACGATAAATTGTGCAGCTCTAGGTAGCACTGCCAGATTTATATTTATATTATCTGGCAGGCCAATTAAAACACTTAAAGTGGTGTTCCGGCCGAAATTATACTTTTTAAATAAAAATACCCCTATAATACACAAGCTTAATGTATTCTAGTAAAGTTAGTCTGTAAACTAAGGTCTGTTTTGTTAGTTTATAGCAGTAGTTTGATATTTTATAAACTTACAGCAGGCCGTGGCCATCTTAAGTCTGGGCATCTGAAGCCAGACTGTATTTCTTCCTGGATCTCATCCTTGCAGATCTCGCACATGCTCAGTGCAGCACAAGCAGTGTAATAGGTTTCAGGTCAAGTTTTCATAGCAACGGCAGTGTCAGAGGAAGTTGCCGCCCCTTCCCAGAAGGCATTGCAAACAGGAAATGATGCGATGGGCCGCGGCCAGGGAGGAGGAAGTGAAAAATTAATACAGCAGATATACAGTAAGTGCTGAGAAATTTTTTTTTAAAATATCCAATTCGTTTACAGTGCACAGTTTAGAGAGGGATGCTGAAGAGTTGTAAAAGTGGGTGGAACTCCACTTTAAGAGCGCAGGTACTGCAGGAGTGGAACAATATTTATTAAGTAAGATGTAA
Source organism: Lithobates clamitans (assembly GCA_037952925.1). NCBI lineage: Eukaryota > Metazoa > Chordata > Amphibia > Anura > Ranidae > Lithobates > Lithobates clamitans. The sequence continues at coordinate 6,693,759 of JBBGZY010000619.1, read as the reverse complement.
GTAAATGATCTCTTGGTGGGTCTGGAAGCAACCGACTTGAGGAGGGTTGGAGCAAAAATTCCTCTTCTTATACTGGCTAGGTCAGTATGGAAGGAGGCAAAAAAACTGACGGGATTCATTGATATCCCGCCAGAAACTGCTTTGTGGAATAACCCAACATTTGAACAGTTATGCGTCATACACACAATCGCACATTCAAACAACAAAATCCATGTTTTTTTTCCGACGGATGTTGGCTCAAACTTGTCTTGCATACACACGGTCACACAAATCTTGTCGGAAATTCCAAACGTCAAGAACGCGGTGACGTACAACCCGTACGACGACGCGAGGAAAATGAAGTTCAAAAGCCAATGCGGCTCTTCTGCTTGATTCCGAGCATGCGTGGAACTTTGTGCGTCGGAATTTAGGACAACGGATTTTGTTGTCGGAAAATTTGAGATCCAGATCTCAAATTTTGTTTGTTGGAAATTCCGACGGAAAATGTCCGATGGAGCCTACACACGGTCGGAATTTCCGACAACAAGCTCCCATCAAACATTTCTCGTCGGAAATGTATGCGGCATTAGAGGCATTTGAGGATAGCAAATTTTGGGAACAGAAAAAGGTAACAACAACTGGACAGATATATGATAAAAAATACAACACGACCATACAAGAACTTGTGTAAACAATATAACCTCTCGAGTAGATAGTTCTATAAGTATTTGCAGTTTCAACATGTATTACAGGCACAGTTTGGAGGGGAGGAATTTAAAATATCTAAATATCCCCTTATAGGGATCCTAAAAACACAGAAACCAAAGGGATTAATATCTAAACTATATTCACACCTATTACAAAGTAAAATATATGGTGAACCTGTGGGGGCAAGGGATAAATGGCAGGTAGCCATTCCAGATATGACCGATCAGGAGTGGGATGAAATCTGCTGCTCTTATTTGAAAGTATCCCCAGCAATGAATAGGATAATTCAGCTAAATATAATACAGTGGAACCTCGGATTGGGAGTAACGCGGTTAACGAGCATTTCTCAATACGAGCACTGTATTTTTTAAAATCGTAACTCAGTTTGCGAGTGTTGTCTCCAAAACGAGCACAATTCAGGCCAAAGCGGTGTGCAGTACTGCTTTTGGCCTGAGGTGGGGGGGGGCGCCAGAGCCGAGCAGAGCCGAAAGTCGCCGATCGTAGCCGATCAACGTTTTTCAGAAATGCACGGAAAGCCCAGAGGACACTTCGGCTGACCTCGGCAAATCTCGGGTAGGAAGTCTTTCCGAGGTTTTCCGAGGTCAGCCGAAGTGTCCTCTGGGCTTTTCGGCCATTTCCGAGGCTCTCTGACGCCCCCCGCCTCTGGCCCTAAGCAGTATTGCATCCCATTGAAGTCAATGCGGAACAAATTATTTTCGTTTCAGTTGACTTCACTGGGAAAACTCGCTTTGCTATGCGAGTACTTTGGATTACGAGCATACTCCTGGAATGGATTATGCTCGTAATCCGAGGTTCCACTGTACATCAGACTTACCTTGGTCCAAATAGGTTGTATAAAATGTAGAGAATGTCTGCATCAAACTGTACACGATGTGGGGAGGAGGGTGCAGATTTAATCCACCTAATGTGGTACTGTGGGAGTATAAGGGGATATTGGCAACAAGTTGGCGTTATAAAAGTACCTGTAATAAATGTAGGACCCTCTACCTAGGTAGGTGCTAGAAGTGAGGATTTTTTTAGTACAGGTAAATTTAGGAAGGCCTAGCTAGAAGCTAGGCCTGTTTGTTTTGATCTGTGTGGGCTGGGAGTGGCTCAGAGCAGCAGCTGTAACTCACAGACAGTATCACTCCACTGTCACCTCCCTCTTCCTTCTGGAGGATTCTAGAAGAAGAGGAGAGAATAAGAGGTGGAGCTATCTGGGGTGTCTCAGGGAGCCCTGACCAATCCCCAACTAGGATTGGCAGGGGGCAGGCCTCCTTGAAATACCTGGAGTCAGCCCAGCTGGGGAGGAGTTGTCGGGTGGAAGAACTGAGGATGGAGTACTAGGCTGTCGGGGCCTTGGAGGGAACTCCCCAGTCTTGGGGGGGGGTGACCTTGGACCTTGTTCAAAGTTCAAAAAAAGACTTTACATCCACTTTAAGAAATAATGGCACCCCTGCACGTCTGTTAAAGGCACCTGGTGTGAACAAACCCTAAATGTAGTTTGTGAGGCAAAGTTCAGTGTTCAATAGGCTGTGACGCAGAGTTGCCTTGTACCTGTAGAAATCAGTGAGCAGCATGTACTGACAGAATAGGCCAGTATGCAGTGGTAGGGCAATCAGTTAGCAGTATGGTGGCAGCAGCTTGTGAGCAATATGGTAGTGGCAGTCAGTGAGCAGTATGGTAGGGCAGCCAGTGAGCGGTATGGTAATGTACGGTAAACTGGATTTTTAGCATCAAAAGGCCAGTTCGGATTCATGCTCATGCTCGTGCACTTTGCACACGTGCTAATATTAATGAGCAAAGGACCAATGTTACTAATGCAGTGCCAGTTCATCGTGGACATATTCGTGTGAAAGAACACATTTGTGCACAAGGCACCCAGTGGCCTACTTAAACTAGTCTAACACTATGAGTGAGCAGTTGCTGAATGGTCTTCAGCTCATTCCTGTGTTCCCAAGACCTGATCTGCTGTACCTGCTTACTCGTGTATGACCCGGCTTGCCTATGGACTTCGCTTCTCCTCTCGCTCTTCCTCTGTTACCTACTACTCCAACCTTGGCTTGTTTACTGGATCTGATCTGCCTGCTGACTCTGTACCCGTCGCCCATCTGTTATTGACCTTGGCCTGCCTCCTTAACTTGCTTTGCCTGGTGATTCAGTGCCTAGCTGCCCAGTTGCTGCTGACTGCTTCTCATCACCTGATTCTGCTTCCATCCCACGCTCTGGTGCGAAGATGCTCCTGCATCCTGTTTTGTGAGGACTGTGACTACCAGCTCTACCCACCTACAAAGTGGACATCACCATCTAGCTGCCACAGCACTCGTGCCACTCCTTGCTTTTACACTCTCTGTCTCCACTTTCAGGAGTGTTGGGCGGGAGGTGCAAGAGAAGCCTCCACAGAATTCCAATCTTCACCAGGTACGTGATAGGTAGTGGCAGTCAGTGAGTGGTATGTAGTCGCAGTCAGTGAGCGGTATGGTAGTGTCAGTCAGTGAGCGGTATGGTAGTGTCAGTCAGCGAGTGGTATGGTAGTGTCAGTCAGTGAGCGGTATGGTGGTGTCAGTCAGTGAGCGGTATGGTGGTGTCAGTCAGTGAGTTATATGTAGTGGCAGTGAGCAAAAGCATGCAATTCGTGCTGGAGAAGCCGCTCTCCATTTGCCACTTACCACACCACTGAAGCTGCAGGGAGACATACAAGGCTGCTCTTTCTACTCCTCTATCTTCAGCTGCTGGATCAGCCACCTGTGTGATGAGGGAAGGAGGTGGCCACACCCCGGTCCCGCTCACCACCTCAGCCTGCATGGGAGAAATTGGGGAAGAATTGCTATTGCTATTGCTACTATTGAGGAGATGAGAGCACCACAAATGACCCCACCCCCCACTGACCTGTACCTTCCTATCAGCTGCGGAAGTAAGTCATGGGAAACCACGGATGCTGGGCAGGCTCCTGTTGTCCACCTTAGCAACCGATGATGTCATTAGTTGGCAGGCTGCAGTCGGGCAGCCTGCAAAGCACACAGGCGGTTACTTGCTAGTTTAGAAAGCACTAAGTTGTAAAAAAGCTTGAGCCGACAGTAAAGAATCTTTGCCTGTCTTTATTGGGGCAGTATTTTCTGCTTTTGCCACAGCACCCCGTTTCAGAAACCCTGTTCAAGTGTATTAGAGCAGGGTTTTTCAATCAGGGTTCCATGGAATCCTCGGGTTCCTCCAGAGGTTGCTGGGGTTTTTTTGAGCCATAAGAAATTTCTGTCTGCCACATAAGGTCCCACTGACACCATTGATCTGCTAGCCATCTGTAAGGAGTTAGGTCTTCCCAATGACCACAAGTGTAAGGCACCTTCTTCCCAATGACCATGACAATAACGTATCATGAGTTGTAGATATAAGAGAAAATTCAATGTAAGGACATTTTTAGAACATTCTAGTGTTTGAAAGATTTTGAATTCTTTGCAGGAGGTCTCTTGTCTTTATGACTTCTTAGACCTCACACATAACAAGTTTTAGAAATTCTGCTCCCCTGGTTCCATTGGTATAGTCTAAAGCTGGATCACTAGACTTTTAGATAAAATATAGTTTTTCTTTCTAGTCAAACAGCCTTGTAGTTAATAGCTAAGTTGGATTCTTGAACCACTGTTAATGGTACACTATCAAGTTAACCAATTAAAGTGATCCTATGCTCTAAAATAAAGGTCCCCTTTACACCTTTCCATTCTGCTGGACTGCCAAAGCACCAGAACGGACTTTTATAGTACATTATCGTGCATTGGGGTCCCTTTGGAAATCAATGACCTACTGGAGGGGGGGAGGGGGTGGGTGCGGGAAGCTGTGGACAGGAGAACACAGTGATTATTTCTAGCGGCTTTAGCTGCTGGTAATAATTGCATGACAAAAATCTGACATGCTGGTTGTACCCAAGGCAATCAATGGATCGACTTTGGTACATTTAGCCTGCCCACAGATGGTTAGAATCTTGGCCAGTCCCTTTTGAACTGGCCGAGATTTGAACCATCTATGGTTGGCTTAAGATGAGGATTCCCCTAATTTTGGAAAGCTTTCTTCTTATTTTCTGTTATTTCTTGATTACAGGAAGTGAATAAAAATCTCCACAGCAGCAAAAAATAATCAATAGGGTTTAACCCTTCCCTACACTATCCAAAACTAACATCAAAAAAGGTTTGTCTATACATGCACTTTAAGCATACTTTGGTAAATAGGGGAATAAAATAAATAAAAATTGAGGCTGAAATGTCATTTCTTTGTAGAGCCAAAGTGCTAACTGAACTATAACAAGGAGGATTATTAATTATGTAAAGCTATAGCAATACAACAATAGAACTGTTGCTTTAATTAACCTGCTGATGTGGGTCACGATTCTAGCAGAAATATAATGGTGATCAAATCCGGTAAGAGCCCCGTGACACAAATGTCTTACTAATTAAAACAGATAGACTTACTCTGAGGTCATGTTTGTGGTATAATAATCCACACCAGACAAATCTAGCATAATGAAATTATGTTACAGCAATTGAAGAGCTTCAGATACTCTGTCAAAGCTCCTTATTAGCCATAAAAACTATCACATTGCAAAATGCTATGCACAGTTCGAATATTTAATGTAAAAGAATAGAAACCCAACAGCTAATTTGGCCTGAAGCCATATCCCCATACCACCTATTTTTGGATTGTGGAAAGGAACCAGAGCACCTGGGGAATCTATCTATCTATCTATCTATCTATCTATCTATCTATCTATCTATCTATCTATCTATCTATCTATCTATCTATCTATCTATCTATCTATCTATCTATCTATCTATCTATCTATCTATCTATCTATCTATCTATCTATCTGTAGCACCCTCTAGTGTGTGCTATAAGTAGTGTATGCTGTGTTAGAGTATGTAAATTGTAGTTAGCTCGTGGCTAAGCCTGAGCTATAGAATCTGGGTCAGGGTTCAGTGACTCAGGGCTGGATGACTCATCCTGACAGCTCCTCTGGTGCCTCCCACTCTGGGAAATTGGAGAATGTTCTAGAGCTATTGGGCAGGAGGATAGGAGGAGGCACAAGAGCATGAGAGAGGACAGCGTGAATAGATCAGCACTGCTGGGGACTAACAAGGGGGGAGACTGCCACATGTAGCCAGTCTCCCTGAAGACAGCAGTAAGGGTCCTTTCACACGCGACGGATCCGTGATGATCTGCCCCGTGAACATCAGCGGGGGTCGCTCTGTTGATCCCCGCTGTGCAGGGACTGCCCTGTCAGATCTCCGCTCTCCCCTATAGGGGGATCGAATGAACACGGACTGTCTGTCCGTGTTCATCCGATCCGCTCTGCAGATGGCTAGAAAAATAGGATTTTCCTCCATCTGCAGAATCGGACCATAGCGGGGACAGATGATATCGGGCGTCAGCGGATATTTATCCGCTGACACCCGCTATCCCATAGGGATGCATGTATGTCCGTATTTCATCCGAAAACGGATGTATGAAATACGGACATACTGTCTGCACGTGTGAAAGGGACCTTAGTCTTCATCTTTTCCTGGGAGATCTCCTGAGAGTCAGCTGGGTGGGCTGGTTAAGAGTCAGTCTGGAGGACTGGTGCGGAGAATTAGTCTGGAGGGCTAGAGAAAGGGGCAGCTGTAGCCAGGTGGGTTGGCAGTGCCTGAAGCAGTGATGCTGGGATCAGTAGCCACTGAGGAGAAGTGCAAACTGATCATTTTTGCTACACCACAAGGAAGTACAAGTTCCTGCCTGTAAAGGGCCATTGCTAAAAAAATCAGTCTGAGAACCTGTCAGATCAACTAACAGTGATTCAGCTGGAGTCTGCAAGCACGTTTGTGCAGGAGGAGAGCAAGGGACACTGTTTATACAGTAGACTGTACATAGGAAGATATCCCTGAAGTTGTTGCCAAAGATTTGGTGCTGAAGTCCAGTGGGCATCCCAAAACAAAGTCAGGGACCGTTCTGCCTGTGAAAATGTTTCTTGTGCCTGGCTGTGCAGGAGTGGGGAATCCAGTTCATCAGCAGTCCCTAGGGGTGTGTGATCTATCTATCTATCTATCTATCTATCTATCTATCTATCTATCTATCTATCTATCTATCTATCTATCTATCTATCTATCTATCTATCTATCCAGATCAGTCTTTCTCAACCTTTTACCCCCCAAGGAACCTTTGGTTAGTGTTTATTTAGGTGAGTGAAAATCCAAGGCCTGATACATGGAGAATTTGCAAGATGAAATATCTCTCTTTCATTACATGTTCTTCCAGATCAAAACCTCTCATCGCCAATAGAGAAATCCCAGACAGACCAATCCATGCTGTAATGGGATATGATCTAACCATTTTGTTACAGTACATGCAGGGTTCTTGCCAGGTCTTCCAGGATTCCTCACAGGTTCCCTGTTGGCATATCCAGGATTACTACTGCACTACTTCACTTTTTTAGTTCCCAGCAATGACACTGGGCATACCCTCTGACCAGAAGGGTTTTTAAGCTTCAGCCTTTCAAGTGGTGGTTGCTGTGTCTTATTGTCAGCTACCTGAAAGCTGAAGAGCTATAACACTTGCCTTTGTGATGCTGACCTGGAGTGACCTGGCTACTCTCTTGCCTTCTGCCTGCCTCGACTGCTGCCTGGACCTGACTAGTCTTTTGCCTGCCATCTACCACAACCTCTGCCAGGACCTGGCTACTCTCTTGGCTGCCGTCTACCACAACCTCTGCCTGGACCTGGCTATGCTCTTGTTTGCCACCCGCCGCAACCTCGACCTCATCCCGACTACTCCTAAAAATAGAAGATATAGCCTGGCTGCTGCACACTTCGCCTGGCCCGAGTGGTTAGCAGGTAAAAGCAGCCTCAGCTCAATTCATCCAGGCCAGCCCCAACATGTTTCGCCCCATCCCAAGTTTCGCCCTGCCCCCGCACACTTCGCCTGGCCTGAGTGGTTAGCAGGTAAAAGCAGCCTCAGCTCAATTCATCTAGGCCAGCCCCAACATGTTTCGTCCCACCCCTGGGGCTTAATCATGGAAGTTGGGACTATCTCTTCATATTTCTACAGCGTTGCTGGGTATCTCTTCCTATTTCTACAGCATGCTCTGGGGCTGGATGAACCTTTCCCCAGCCTGAACCCTGACTAGTCAATGGCATCCAATCTATCGGACCTTGTCAGCCTGAGCGGGGGCCCTTAAGCATTTATCATGAGTCACTACCTTAACACTGTAGCCCTTCTGTTTCTGCAACCCATAACCAGGAGCTACTCTTCAGCAAAGAAAAACAGGGACCATTATGATTTCTGGCTCATCTTCACCATCAGAAGAACTGGTGAAGACTAACTTTGAACAGAAATCCAGTGAATGTAAGGGATGGGCCAACAATAGTAAGACTGGTGAAGAAAAGCCTGGATGATGTTGGACATCCTCTAGCCAGAAAATGAGGCAGGCTCTCTCTGCAGCTTTCAATGCCAACTGTGAGAAGCTCTAAGGCCCCGTTCACACCTCAGCATTTTGTAGCTTGAAGGTCCAAGCTCCAAAACGCTGGAGGAGAAAAATCTATCATTCTCTATGGAGTTCACATCTCCACTCCAAGTCTCCCAAAGCCAAAGCCTGAAGCTCAAAAAAGTTCTGGAGGTTTTTTTGTAGCTCCAATTGAGCAGATTTGCACATTTTTTAATTAATTAATTATTCAAATTAATGGAATGTAGCGATTTTTAAATTTTTGTGCGCTTTAGCGCATTTTGTCACGTGTTTTTGTGTGTTTTTTTGCTCAAATGAAGAAAATGTTTGAAAAAATAGTAATACTACAGTATATGAATAAATAAATGTAAAATAAATACACAAATAACTAAAAATAATCATACATAAATAATAAATAAATAAAATAAATAAGTAATAATAAATTAATAATTAACCCCTAACCTTAAAAAAATATATTAAATATATTATTATTATTATTATTATTATTAACAACAATAATAATATTAAAATAATAATAAATAAACACCCAAACCCCCAAAAATTATAATAATAGCAATGTATTATTATTAATTATAATTATAATAATTTATATATTTATTTATTTTGAGTTAGGGTTAGGATGTTTATGTATTATTATTATTATTATTATTTTAAAGGATTAGGGGTTAATTATTATTTTTTATTATTACATAATATTTATTTATTTATGATTATTTTTATTTTTTTGTGTATTTATTTTACATTTATTTATTATAATTATTATTCGTAGTAGTAGTATTAACACCCTAACCCTAACTAAAATAATAATAATAATAAGACAAAAAATAAAATATTAGCCACTAACCCAAACCCCGATCCCTAATCCTAACTCTAACCTAACCTTAACATTAACCCCTTACTCAAAAAAACAAAAAAAAATGATAATAAATAATAATAAAAAAAGAAATAAAATCTGATGGAAAAGCTAAAAAAGCTGAAAAGCCTAACAACAAATGATGCAACAGATTATAGTTTTCTCTATTGGCTAATAAAAAAAATGCCAAAGCTCTATAACGCTGTATAAAAACGTAAAAAAAAAACACACCAAAATCGTTCATAAAAACATGTGAAAAACTGTAGACAAAACTCAAAGACGCTACTCTCAGGTGTGAATGCAGCCCAAGGTTCCATTCACACCTAAGCGATTTGAATCGGAGGCAGAATTGCAAATCATGCCAAAACATGGAACACATTTGCGATGCCATCACTTCTTAATGGCACCCCAATCGCGGTGCAATTTTGCAAGAGCTTTTTTTTTGGGAAACAGCATTGCACGTTGTGATTTGCTGCGAGTGCAGCGCGATTTATTGCGATTATGAATTGCGCACAGAATCGCGGTGATTCTGTCTGCGTTTCAAATCTGAGCGTCTGAGCATTTTTCCGGTGTTTTGGAATCGTGGCGACACCGCCGGCGTCTGTGATCCATATGGCTCAGGTGTGAATGCAGTGAAATCAGAGTAAGCAATTTCAGTACAGGAGAGGAGTCGGTACAATTGTGCAGGACTGAAGCCTGAAGTTTTATTGAGTCTAGTTAGTCTTGTGTTGCTTCAGGTGCTGTTTAGTTACAATTTGAGCTTACATGTGATATCCGCAGAGACTCACTACAGACATTTGTGTCACATATTGTTCACCGAGTCACCTTTATACAATGATTGCTGCGACTCACTGTAGAGTCACGAAATGTAATTTGTAATCTTGAGATCTTTTCATTAGGAATTAAATTACACTAGTGAAGATAACGCGTCAGTTTAGTTAGAATTAATAGTACAGCTGCTGCCCTCTAATGGAGACACCGATTCATTTAAACAAAGCTCAAATCAATGCACAGTACTTATATCTGCTGAACAGCAACACTCACTGGATGCAGTAACAAAAACTGATTATATAGCCCTATATAAATGGGTAACTAAATCCATTTATACTGTATTTATGCATTGCGGTAAACAGCCGCTTCATACTGTGCACTGCAGCCCTATTAATTCTTATGATAAAGCTGTACTCCAAATGACTGCTGGATGCCGCAATCAGAACAGCTTTCCCCTAGGAGTGAATATGTCCATGGCATGAACTTATAGTAAGAAAAGGACACACCGTGAAGATCACTGGATTGGTGCTGAATGCAAATATTTGTCCCCACTCAGGGAGGTGCGGAGAATTTGCTGTGCGCATAAATGAGTACACCCCAACAGATTTGTCAGAAAACCTTTACTTTTCTTTCCAAACAGTGGCGGCTGGTGCTCAAAATTTTTTGTGGGGGGCGCAAATAAACTGAAAAATCCTTGGAAAAAAAAAACATCAATTGCAGCCTCACCGTGCCTATCAAATTCAGCCACTTTGCCCATCAAAGGCAACCACTGTGCCATCAATTGCAGCCACTGTGCCCAGCAAATGCAGCCACTGTGCCCATCATATGCAGCCACTGTGCCCATCAAATACAGCCACTTTGCCCATCATATGCAGCCACTGTGCCCAGCAAATGCAGCCACTTTGCCCATCATATGCAGCCACTGTGCCCATCAAATGCAGCCACTGTGCCCATCAAATACAGCCACTGTGCCCAGCAAATGCAGCCACGGTTCCATCAAATGGAGCCACTGTGCCCATCATATGCAGCTACTGTGCCCATCAAATACAGCCACTGTGCCCATCAAATGCAGCCACTGTGCCCATAATATGCAGCCACTGTGCCCATCAAATGCAGCTATTGTGCCCATCATATACAGCCACTTTGCCATCAAATGCAGCCCTTGTGCCCATCATTTGCAGTCACTGTGCCCAGCATATGCAGCCACTGTGCCCACCAAATACAGCCACTGTTCCCATCATGTGCGGCCACTGTGCCCACCAAATACAGACACTGTGCCATCATGTGCAGCCACTATGCCCACCAAATGCAGCCACTGTGCCCATCATGTGCAGCCACTGTGCCCAACAAATACAGTCACTGTGCCCATTATATGCAGCCACTGTGCCCAGCATATGCAGCCACTGTGCCCACCAAATACAGCCACGATGCCCATCATATGCAGCCACTGTGCCCATCAAATGCAGCTATTGTGCCCATCATATACAGCCACTTTGCCGTCAAATGCAGCCCTTGTGTCCACCAAATACAGACACTGTGCCTATCATATGCAGCCACTGTGCCCACCAAATACAACCACTGTGTCCATCATGTGCAGCCACTGTGCCCAACAAATACAGTCACTGTGCCCATCATATGCAGCCACTGTGCCCAACATATGCAGCCACTGTGCCCACTAAATACAGCCACGCTGCCCATCATATGCAGCCACTGTGCCCACCAAATATGGTCTGTCCCCCCCCCCGCACGCGCGGCTCTAACAGCGGGGTGACACCATCAAGGTGCTGGTAAGCCCCCCTCATCAGTGTAGTGTGGCTGCGGGATCTTTTCCCTGCTCAGTACAGCAGAGCACTCGGCGGCGCTTTGTCAGGAGAAAGGCGAGCTGTGGGTTGTTAGCGGTTTCCCCTGCTCGCCCCACCCTTTTCCTGTCAGGGTTAAGAGACTTCGGCTCCCACCAGGTTCCCCACCCAGCTTCCTGCCCGATCTGTTCCTTCCCCATTGGCCATAACTGAGGGCCAATCAAAGGAGACTAGGATAGGAGAGCATCATGGGACATATAGTCCCGAAGATTGGCGGCTCCATTTTCCACAGGAAGGAGGCTACAGCTCGCTCAAGAGAGAGATTGAGAGACTGCAGCCTGGAAAAAAGCTGAGGAAGTGAGTGCTACAGGACAAAGAAAGAGGTGTGTGCTGGGCGGAAGCCAAAGAAAGAGCCACGCTGCCCAGTGTCACCAGAGAGAAAGCCAAGCTACCCAATGCCACCAGAGAGAGTCACGCTACCCAGCGCCACCAGAGAGGGCCACGCTACCCAGCGCCAGTAGAGAGAGCCACGCTAACCAGCGCCAGAGAGAGAGCCACGCTACCCAGCACCACCAGAGAGAGCCACGCTACCCAGCGCTAGGGATAGAGCCATGCTACCCAGTGCCAGAGGAAGAGCCACGCTGCCCAGGGCCAGAGAGAGAGAGCCACTCTGCCCAGAGCCACCAGAGAGCCACACTAGCCAGCGCCACCAGAGAGAGCCATGCTACCCAGCGCCAGAGAGAGAGCCATGCTACCCAGCGCCAGAGAGAGAGCCACACTGCCCAGCGCCACCAGAGAGACAAAGACTGAGCCACTGCCAGGGTACAGACATGCTACACTACTGACCACAATCGCCCCCCAGGGAACCCAGAGTGAGCGATCGTCCAGCCGGAGGGATCACTGTTGTAGTTTCGCTGGGTCTGGTAAGAGGGCCTGTCAGCCATTATTCATTACTTCTCCTAGGGACTGTACTATGCCTGCTGTCTCTGTCCATGACAATGTGATAATGAAATTGTCGAAAAGGGGCAGCGCATGGGTGACCCTAAAATGATGCCCTCCCTGAAAAAAGTTTTGCGGACGCCCATGTGGCCAAGTATGTCTCCTGATCTGAACCCAATTGGGGAACACCTATGGGGAATTCTGAAAAGACGAGCATCATTCTCCATCCAGCATCCGGGCAGTAAAAGAGGTCATTCTTAAAGAATGGAAAAAGATAGATGTTGCAAAATGTCGCCAACTTGTTCATTCCATAGAAGACTTGGTGCCATCCTTACAAATCATGGAGGTCATACAAAATACTAGATGTAGTAGTTTTTGTTGTGGGGTGTATCCATTTTAGCATCAACTAATTTGAGTAAAACTGAAGATTTTGTAATCTAAGCTATATTAATAACCTTCCCTTCATGTAATGAGCTAAACAAATGTTCTATAAAACTCAGTTTTGTCAAAATTTTGGAAATTTTACTTTTCAAAAGGGGTGTACTGATTTATGCTGAGCACTGTATGTGCGGTGATAAAAAGATGGACGTTACCACCCACGTACAGCAAATATATGTCACTGGGCGGCCAATATGTCTATGCTGAGAGTGCGCTCACTGAACAGAGATGGAGCTTTCAAAGACAGCTCTCAGTCCCCACTAATGATTGATAGCCAGCGGGATATGTTATCATGTGACCACTGTGACAGCCAATCATAGTGGTAACATGATCACCTATCCATACCTCCCCCTAGGCATACAGACTCTATTAAATGGATGCTGGGGCTGGGCAGGAAGAGGTTAAAGGACAAATTTTAAAATGTGCAGCTGAATTTAAGGGCCCATTTACACTATAAAGCTGATGTGTATTGTGAACATGCGTTGCAGTGTTTTGTTAAAATGCATTTCAGTGTTTTTGGTTTTTTTTCTTTCAACTTGTATTTATTTCTTATGCGCTGCTGATGAATTAGCTTATGCTGGAACACATACTTCTTTCACCACACACCAATGCAGCACAGTTGTGTGAACCAAAATTGTTTCCCAAATGCCTAATGCAGCCCAAGGTTGCTGGTGTGAATGGGCCCTTAATATAAGATGACAGGTGTAGCACATCTCATATATATATATATATATATATATATATATATATATATATATATATAGCATGTAGGGATGTGGTATTTTTGCTAATTTTTTTTTTGTATTTGTGTGAATTCTGTAGCCAGCTGAACCGTACTTCAGCAGGAGTGATCCTCCATGCATAGGAGTATACTTTCTCTGCCACATGCTGTTTTAACTTGCTCCAGCAGGGTGGGCTAGAGATGTCTTATTCTGTGCTATGTGTGTTTAATAAACTGGCCAATCAGTAGGCTGTGGAACTGCTAAGAGAACAGTTTAATATCTGAGGCACTTCCTGTTCTATCTCTTCCCTTGTGGGCTTTTGCCCTGTGAGGATGTCCCCTTAGAAGTCAGTCTTGCCTAGGGCTTCGTACTTGGAAGGTTCCAGGCATCGCCCCTCCTGGGAGGAACTCCTGTAGGTGACCCCTTTAGAGACAAGAATTTAAGGCCCAGAAGAAGCAATCTGCAATTGTACCCCACATCTGGACATGCGGTGAGTGACAGTTTGAGTGGGAAGTTATACACAGAAATCTTTCTGTGTTGTCCTACCTTGGAAGATAAAGATTGATATACAACTTCACGAGAACCTAATTTTCTAAGGAGCCAGTGCTCTGTAAGAGTCCAGCCAACACAGTATATGATTTAGATGTTAACCATAAGAGACTTTGAGAGATCTGGAAGAGATTGAGGTCTAGCTTAAAGTATAAGATCTACTGTATTTTTGGAGCTATCCTGATCCATACCTGAATGAATGAATGAATGAATGAATGAATGAATGAATGAATGATTTGTAAAGCGCTGCAAATGCGAACTGAATCGCCTCAAGGTTCAAGAATGTAAGACAAGAATGTAAGGCCCAGAAGAAGCAATCTGCAATCCTCTGGTCCTCCCCATACTACCATTTGCTCAACTAAATTGACTGTCACCCATCATTTTGTACATCCACAGTAGGGATGAGTTTGGATTCAGTCTCAACCCAAAAGAAAGCTGTCAGCGCTGGGCCAATCAGCTGCGGTTTGGTTCCCCACCCCGCAGCTGCTTGCACGTAATGGGGTGGGGATGCTTGTGATATCATTGACCTAATATGGCCACGTGGGCATTGTCTTACCAAAAATGATTCAAAGTGAATGGCATTGCAGTGCATCAGTGCATGTAACTCCCATTGCAGTAATGTGTTCGTTGTTCGATGGAAACCTACCCTGAAAGTTAAGGCCCGTACACACGATCAAACTTTCCAGCGGGAAATGTGTGATGTCAGGCTGTTGGCGGTAAGTCTGACCGTGTATACGCTCCATCGGACAATTGTTGTCGGACTTTCCCCCAACAAATGTTGGCTAGCAGGTTGTCAAATTTTCCGCAGACAAATGTGTGTTGTTGGTTTGTCCGAGCGTGTGTACACAAGTCCGTCGCCCAAAGTACAAACACGCATGCTCGGAAGCAGAAGCAGTCGGTCTTGTAAACTAGAGTTCGTAATGGAGAATTGTCATTGGTGACACAGCAAATTATGAAATCTCCAAATGCAGCGCACAATTCTCTTCTTCTTTAATGGGATAATAATGAAGCTGCTTTGCTGGTGATACTGATGAAGTTATTGCAAACAAATTTTCAAAGGCTTTTTTTTTCTAGTGATATCAAGAATAATATTATTATCTTTTTTAGTTTTTTTTTTATTTGGGCAAGTTACCACAACACCATTATCCCGTAGTTTTTAAGATCAAAGATACAACTATGTTGGTGTCCCTTGTCAATTTTACATTGTTTTGTTTAAAAATGTAACTGCCTACTCCCAAACTGTCATTTGAAGTAAAACACATAGCCAAGTATTATTCTACACAATTTTTTTAATTGTGCATTAAAAAAAAGAAAACAAATAAAATTAGACATGCTATCTGCCAATAGAACTTAACCAAAAAGTGCATTCCATGCATCCAAAAATATAGAAAATATACCAAATCAAATCATTATTCAACCAAAAAAATAATGTCAAAGCAATAACTCCAATGCCAATAATAAATAACATGTTATCTCCTCCGATTCCGCAACATGTCTGGTTGACAAATGGCCATTCAGAAATGAACTAAAAAGCACGAAATGAAAAACGCAAAAATAAAAGTGCGAATCAACACTCACCAAACGTCTACTAACACAAAATTAGCAGAAGGAGCCCAAAGGGTGGCGCTAAAGAGCTGAAGAACCACATAGTACGTCTAGTACGTCACTACATTCGTAATTGTTGGCCAACAATTGTGTGGCCGTGTGTATGCAAGACAAGTTTGGGCCAACGCCCTTCAGACAAAATTCCATGGTTTTGTTGGCCAACAATCCGATCGTGTGTACGAGGCATAAGATTCAAAAAATAAATCAGAACAGATTCATTTTCCTTTTCTTTGATTTTATTGTTGAACAACTGTAAATACTATTGGACCTTGAAGGTCTTTCATAGACAATGATCTGCAATGGATTTTACTTAAGCAAAGAATGCAATTCCTGTGCTCAGTAAATGCAGTTTATCGATTTTGTAGCAAGTAACAAGACAGTATTTTTAAATCCATAACTTGGCTTTATGTAGGGCAGATTTAATTTTCTATCTGTTCACGTACTCATTTACTGGCCAGCAATGCAAGGGCAGGAATTGACCTACATGGAAAAAAAACATAGGAGGAAGGAAGTGATTGGTGTGATAAAATGAAATGTATAATCCTTCCACCTGAGAGAAACAGTTTTGTTTGCACATACTGATTGTCTACATCACTGCCTAGCAAAAGTGTAAAAAGTATAAACTCAAAGTTGAAAAATTGATCATTAATTTAGAAAAAGTTTTATTTGTAATAAAAACTACTTGGCTCATTCACATGGGTGCTCAGCTTTGCAGAGGGAAAGGAGTTCATCACTTTTCTCTGCTCTCGCTGAGGTGCGTGTAGGCAGTTCATACAAGTGGGTGGGAATGCAACGACTGTACGGACTCACCCACACAGCTGAGTATGACAGGTATGCAGGGGCAGGACATGGATGCACAGGATCCGAGTCAAGCTCTGTACACGCATCACTGTGTACCTGTCAAACTCAGCTGTGCTGGTGAGTCCGTACAGCCCGATGCGCTCCATTCCCCTTTATGGGCTGCTTGCACACAGCTCAGCAGTTAAGCAGCCCTAAGCAGTCTATTTATAAATGTTTTCACTCAATATTCATACAACTTTCACCCAAGATTCACACATTTCCTAACGGGATTCAATAGGAAAAATGAGTAAATCCTGGGTTAAAGCTGGGTTGAGAACATTTGCTGTATAGACACCTAAATAAATGTTCAATAAGCTAATTATCGTTAATGAATAAAATAATAAAATGGCACTTAGAAGGGTTTAAAAGAGAAGTATGGGATTTTTTTTTAATTTTAGATTAATACTTACCTATGTGGATGGAGCATCAGACCGAAGCTGCATCTGTCCCCTGCCGTCTCTGCACTGAGAATCGAGCCATCGAACATCACTGATGGCTCGGTTTTCACAGATCCCCGAGAGGAGAGCTGCTGACTGTCAGTAGGCGTCTCTCCTCTCTGCTTCTCCACGCTCATTGGAGCGATGAGCTGTGGAGGGGCGGGGAGCAGCCATCTCAGCGTCTCAGCGACTCGCTGAGACCGCTATCAATCAAAGCAGCTGGTGGATCCAGACTTGGAAGTCGGGATGATGTGGTGCCTCGACTGATGGCAGTGACATCAGCAGAGAGCAGACTTTAGAATGCTCTTCGCTGAAAATAGGTCCCAGGGGTGAAAAATGGGTTAAACTCCTGTGACCCTTAGGAGAAGCCAAGCCTAAAAAGCTCAGTCTGGACTTCCCTTTTAAGTAGATGTAAACCCTAACTTAAAGGGGGAATATAGCCAAAGCTCTTTTGGCCATACTTGTCCTGGTGATCACAGGAGTGCAGTTCGTTCTGCATTCCTGTGACCCATTTAGCCGACAGTGGATTAAAGTCCACTGTCAGGTGACGTCGGTCAGCCAGTCCAGGCTCTGAAAAGATCCTGACCATATGGTTGGGATCCACCCAAAAGCCTGGACCAACAGCTGGCTCAGCCTCTCAGCGAGCCACTGAGAGGCTGAGCCAGCTACTTCCGCCCCCGCCACAGCCTGGTGCACCAGGGTGCGCTTGAGGTGCAGAGCAAAGAGCCGGTGAATGACAGTCCCCGGCTTTCTGCTCACAGAACACTGAGAACTGAGTGATCAGTGGTCTTTAATTGCTCAGTTCTCAGTCCCAGATATATATATATTTTTTGTTAACCCATATTTCTCTTTTAAGCCAGCCATCGATAAACCAAAATTCTACCAGTACAGCAGGAACCAGACAAATTTCGATCCGTGTTTGGGTAGGCTGGGTGGGTGTACTGAAGTTGATCACGACTGTCGGGTTTCTTGCTCAATCTCTGCCGACAGGCAACAGCTATAGCCGCAAGCAGTGATTTTTGTATTCTGATGGCTGAGAAACCGCCCGCTGTCAAAATACAATAGCTCTGAGAGAGGGATTCCCCCCTCAACACCGACTGTGAAACAAGCAATTTTCTTTCCTTCAACCCAATGGTTGATGGAAATAAAACTGCATAATGTATAGCTTGCTTTAGTTACATTGTCATTTTTGTATATAGAAAATATATGTTTTCATATTTTTTTTAAATGTTTTTTTTTTTTTTTTTTCTTAGCGTTGCTGATTAGGCATGGGCAAACTGAGAAAAGTTCAGTTCGCTGGACAGCCACTGAACCCAGCGGAAAATCCACGAACCCTGAACATAGTACCAAACCCCATTGAAGTCTAAGGGAGCCCAGTCTTGTCATTTGTTTTTCTGGCCTAATTTGTGAGCTTTTTTTAAAAAAATGGGTAGCAGGGCACTGCCATAGGGGACATGTACCAACGCAAAAATATTCAACGAAAATATTGATCAGCAGGGGGCAAACTTGAAGGACAACATTAAAAATGTACTAATTATTTTAAAGTTACAGTAAAGGCTTCTTTCTTTTATTTATACCTACAGATAAGCATATGATAAGTCTTACCTGTAGGTATGGTAAATATCTTTAGGAGATATTTATTATAGTAGCAGCCAATGACGTCACCAGTGCACTGCGCTGTCAATTGTCGACATGCCGTCCTTTGAGAAAGCTGCGTCATGGCTGTGACTCCCACGCGCATGCACAGTGATGTCATCAGGACTCAGCTATTCAAACAGGTGGAGCCCATGAACCCGGAAGGAAGACCGGGTAAAGATGGAAGCCCTGTCAGCTGTGATAGCACGACGCTGGAGGGATTCGTTTTAGGGTAAGTATTTCATAATATGCAAGGAGGCGGTGCATACTAGCACATTATGACATTAACTTGCAGGAACCAGATTTTTTTTTAATGTGGTTTACTACCGCTTTAAATAAGATTCTTGGGGTATGCCTTACATCTGCATGTGAAGTTGTGCATCAGTAAGATGAACTCCTGCAAAAGTGACATTTACTAAAACATTATTGCAGCTAAATGACAGTTGCAGGTCGGCCTCTTTTAAATTATATCGTTTTTAGTTTATACAGGCATGCAACCTGGCTAGCTAGGAAACAGGAGCACGCCCTTCCCCCAGGAACCATACCAGGCCACATGCCCTCAACATGGGGAGGGTATCTTGCAGGGGAAGGAGCGGTGAAACTACCCCCTGCAAGGCACCTTGCCCCATGTTGAACAAGACAAGGGCCTCATTCCCACACCCCTGGCTCGGTGGATGTGGGGATCTGCGGGGGGATGATATTTAGAATAAGTGTGCACTATATATCTGCCCCCTTTCTCTACTCAAATGCAAACAATTTAAATATTAAATAAATGTAATTAATTTAATTTATAGTTAATTATAATTTATTATTATATTATTTATTGGAACAACAGCCCTCCTTTGCCCCCCCCCGGGCCTGCCCCAATTCAGGACAATCACGTCATCCGATTATGTATATCCAACATCAATCATGAGCAATGCCCAACAACAGGATGACCTGGAACCACAATGATTCTCTCCAAATGCTACTCCAGTCTCAAATGCTGCTGGAATGTCAGTATGGTGCAGAGGAACCTGGGCGTGACCATTGACCAAATATCCTTCATGATTCACTTGAAAGTTTTCTTTAAAAGGAAGCCTGTGCTGAAAAAGTATAGAAGCCCCCAGCGCTGACCTTTCCTTCTGAACCATCTAAGTCATGAACTTGGAACAAGTTCTGTCTCCTCTGATCTGCGTGCCTGTTCCGGGCCAGGACTTAGTAGAACTTTATTGTTTACCACTTTCCTGCCCGCGCTATAGCTGAAAGACGGCTACAGCACGGGCTTCCAGTGCAAGGAGGGCATCAATAGACATCTTTCTGTACAATACGCACCGGAGCCACTGCGGAGATGTGTGAACCGGCTCCATAGAAAGACGGTCACAATCTCCTGCTATATGAATTGGATGCGGACAAACCCGCATCCAACCCACAATAGTGTGAACCCAGCCTTACAGGGACATCAGTCCCAATCTATGCTTGCGAATGCTACTGATCAGTGCCCACCAGTGCCAGCTACCAGTGCCCACCAGTGCTGCCAATCAGTGCCTTAACACCAGTGTCACCAATCAGTGCCCATCAGTGCTGCTCATCAGTGTTGCCTATCAGTAAGGTTTAGAACAGGAAAATCTGGATGCCGCACACCAGATAAAGTTGAAAAATCTTCTTTATTATAAAAATTGGATCATCAAAAATACAGGACAATCAGGCAGATCGTACAGACACAGCTGACGCGTTTCACACTCTATTTTGAGTGCTTACTCATAGCTCATGCGAAACGCGTCAGCTGTGTCTGTACGATGATCCAATTTTTATAATAAAGAAGATTTTTCAACTTTATCCGGTGTGCGGCATCCAGATTTTCCTGTTCTAAACCTTACTCCGACTTGCATTTAGCCAGCACCTGGGACTCTTCTCCTCTGAAGGTTTTACCACTACACACCTGGGATCAGGTCCACCTGAGCGGTGAATCACTCTCTCTGTTTTGTCTGCATCGAAGGATGTTGCCTATCAGTCCCGGCCATCAGGACCACCTCTCAGTGCCCTTCAGTGCTGCCTATCAGAACCCATCAGTGCCACTTATCAGTGCCACCTATCAGTGCAGCCTCATCAGTGCCTCCTCATCAGTGCCCACCAGTTGCGCCTCATCAGTGCAGCTTCATTAGTGCCCATCAGTGCCACCTATCAGTGTTGCCTCATCAGTGCCGCCTCATCAGCGCACATCAGTGAAGGAGAAAAATTACCTGTTTGCAAAATTTTATAACAAACTATGAAATTTTTTTTTGTTTTTTTTTTAATTTTCTGTCTTTTTTTGTTTCTTTAGCAAAAGATAAAAACCCAGTTGTGATTAAATACCACCAAAAGAAAGCTCTATTTGTATGAAAAAATTATAAAAATTTAGTTTGGATAGGTACAGCGTTGCGTGAATGTTCAATTGTCATTCAAAATGTGACAGCACTGAAAGCTGAAAATTGGCCTGGGCAGGAAGGGGATATATGTGCCCAGTCAGCAAGTGGTTAAAAGCAATAAAAAAAAGAATCACCTCCCAAAAGTAGAACTTTATTTTTCATTTTGGTTAGAGTGGGGGGGGGGGGGGGACGGGACGGGTTATAGCCCCCGTTATTTTTATTTTTATTTTTTTACATCTGTATCCCATTGCGGGGATTTTCCTTCACTTTCTAAACCATAGCCACAACAGGAAGTGAGAGAAAATCCCTCCAATGTAAAGGCATCCCTGGTAGTCATCAGAACTGGCATTTCTATGATTTCCCCTCTATTCCTGTTATGGTGACAACCCAAAATTTGGGATTTTCTTTCATGTTCACTTTTCGTGATAACAATAAACAGATCAAATCAATTCAGAATACTTTATTAACCTCAAATGGAAATTATTAAGATTCAATTATACTCAACGAAGAACAACATAAAACAATAACACAAAAAACTAAAACACAATAACAAACATAATATAAACCACCACTAACAACAAATTTATATATACAATACCATGAATTGAAAACAAAAATTAAAAACGAATTAAATACTATACTATAATAAACTTACCATTCTTATAAAAGACTGCATTGAATAAAAAACACCAGTTGAAAAAAAAAAAACTATAAAAATGCAAATATGGCATTACTTTCCATAATATTATACTAAATATTGTTACACATAAATTAACCTAATACTAAACATAATACAAATCGAGAAGGTGAATCTCCCTAACAGCAGTAAAAACCTGACAGGTGTTCTAATCCTTCTCCATTCTATCCAAACCACAGAAAAAGTTTTCCATTTAGTTATATTTTAAAGTATTAACCACTTCAGCCGCAGTAGGTTTTATCCCTTAATGACCAGGCCATTTTTTGCGATACAGCACTGCATTACTTTAACTGACAATTACGCAGTCGTGCGACACACATAGAGCTTTCTTTTGGTGGTATTTGATCACCTCTGCGGTTTTTATTTTTTGCGCTATAAACATCAAAAGAGCGACAATTTTGAAAAAAAAAAAAAAAACAATATTTTTTACTTTCTGCTATAAAACATATCAAATAAAAAAATGTAAAAAAATCTAATTTCTTCATCAATTTAGGCCAACAAGTATTCTGCTACATATGTTTGGTAAAAAAAAAATCCCAATAAGTATATTGGTTTACGCAAAAGTTATCGCGTCTACAAACTATGGGATAATTTTATGGCATTTTTATTTATTTTTTACCCGTAATGGCGACGATCAGCGATTTTTAGCAGGACTGCGACATTGCAGCGGACATATTGAACACTAACTGACACTTTTTTGGGAACCAGTGACATTATTACAGTGATGAGTGCTACAAATATGCACTGTTATTGTATGAAATGATATACAGGTACGTGATTTCGAGCAATAGAGCCGACCTGCCGCAGTATATGTACGTTAGGCGGTCTGCAAGTGGGTAAAGTTTAAGAGATCCAAGCAGCTAATCTTTTCAGATGGAGATCAGCAATGGAATTTGCCACATTTCAATAGTCAGATTTCCTTGAAAGTCCAACTCCAGCCAAAATGTTTTTATTTTGTTTAGGGGGAAGGGTTAGAGCCCCATGTCAAAATTTGCTGTCACCTGTGTCCTTACTGGGGAGAATTTCTGTCACATTTTCTCAGGACAGGATGTGATAGGAAATCTCTAAAAGTAGACAAAATTAAGTCTTAAGTTGGGCTTTTTAAGTCACATTTCCTCTTGTGAACACTAGATGGCAGACTTGTAACATTGGTTCCTTTGCCACTGACATTCACTTGTATCATTTGAATATGTCAAAGCTTGTTTTCAAACAGCAGATCATACAGTAATAACAAAACAAACTTGCATTATTGTATTAAAATAGGCTACAAAATACATTTTGAAAAACGGCTATGCAGTGTCCTACAATCAGTGATGTTACAGCTGCAAAATATCCTGAAAAAGTCACTTTGAAAGCAGTTAAAGTTGGACCTTCAGTCATTTTTTCATCTTTCCATCTATTGAATCTTCTGACCTTGTTGTTTTAACTTTGGATAGTACAATAAAACCTTGGATTGCGAGCATAATTCCCTCCAGAAACATGCTTGTAATCCAAAGCACTTGTATATCAAAGCGAATTTCCCCATAAGAAATAATGGAAACTCAGATGATTCGTTCTACAACCATTTATTCATAGGATCCTTCAGTTTATAGTCCATATAAAAAGATTATAGTAATGTGATCGGTTGTGTAACCATAAAATGTCCATCCACAAATGGAAGCCTCCACACAGGGATTAGAAGCAAAATCCAGCAGGAGCTCCAGAGTATAAAAGACAAGAGAGGCGCCTCTAAGGGCCCTTTCACACTGGGGCGGTTTGCAGGCGCTATTGCGCTAATATTAGCGCCTGCAAACCGAACCGAAAGTGCCGCTGCTGTCTCTCCAGTGTGAAAGCCCTCGGGGCTTTCACACTGGAGCGGTGCGCTAGCAGGATGGAAAAAAAAGTCCTGCTAGCAGCATCTTCGGAGCAGGGAAGGAGCGGAGTGTATACCGCTTCTTCACCGTTCCTGCCCATTGAAATCAATGGGACAGCGCGGCTATACTGCCGGCAAAGCGCCTCTGCAGAGGCGCTTTGCTGTGGTTTTTAACCCTTTCTCGGCCGCTAGCGGGGGGTAAAACCACCCCGCTAGCGGCCGAACACCGACGGTAAAGCGCCGCTTACAATAGGGGCGCTTTACCGCCGCCGCCGCCCCCGCCCCACTGTGAAAGGGCCCCAAGTGTAGCAATATGGTTACATTTAATGAAGGAACAGAATTTATCAACTCACATGGTTGATGATTAAAAGAGGCACATCTAAGTATGCAGCATCCGGGGTAAAGCTGTCCACACATCCTCCGCACCGCTGGCTCTCACTGCTGTCAGTCTGAAATTGTGACCGGGAAGACTACCCCGCAGCACAGCGATCAAACCGCTCGTGGAACGCAGTGTGGAAGGGATGGCATCGATGGTGGTGAGGAGGACGGTCTATGTAGACAGCGTTACCCCGGATGCCTGCATATTAGATGTGCCTGTTTTAATCATTAACCATGTGAGTTGATAAATTCTGTACCTTCACTAAATGTAACCATATTGCCACACTTGGAGGTGCCCCTCTTCTCCTTAATACTCAGTTGTAACGTGACGTGACACTACTTGTATATCAAGTCAACATTTATTTAAAATATTTGCTTGTCTTGCAAAACGCTCTCAAACCAAGGTTTTACTGTAAAACATTATTTTCTGCCAGTAAATACCTTATACAGCCAACTTCCTGTTTCTTGTCTGGTAAAAAGCCTAGGCTTATGACATCATGCACAGCTCCCTCTCTCACTCTTGTGAGAGTTTGCCAGGATGGGAGGGGGGGGGGGTGAGTCATAAGAGGGCTAATGAGAGCTGCAGAACTGGAGGTGTGTAAATCCAAGAAGTGAACAGGCAGAAGCTTCAGCTGCTCACAATTAAAATGGTTGCAGCCAGGCTCAGTGGAGGGAGATTTCTGCAGCATAGTTGGCAAGTTCAGAATCACAGTATATATAAAATAATATGCAAAGTGGTTGGAGGGAAGCTTCAGAATGGCAAAGATGTTTTTATTACAAATTATGTGAGCAGACTGCAGTTCCTCTTTAAGCTGTTTTTGCTGCTCATATTAAAGTGACACTAAACTCCGCTTCAACTTGATTTTTGATGTATTTTTGATGCTTCTGTGATGCTTATTTGAAGCTTTAAAATGAAGCTTGGCAAATGCCCTGTGTGTGTTGATTTTTGATTTGTTTTAAAGGGGCCCAGTAGAACCCCAGGTCAGTAGTACCCCCACTCAGCAGATCCCCAGTTTATTAGTACCCCTGTTCAGCAGATCCCCAGCTCATTGGTACCCTCGTTCAGCAGATCCCCAGCTTATTAGTACCCTCTGTCACTGGTAGGGAAGGTGTTAACACTAGGGGGCGATCAAGGGGCTATGTGTGCCCTAGTTAGTGTTTCTTACTGTGGGGGGATGTAACTGACTGGGGAGGAGACATATCGCTGTTCCTACTTACTAGGAACAATCGAAATGTCTCCTCTCCCCTGGCAGAATAGGGATTTGTGTGTTTACACACACAAATCCCCATTCTGGCTCTCGTGCCCACAATCGCAGGTGTCCGGCAGCGACTGCGCCTGCCGGCCAGGCGCATCGGGCCCCCCACCATGCAGCGGATGCACGCGTGCCTCCGGCGGCTCTTAAAGGGGACGATGTACCCATACGTCATTTTGCAGGAACGTGCCACTTTGCCAACTTAGTATATCGGCGTGAGCCAGTCGGCAAGTGGTTAACATTGGCGTCTATTGAAAATCTTGGTCAGCTTGACATGGCACTGCTCCTGGTTTTTAACATTGGCATCTACGGGAAATCTTGGTCAGCTTGACATGGCACTGCTCCTGAACTATAAGTGACAGGGACACCAAACTTGTGGAGCACCGAGAGGGGACCCAGGACTACAGGATATCTATATATATATTCTTTGTAGGGGGAGAGCCTGGTGTGTGGTGCAGGAAAACCAGGGGAAAATTACAGGTGAAAAGATAAGAGTAAGAAGACTAAAGGGAGATCTATTCTTTGGGGGACCTGCTGCCCTGGCCTGCTCTAAAGGGGATCTATGGGGACCCTGCTCTAAAGGGGGATCTATGGGGACCCTGGCCTTCTCTAAAGGGGGTCATGTTGGCTAAATATATATATTCTTTGCAGGGAGAGCCTGGAGTACCTGGTGATGCAGGAAAACCTGGTAGAATATAGGTGAAAAGGTAAGACTAAAGGGGATCTATGAGGACCCTGGCCTGCTCTAAAGGGGGATCGTTGGGAACCCTATTAGACCGTGCTAGTAGACAGAGTGTTTTTGATGGTTTTAATTTGAAATTTACTTTGGTGTCCTTCACTAAGGTCTGTACTTTGGAAAATTTCCGCTATAGCCTTGGTCCGTGCCTATCCCTGCTTATCTGTGTAAACTGAGGGGCTCAGGGGTCAATGTTGCCTAGGGCCCCCATTCTTCCTTAGGCCCAATTCACACCTGAGCGATTTGAAGGATGATTTGAAGTTTCACCAGATGCACTTAAGCGCTCAGCACTAGAATTTCCATTGTATTCTATAGTGCTGTAGTTTTGCTTGAAGCTTGTCACATAATCCATGAGTTTCTTTTGGGGCAGATTCATGCATTTTGGCCCCAACAGACTTCAATGGAGCACCTGAAAACCATGTAAAGATGCAAGTTTTCTTACCTACTAACTAGATTTCCATTGGCATTGGTAATAAACCCAAAAACAAAAATGTAATATATGGCATCCCTAAATGTGGTCACTATATTAATTTTCTTTTTTTAGCCTTTTTTTCCCTTTATATTTACCTGGTGATCCGACCAGAACACAGTTCCTGTTCTAGAGTAGCTCCAGTCTGAATGGATGAGCAACAGAGCCACCTATAGACACCAGCATTGTCAGTTTGGGGGGAGGAGAGTGATAGGTGAATTAGCAGATTAGGATGGACTTGACTAACAAATTAAAACTGAATGCCTGCTAAGAATTTATAAGCAGGTACAGGAACATTTTTTTTTTCTATTTTAGAAAAATGTTTTATATAAGCTGATCATTCCTAGATAGCAAGCAACTGTGCTTTAAGTTTAAAAATGACTTGCTAGACTTGCCAGGCTTCACAAGTTTGTTTCACAATTGCAGCAACTCCTCATTGCAAGACTCTAGATCCACTTTCATTACAAACATTTTGCAAGTCTGCTGCAAGTTCTGGCTCAGTTATGTTGTGCAATAGTCATCCCACCACAGGGGGCACTGTGGCTGAACTTTCATGCTGTAGAATTGCAGAGCTCTTGCTGTAGACTCACCACTGCAACTTTGCTCTTGCTAGAGACTTTCCAGGCAAATTTGCTACAAATTGGAAAAGTGTCAACTAGAACTTGTTCTTCGAGTGCTCTGCAAGTGTACAACCTGCCAGTGAAAATGTGCAGCAAGTTAACAGACTTATAATTCAACACTGCCATAAATTTGTGGCAAGTTATCCTTACTATCTGGGTTGTAAGCACTGCTTTTAGTGGTAAATGGTTTGTCTCAACTCTCCACTTTCCTGGACAACTTGGTCTAGTAAAGGAAGTAAAAAGATAACAGACTTACTGGTCGGATCGTCACATGTAAATAAAGGAAAGAAAAACCTTAAAAAAAACCAAAAAAAAAACGAATGCAGTCACCGCGTCTAAGAACCGATAAGCTGCAATATATTACATTTTTGTTTTTGAGTTTGATACTGTTTTCAATTTTATCAGTTTTAAAAATATGACCAAGTAATTGTCAATCAAACTATCATAGCACTGAAAACCAAACAATAACCTGGCATAGAAGGGGTACTAGAGGCTGGTACACAAATGGTTAAAATGTAATTTGAACCCGAGAAATGCATGGTGCTGGACATCAGAGTGTGGGGTTGGGGATAGCTCTGGAGATAAGGTGAGAATTGCAGCAGATATTTTATTTTATTTTTTAGTCCAAGACAGCATGTTTTAAAAAAATCCTGAAGTTCAACTTTGATATATGAAAAAGGGAGGAAATGATTAAACACAATTAGAGGAATTCATTAAAGAGTGTTTATGACACACTTTAAAATTCTATTGTGCCTCCGCACAGGTACATGAACTTAGGTCAAGCACATCCAAAGTCCTCCATCTGCAGTGCAGCTGAGCTCCCTCCTGCCACTGCAGCTGTCATACAGACTACGCAGTAGATGAGGATCTTTGAAGTTGGTTGGGCGCAGCCTGTTGGGGAAGCTGAGACACTAATTCACCATAAGGTCCACTACCCTGTGTGATTGACAGCATGCAATGGGCTGATCCATAGGCAACAGACAGCCTTCTATTGGCTATAAAATTCATCCACTACCTGCTGTCAATCGCAAGGTGTCAGAACCTGGATCACCTGCTGGTGGCACTGTGCTTCCCAGAGCAAGAGGTTGTAGTTCTGATGTCAACCAGCGGATGTCTCCTAGCAGCCAGCAGATTCCAATAATCAACCTCTATCTGATTCTGGCTGCTGGGAGGGTATTTAGTCCCTTCTCTACTACAGTATAATGCCCCGTACACACGGTCGGATTTTCCGACAGAAAATGTGTGATAGGACCTTGTTGTCGGAAATTCCGACCGTGTGTGGGCTCCATCACACATTTTCCATCGGAATTTCCGACACACAAAGTTTGAGAGCAGGCTATAAAATTTTCCGACAACAAAATCCGTTGTCGGAAATTCCGATCGTGTGTACACAAATCCGACGCACAAAGTGCCACGCATGCTCAGAATAAATTAAGAGATGAAAGCTATTGGCTACTGCCCCGTTTATAGTCCCGACGTACGTGTTTTACGTCACCGCGTTTAGAATGATCGGATTTTCCGACAACTTTGTGTGACCGTGTGTATGCAAGACAAGTTTGAGCCAACATCCGTCGGAAAAAATCCATGGATTTTGTTGTCGGAATGTCCGATCAATGTCTAACCGTGTGTACGGGGCATTACACTTCCCTTCAGTGTTTTGCTTGCCATATAACCTGCTCCTGATCTTGCTGTTGCCCTACATCATGTACCCTGCTGCCTTATATCTGCTCCCCTTGTTCCTGATCCCAGTCCTGGTACCCCCCTCCTCTTTGCATCTCTGGTATCACCCTGATTATCAGTGTTCCCCATTTTTGTACATATTGTAGATAGTTAGTTTGTTAGCAGTGGTCGCGCTGACCCCCCTATCCATGCGTCTGGCCCCCTAATCTACATGCAGGGCGCCAGACGCATTGGATTTGAATGGGTTTTTTTTTTTTTTTAAGCACATGATTAGAGCCAGAGGCTCTCATAGGCTTCAAAAAAGGGTGGGCTTGGGGAGCAGTGAGCTCACCCAGTTGTGTGACAATAGTGAATGAATATTCGCTATTGTCCCATTCATTCTCCTCCCAGCCAATCAGGAAGCAGGTCCTGAGACCCATTTCCCAAATAGCGGAAAGGAGCAGCGATCCTATTGGCCTAGGTGGAGGAGGGAGGAGACGCACGGCTGGAGGAGACGCAGGGGTTGCCCGACCCACCCACCAGCCGCCACTGTGATGGCTCACCCGCAGTGGCTCAGCCACTTTCAGTACTTCCCAGCTTGGATAGGGGAGGGAGGAGGAGGGGAGATCGGAGTCATCCCGGGCAGGACATTTGCCTCCTATGGTAGGGAAGCTTTCCACCTTCCCATCCATCTGACCCTGGAGGGGGTTAGGTATTGCTGGTATTCCCAGTGTTCCCCGCATTCATGTCCGTCTCCCTGGGGGGGGGGGGGGGGGTGGTGTTGGGTTGCCGCCACCCCCTCAAATTTGAGCACCAGCCGCCACTGTTAGATAGTCTTCCTATTACTTAGTTAGGTTACTAGTTAGGCATTTTGATTATATGGTTATACTTCATCTGTATATGTTTCCTACAAAAAGATTTGAAACTGTCCAGCACTCAAACCAAGGAACTCCTTGAAATGTATTTTGCAGGTAATGATTTCCTCGATACAGCCCTCCTTAGACTGATCAATCTTCAATAAACTGTAAAGACACACAAGAGGGCACAAACACCTATACCATTACCTCCATTTGAAGGTAATGGACGAGGTATTTGCTGTGTTTCCTGTTTGCTGGTGTTTGGGTGGATTTTGGTTTCATTGTAAATAAATATTACTTAAAGAGAATGTAAAACCAACACTTAATATTCCTGATATGTGGCTGCTGTACTATGTACTTGTATGAAAAATTATCCTGTTTTC
Organism: Lithobates clamitans; assembly: GCA_037952925.1. Classification (NCBI taxonomy): domain Eukaryota; kingdom Metazoa; phylum Chordata; class Amphibia; order Anura; family Ranidae; genus Lithobates; species Lithobates clamitans. The sequence continues at coordinate 6,663,713 of JBBGZY010000619.1, read as the reverse complement.
TTTGTATTGCTTCCTTTGTGTGAAATCTCTGGTGTCCCTGCCAGTCCCTCTGCTTTCCTATTAAAACTGACCACACAAAACAGGAGAGCACACCGTGGTCAGTTCTCTAGCTATGTTGGGAACTCAGCCTGCTCTCCTCCAATGATCAGACTTGTTCTGACACGCCCCAACCTCTGCACAGCCAATCACTGCTGCTTCTCCTCCCCCAGCTCGTATACAGCTGAAAACAGAGGGTATGTGACCACTTGCCAAAAAATGGAAAACAGGGTATTTATGTTTTCTATATGTATACACAAATGTTTTCACTTTCATTTCTATTTTAAACTGAATGGGTTGTTTTACAAGGTGAGGGTCTACAATCACTTTAATCACTTCAGCCCCGTAAGGTTTTACTCCGTTCCTGACCAGGCCATTGTTTGCGATACGGCACTGCGTTGCTTTAAGTGACAATTGCGCGGTCATGCGACACTGTACCCAAATGAAATTGATGTCCTTTTTTTCCCCACAAATAGAGCTTTCTTTTGGTGGTATTTGATCACCTCTGCGGTTTTTATTTTTTGCGCTACAAACTGGCAATTTTGAAAAATAAAACAATATTTTTTATTTCTGCTATATTTTCTGCTATAAAACATATCCAATAAAAAATTTTCAAAATCAAAATTCCTCATCAATTTAGTCCAATATGTATTCTAGTACATATTTTTGGTAAAAAAAAAAATCCCAATAAGCGTATATTGATTGGTTTGTTCAAAAGTTATAGCGTCTACAATCTATGGGATAGATTTATGAAATTTTAATTTTCTTTTTACTAGTAATGGCAGCGATTTTTATTGGGATCTGACACTAAGTGACATTTTTTGGGGAACAGCGACACCAATACAGTGATCAGTGCTGAAAAAAAATGCACTGTCACTGTATAAATGACACTGGCAGGGAAGGGGTTAACACCAAGGACGATCAAGAGGTTTAGTGTGCTCCTAGGGAATGCTTTTTCAATTGTGGGGGGGGGGGGTGGATGCACTGGACGAAAAGAGAGATCCGTGTTTTTGCTTAGCAGAAACACAAGATCTATCTTTTCCTCCCTGACAGAATAGTGGTCTGCCTTGTTTACATAGGCAAATCGCCGTTCTGCCTTTCCTCCGCACCATCACAGCGGGAGCGGCGTGTGCACGCGCCCCGGTTCGCGTGCGCAAAATCACGTACCGGTACTTGATTTTGCGCAGCTGGGCCGCCCTGCCACAGTATATATGCGGTGGGCGGTCCGGAAGCAGTTAAAGAATACATAGTCTGGTCTCAGTTTCCTAAGCGTAACCACACAGATCTGGCAATCCCTGCTGCTGGTTCCTGAAATAAGGAGAGAGCGACCCTGATTGGAAACTAGTTTCTCAGCTTTCCCATCAGGCTCCACCTTCTGTCAGCATCACTGGTTGCTAGGAGGCTGTCGGCTGTGAAGTTGGCATCGTCCTTAACAACCAGTGACAGTTGGGGAGGGGGTAGTGATGGCAAATATGCTTCCTGCTACACAGCGCACAGAGACAGGCACTCTGCCCGTCTCTGTACACAAACTTAGAGTTCGTCCTAATTACCTCCAGTTTTGTTATCTATGAACCGGAGATAATTATTTTTGAATTTGAGGCAATAATAGCGCCGCTTTGCTTAAGTGGTGCATTTAGAAACTTCTTGAATCTGCCACACCTGACGGTAAGGCCACTGAAAGGCCATACCACCAGAAAGGTATCATTAGGGCTTTATTGAATCCCTCCCCCCCAATGTACAAAAAAATTGTGGCATAGCTTTCCTTTACTCTAAATCCTCACTGTGTTTTCTTCCTCGCCCTCTATATTTCAACGCACTGACAGCATACCAGATGACAGGTGCACTTTATACACACAGAAATTAAATTCATGCCGCTCTTAATGCAAAGTCTGCAGTTATTTGACATCCGTCGACTTACTTATCTCCTCCATGACTTGCCAAGGTTAGGTGGGAATTACACCGTACATAAACAAAGATAAAATAGAATTCTGCATCCCGTTTCCATGGTTACGCCCTACTTATAGCACATTAAACTGATTCATGTCTATTCTCATCCCTCCGTTAATAAATTATTGTGGCTGATGGGGATTAAGCCAGCTGGAACGGAAAAATAGTATAGATAATTAATTAGTCACGTCATTCTAAAAACCTCTTTATTTTTACATCACAGTTTGAATGAGGTTGCAAAATTGAGATATTGGCACCGATCAATAACCTGGAAAATTCTTTATGTCCTGTTTTATTTTTTTTTATTGACGATGACGCACGTCGGGTGACTTGTGCAAATTCTTTCTGACTGGAAACTTTCCTACAACAGGTTCTTAAATTTTTTTCTTTTGAACTTGTTTCTTCCGGCATAACGCATATTATGGAAGGTGGGCTTTAACACATAAATGCATCTATGGTCCCGCCGCAGTAAACTGAGCTTCTTTTAACCTCTTGTACACCTGGACACTTAAAAACCTACCCTGGTAGACGGGGGTATAAAGTGCATGTCCAGCCAAAAATTTTGTTTGTTCATTTTGGATAAAGTGGGGAAGAGATAGAATAGATAGATAGATAGATAGATAGATAGATAGATAGATAGATAGATAGATAGATAGATAGATAGATAGATAGATAGATAGATAGATAGATAGATAGATAGATAGATAGATAGATAGAACCCCTGCCTGGTTTTGAATGCTATCTGGGGCCCTGTTGGAGAGACTTCCCTTCACTTTCGTTTACAATCATTTTTTATTGGCAGAATTTAAATGGTACATACAAAACTTTTAAAAATGGTTGAAAAAGCTGTTATCCCACATAATCAGCCAATCGTTGCTTCTACACCCCCTTGATGGTAATATTTCCTAGACTCATCAGATTATTACCCAAATAGCTAATCCAGGGGTACAAAAAAATCACATCCAAGAAGCATAGGAATTGAAAGAAAGGAAGAACGAGAGTATATAGAGTATTCTATGCAAAAAAAAAAAGAGAAAAGCTCAACACCAAGGTTAGGTTTACTAAAGGCAAATAGACTGTGCACTTTGCAAAGTGTAGTTGTGCTCAGAAAGAGCAGTTGCTACAGAGCTTAGTAAATGAGCAGAAACTCTACTGACTTTCAGCATCCAATCATGTACAAGTAAAAGCTCTGTTTTTTGTATTTTCCTTGCCCATGATTGGGCATTCTTTGCAAAGTGAAGCATAACCTCATTTACTAACCTCTGGAGCAATTGCAAAGTGCACAGCCTATTTGCCTTTAGTAAATCAACCCCTTAGTGTTCCCTGAAAGATAGGAAGGCAAATGATATTTACTTGTTTTAAACTTGATTTTTACATTTCTTCAGCTGCTTCCTGGTTTCCGGCCTAAGCCAAAATAATGTCATTCATCCCAGGAGTGGAGGAGGGACTTTCTCAGCTAAGCACACCCTCCTGCTTGGATGCCTGAGATAAGGGCAGATGTATTCCAGGAAATAAATGCTACATGAATCATCTGCCCATACTCAAGATGACCGCAGCCAGAAATGCTGTTTTTCAAAGTGATTTCTCAAAAAAATAAAGCATTGAGACATGGATGAATGGGTGAGTTTGATTTAAATATTAAAAATGAATTAAATAGTGTTTATACTGCTCAGATGCAGTGTAGTTCTGCATTAACCACTTACGTACCGCCCGCCGTCGTTATACGTTTAATACAGGGGTTATGGCAGCAGATAGCTTTTAGATAAAAGTGGTCTCTGCAGCAGATTCGCCGCGAGATCACTTTTATCGGGGACGGGAGAGGGCCCCCCTCCCGCCGATCCCCGTTGGTCTCCGCCGCTTACCGGAGCCATCAAACGTCACTTCCGCCCAATGTTCTTAAAGGAGGCTTTTTTTTTTTTTTTTTTTTTATAAAAAAAAAAAATCCTTTTTTTTTTTATTGCTTTTAAGTGTAAATGTGAGATCTGATGTCTTTTTGACCCCAGATCTCACATTAAAGAGGTCCTGTCATGCTTTTTTTCTATTACAAGGGATGTTTACATTCCTCTAATAGGAATAAAAGTGACCCAAATTTTTTTTTATTAAAAAGATGGATAGAAATAAGGAAAAAAAAAAAAAATTTAAAGTGCCCCGTCCCGCCGAGCTCATGCGCAGAAACTAACGCATACGTAAGTCGCGCCCGCATATGAAAACGGTGTTTAAACCACACATGTGAGGAATTGCCGCGATCGTTAGAGCAATAACAATAATTCTAGCAAAAGACATCCTCTGTAACTCAAAACTTGTAACCTGTAGAAATTTTTAACCGTCGCCTATGGAGATTTTTAAGGGTCAAAGTTTGTTGCCATTCCACGAGTGGACGCAATTTTGAAGCGTGACATGTTGGGTATCAATTTACACGGTGTAACATTATCTTTGACAATATAGAAACAAACTGGGCTAAGGTTACTGTTGTCTTATTTTTTTAAAATTCAAAAACGTGTATTTTTTCCCAGCAAATTGCGCTTGTAAGACCGCTGAGCAAATACGGTGTGACATAAAGTATTGCAACAACTGCCATTTTATTCTCTAGGGTATCTTAAAAAATATATATATAATGTTTGGGGGTTCTAAGTAATTTTATAGCAAAAAAAAAATATTTTAACTTGTAAACAACAAGTTTGAAAAAAAGGGCTGGTCCTTAAAGTGGAGTTCCACCCCCCAAAAAAAATAGTAACGTGCTTAGAAAAAAATAGAAAAAAAACCTTTGGAGAAATTTTTTTTTTTTTGCTTACCTCTAAATGCCTGCTGCTAGGGGGTCCCTCGTAGTCTGCCTCCTTCGGTGCCTGGGCTCCTGACGTCACTTTCCTCGCCGCAGGAAGGGAGATCGCCTCTCCACCCTCCCTCTTGTCAATCATCTGGGACACGTGACCGGTCCCAGATGATTGCGGGGCCAGTGACGGCGCACGGCGCGGCTGGCACATGCGCTGGCACATGCGCAGAAGCCACAGCCGGGCGCCCACAGTTAAAATGCCGGCGCCGCTGAGCGGAGGGGGAGACAAGCGGAGCTTCGTTCTCCCACATCGCTGGACCCTGGGACAGGTAAGTGTCCGATTAATAGTCAGCAGCTGCAGTATTTGTAGCTGCTGACTTTTAATTTTTTTTTTTAAATGGGAACCCTCGCTTTAAGTGGTTAGAGTCCACATTTAAAAAATTAAATGCACATATTTTTGCAGCTACAAAAATGTGAATTTTCTTTTGCAGCCCTGATCAGTGTAAGAGAGGAGAGGAGTCTCCTCTGTCAGAATACAATAGCGTTGCAGGGAGGATTCCCCAATCCACCTCACTTGTGTGGATGGGGAAATCCGGTGTTTTGTTTTGATTTTTTGGATCAACCTGCCGAGTCATCTATGGCCAGCTTTATTGGCTCCTTGTACTGCTTCTCCTTCTTCCAATCTGAGCTCTGATGTAAGGGGGTGTAAAAGAATGACTCCAAGTCAAATTCAGGTACTTACACTGCTTGCATTTAAAAACTAAATTTAATAATTTAATAATGAATACAGAGCTGTCTTTTATATCCTATTGAAGTGCAGATTTAAACCAAGTTGCTACGTTTTTTTGTTGCATAGACCAAAGTGATGTGAGGAATGAAGAGTATCTATACATAGAATGACCGCTATAACTGGAGTAGGAATTTATAGATTAAGTGGCCATTTAAAACACAGTAAGTGATTGTGAATAGGGATAAGACAAGTGGAAAATTAGGTGTCTTGATTGGTGAAAAAGAACAAGGGTGGCTCTGCTTTAAGTGCAATAGGCAGGTTTTTCATTTTGCATTACAATACAGATTTGTGAGGACTTTGAATGGGTAATCAAGAGGTATTTTAAAAGCCAAACCCTCCTGCTCATTTTTTATTGGATTAACAAAAAAAAAAAAAAATTCTTCCTGCTTGTTGGGTGTCTAGAGTGGTGCTTGACCTCTTGTAGGAGAAGGCTAAGTATAAGAGCGGTTCTCACATTCTGTATGAACACTTGCAAAGCTTGGTAAACCCTTTGCTATAAACATCTCTGACATTTCCAGATCATGACGTTGGATAAACAGTGGTTCTTGGGATAATGGATATTTAGAGCTCATAAACTGCAAGGTCATACCAGGTAATCTGCTAATAGTCTAGATTTATGCTGAGTGTCTCTTTTATTACTGTTGCAGTGACATTCTGCTTTGGTTTTTATACTGTGATCTTCAGGGACCAGAAACCAGTACTTTATAGATTACATTAAAATAATAATATAGTACAAACAAATGTGCATTATCAAATGGCAATCAGACATTTGCTTTCATGAATTTTGGGCTACCCATAGACATGAGATGAATTAACAGTTGCCCCAGTCAGGGCTTTTTTGATGATCTCACATATATGAGGCCTTTCACCTTGCTGTCCACTCTCTGGGGAACAATTGGCTGGTTAGAATACTCTTTCCTCTGAGATAAGTATTGTCAGAATTTTGTACTGCCCCTCTCCTCCTTTACCCGCCTCTAATTTCCAAGACTACGAACATTTAATCAAGTCAAACAAAATTCAAAATTTCAAGTTAAAATTGGAGGGGGGTTTCCCCGCATCCAATTCACATGACAGGAGATTGTGACCGACTCTCAATGGACATCTCCAGGGCGCCTGCCGAGCAAATTGCACAGGGGTCCTGTGCATCTTTGGCTCAGTTTCAGGTATGAGTTCAGGCAAAAATTCAGGCCTGATTCATCCCTAAAACGGAGAACGCACCAGACCCCTGCTGTCAGCTTCATCCATCTTAGGTGTGAACTTAGCCTAAACCAAGTCCTTTACTGTACTCTTACTTAACCTTCAAGACTTACCATTCAACCAAGTCAAACATTCCTCTCCCCCTTTACCCTCCTCTTTCCCAGTTCTCAAGACTAGGAGCATTCCACCAAGTCAAACCATCCTCTCCTTCTTTACCTTCAATTCTCAAGACTAGAAACATTATCTAACTCAAATATTCTTCTTCTCCTTTACACCCTGACTCCTCTCTCTCAATTCTCAAGACTAGGAACATTAAACCAAGTCAAATATGCCTTTATCTTCCTCTCACTTAATTGTCAAGATTAAACATTCAACCAAGTCAAACATTGCTCTCCCCTTTTCCCTCCTCTTTCCCAGTTCTCAAGACTAGGAGCATTCCACAAAGTCAAACATTCCTCTCCTCCTTTACCTTCAATTCTCAAGACTAGAAACATTACCCAACTCAAATATTCTCCTTTACACCCCTCTCTCTCAATTCTCAAGACTAGGAATGTTCAACCAAGTCAAACATTACTCTCTTCCTCCGCCTACCTCTATTTCTCAGGACTTAAAGTGGTTGTATACACGATTGTGTGACTTCTACCTATAGGTAAGCCTAGAATAAGGCTTACCTATAGGTAGTGGAAATATCTCCTAAATGTGCGCCGTTTAGGAGATATTTCACTTGTAACCTTCTCTCACTGAAGTCTCAAAACTAAGGACATTCAACCAAGTCAAACAATATTCTTCTCGTTACCTTCTGCTCTCTCAATTCTCAAGAATAAACATTTAATCAACTCAAACACCTTTACGCCCCTCCCTCTCAATTCTTAAGACTAGGAACATTCAACCAAGTCAAACATTACTCTTTTCCTTTGCCTACCTCTAGCATTTCTCAAGACTAAAAACATTCAGCCAAGTCAAACATTTCTTACCTATTTTACTTCCTCTCACTCAACTCTCAAACCTAGCAACGTTCAACCAAGTCAAACATCCCTCTCCTCCTTTACCCACCTCTATTTCAATTCTCAAGACTAGGAACATTCAACGAAGTCAAATATTCCTCTCCTCATTTACTTTCCTCTCTGCCAATTCGCAAGACTTGAAATATTTAACCAATTCAGATATTCCTCTTCCCTTCACACTCCTCTTTCTCTATCCTCAAGACTAGGAATATTCAACCAAGTCAAACATTCCTCTCCTTTTTATACTAAAAAAGCACTAGTGCTCCATTGGAAAAACCCTTTACACGGGTCATGCTTGTCCTAAGTAATTTACAAAAATATGACAGCCCTGGCTGGATACAGTATTTCAGCCTCTCAGATGGCAGATCTGGTCACTTCCCAATCTTTCTTTTAATGTTCTGCAGGACATAAGTGTGTTACTGCAGAGTGAGAGAAATATGTGAGGGTGTGCGTTTTTTTTTCTTTTCTTTTTTTCTTTTGTGTCTGGATTGTGTGAGTGTGGTTTTTCTGTTGGTTAAATTGCGTAAATTGACGGCGCTATATAAGTAACTTAATAAAATAAAATAATAATAAATCTTTTAGTTGGTTGGTATACTCTGCCCATACATACTGTGCCATTCCTTTTATGTACAGGGATGAATGCTTGCGGCAAGTTTGTATACTTTAGTTATTTTGTTATTGTTGATATTGGGGCTCTGTGTAGCTGGCTGTATTGCCATCACATCCTATGTCCCAATGGCTTCTGTTAGTTCATCCTAAAACTGTTAAATAACAAGAAAAAAAAAACTCTCCTCCTTTACCCTCCTCTCTCTTAATCCTCCAGACTACGAATATTTAACTAGGTCAAGCATTTTCTCCTCTTTACCCTCCTCTCTCTCACATCCCTAGACTAAGAACATTCAACCAAGTCATACATTCCTCTCCTCTGTTAACCTTCTCTCACCGAATTCTCAAGACTAAGAACATTTAACCAACTCAAACATTCCTTATTTGCCTTTACCTTCATCTCTCTCAATTCTCAAGACTAGGAACATTCAACCAAGTCAAGCATTACTCCTTCTCTTTGTCTACCTACCTATTTCTCAAGACAAAATACGTTCAACAAACATTCCTCCTCTATTTTACCTTCCTCTCACTCAACTCTTAGAACTAAGAACATTCAACAGAGTCAAACATTCCTTTCCTCCTTTACCCTCCTCTTTCTCTCAATTCTCAAGACTAGAAACATTTAACCAAATCAATAACAGCATTCCTCTTCTCCTTACACTCCTCTCTCAATTCTCAAGACTAGGGACATTCAACAAAGTCAAACATTCCTCTTCTTCTTTACCATCCTCTCTCTTCATTCTCCAGACTAGGAATATTAAATCAACTCAAGCATTTTCTCCTCCTTTACCCTCCTCTCTCCCACATCCCAAGACTAAGAACATTCAACCAAGTAAAACATTCTTCTCTCTTTTTACCATCCCCTCTCTCAGCTCTCAAGACTAAGAACATTCAACAAAGTCAAACGTTTTTCTCCTCATTTACCTTCTTATATCTTAATTCTCAAGACTAAGAACATTTAACCAACTCAAATATTCATTTTTACCTTTTACCTTCATCTCTCTCAATTCTCAAGACTACAAACATTTAATAAACTCAAACATTCATCTTCTCCTTTACACCTCTCTCTTTCAGTTCTCAAGACTAGGACCATTCAACCCAGTTATACATTCTTCTCTCCCTTTACCCTCCCATCTCTCAAGACTATGAGCATTCACCTAATTCAAACAGTCCTCTCCTCCTTTACCCTCCTGTCTTAATTCTCAAGACTAAGAACATTGAACTAAGTCAAACATTTCTATCTGTTGCATTGTCACAGACAGGAATGCCTTTTGGCAGACAGATCATGTATGAACATCTGGCCACCTTTCAGAAGCCTATGACCACCCCTAGACCAATGTCACATCTGTGAGAACTGGCCTGTGGCTGGGTCACGATGAAGGACAAAGCAGCAAGGTAACATACTCTTCTTCTTGTATGTGTCACTCTCTCGCTGGCCACATACGTTCTGATGAGTTTTTCAGCAGAGGTAGTAACCTAAATCCTAAACATAGGAGACTGTTGCATTAAGAAACCAAAAAGCTGCTAACAGGTATGAAGTGCAGGCACCCAGATGTGCCAAATGTGATATTAAACCCTGCACACTTTCATCAGCTGATTTAATAATTTACTGAAGGTTTAGCTTCTTTAACTTTTAATCCTTGCTTGTGTTCCAGTTATGGCTGGTGTCGCTGTCCCAGATTATCTGTTTCAATGTAGCTTCTTTCACTTGCAGCATCCTATCCCATATAGCAAGCAATTGTGCTGCAAGTTTGAAAATGACTATTGCTAGACTTGCCGGGCTTCACAAGTTTGTTGCACAATAGCAGCAAGTCCACATTGCAAGACTTTCTTTGCAAACATTCTGCAAGTCTGCTGCCAGTCCTGGTTCAGTCATCCCACCACAGGGGGCACTGTGACTGAATTTTCATCCTGTAGACTTGCAGAGATCTTGCTGTGGACTCACCACTGCAACTTTGCTCTTGCTAGAGACTCGCCACGCAAATTTGCTACAAATAGGAAAAGTGTCAACTAGAACTTGTACTTCAAGTGCTCTGCAAGTGTACAACTTGCCAGTGAAAATGTGCAGCAAGTTACCAGACTTACAATTCAACACTGCCACAAATTTGTGGCAAGTTATCTTTGCTAGCTTGGATAGAGTCACCCTGGTATGCATGAACTAGAGTTGTGTCTCTCAACACTGTCTGCATCAATAGAAACACCCAGCCCTGAAGCCTAGGATGGAAAGGCACTCCCCTGTTCCTCCCTCCTGCCCTCTTCCAGCTAACAGACTCAAAACTGCACTGTCTTCTGGTAACTATTTCCTGTGTAAGCCAAAAGTTCAGGTAAGCAGGAATGAGACAGCAGGAGTCAACAGCTTGTTGTAAATTCCAAGTGTCGGTGTAGGAATTTTAGGAAATAGTTAGCTGGTGATGTCATTGGCAATTGAGCTGAATGCACTTGACTCTACAACATAAGACTAACCCTTCTTGAAATGGACTGAATATCCATAATCAGGATTTTAGGCTAGAGCTACCTAGTAGCGCAGCTGCTCTTCTTTAAGTGAAACTAAACTTTCTCAATCAATTTTAATTACCGTATTTATCGGCGTATAACACGCGCCGGCGTATAACACGCACCCCAAGTTTAGGAGAGAATTTTAAGGAAAAAACATTTTTAGGAGGGAAGTTTAAGGAAAAAAAACTTACATTAAAATGCCCATCAATGCAGCCTTATCTGTCCATCTGCAGTCTTTTCAGTGTCAGTGCAGCCTTGTCAGTGCAGCTTTGCCCCAGTGCAGCCTTGCCCCAGTGCAGCCTTGCCCCAGTGCAGCTTCGTTAGTGCAGGTCTACCCCAGTCCAGCCATGTCAGTGCAGCTTTGCCCCAGTGCAGCCTTGCCCCAGTGCAGCTTTGCCCCAGTGCAGCCTTGCCCCAGTGCAGCCTTGCCCCAGTGCAGCCTTGCCCCAGTGCAGCTTCATTAGTGCAGGTCTACCCCAGTCCAGCCATGTCAGTGCAGCTTTGTGCACTCGGTGTAGATTCAAAAAATGGCGCCGAAACTGCAGGGAGCCGAGATACACATACTCGAGTGTTCTCGGCTTTTTCCGGCGCCGCTCACAGTCACGCCCAGTCCCGCCCTATGATGGACATAACACAGGTCCAGGGGCGGGACTGGGCGTGACGGCGGCGCCGGAAAAAGCCGAGAACACTCGAGTATGTGTATCTCGGCTCTTGTCGGATCCGAGATACACATACCCGAGTGTTCTCGGCTTTTTTCGGCGCCGCTCACAGTCACGCCCAGTCCCGCCCTATGATGGACATAACACAGGTCCAGGGGCGGGACTGGGCGTGACGGCGGCGCCGGAAAAAGCCGAGAACACTCGAGTATGTGTATCTCGGCTCCCTGCAGTCTCGGCGCCATTTTTGAATCTCCCCAGGGCTGTGTATGTCGGCGGCGACCGCGGCAATTGCCGCGATCGCTCCGATGACACAGAAATCGGCGGGGATCGGCCTATAACACGCACCCACGATTTTCCCCTGATTTTCAGGGGAAAAAAGTGCGTGTTATATGCCGATAAATACGGTATTTTTTACTCCTTATGCTGCTAGCCTTAGTAAATAGATAGGGAAATATATTATATTTCCTTTTTTTTAAAACTAATACAGTGGAGCCTCGGATTACGAGCATAATCTGTTCCAGGAGTATGCTCGTAATCCAATGTATTCGCATATCAAAGTGAGTTTTCCCATTGAAGTCAGTGTAAACGAAAATAATTAGTTCCGCATTGTCTTCAATGGGATGCAATACCGCATGCGGCCAGAGGTGAGGAGCGCTGGAGAGACTCGGAAACAGCCGAAAAGGCCCGAGGGACACTTCGGCTGACTTCGGCAAACCTCGGAAAGACTCCGTTCACGAGCTTTTCCGAGGTTTGCCAAGGTCAGCCGTACTGTCCTCGGGCCTTTCCGTGCATTTCCGAACGGCTCCGATTGGCGACTTTCCGATCTGCTCGGCTCTGGCGCCCCCCACCTCAGGCCAAAAGCGGTACTGCACACCACTTCTGGCCTGAATCCTGCTCATTTTGCGAGACAACACTCACAAACCGAGTTAGGATTTTTAGAAATACAGTGCTCGGTTTGCGAAACTCTCGTTAACCGCGTTACTCGCAAACCGGGGTTCCACTGTATTTTAATAGTTTTACATAATGCAGCAACATCTATACACCGTAGGACACCCAACATTAGAGGTGATGCATTCTTCCAAAGAAAATACACTTTTGCAAACTGGTACTGACTAGTATTTCAATGTTTCTCTTCTCCCTCAGTTTTTCTCCATCACATAGCTAATGAGACCCCAGAGCTGATAGAGAGAGGCAAGGGAGGGTCAAAAAAGGATGATATTCAGGCAACTGACATCCTTCTTATCAACTGATGATGTCATCGGTCGTTAGGATGTTGGCAGCTGGAAGGTTGTAATGGTGTACAATGAGAACCTGTGGCTTTGTGTAACTAAAAGGCAAGTTTCATCCACCCACTGGCTTGTATACAATTTTGGGGCAATTTTTAGGCATTTTGCCAAGGCACCCCTAAAGAAACCTCAAGGCACCCTGGTTGAAAAAGGCTGTAATAAAGCATGGAGACATGGATGGATGGGAGAGTTTGCATCGAATAATAAAAATGAATTAAATAGCGTTTTCGGTCATGGCGCTCAGTTTCTGTCTGTTTTAAAGGGCTTGCAATGAATTACTAAGATTTGCGAGGTCTCTAAACAGATAGTTTTCTACTATATAAGCAATGGAAGTAGCATGTAGTAGTGATCATTTGCACACAATTGAAGCATTCTGTAATCATGTGAGACTATTCACTACTACATGCTACTTGTGTAGTTTACACAATATGAAGGCATTTGTCCCATTTGTTTGACAGTTGACCATTAATTGTAGTACAACTACTAATAAATCACCCTAACGGTCCCCTGCTGTGTAGGAAAGGGCATGGAGGCATCAGGCTGCACCATAGTACTCTAGACCTTGAGTACTCTAATAAAGGTTACTGAATAATTCCCTTTAAATGCTTTTCCACATGAACCAGTGCTTGGCAATCTTACATTCTTCCACCAGACAGGCAAACAATGATCCATACACCTTCCTTCATTAGCTTGTTTAGGCAGAGTTGGCTTGGCTTGGCAGATGGCTAATTACCATTAATGGGACAGTCTTCTGCATTTTTCCTGCTATGAATAGGGAAAGTGCAGCTGTGTCTGAGAACGTAAATACGGCATCACAGCAACTGTTCAAAACAATTGTGACCCTAAAAAAAAAAAAAAAAAATTTAAAAAAAGCAGTCGTTAGAGGCAGATGGCACAGCAGAGTAATGCTAATGAAAGATGTAGTGTCCTGAGATGAGGAACCAAGGTATTCCACTCTAACCACTTGCGACTTGTATTGTAATGCATGTTGTACAACCCACACCGCTTTGTTTAAAACCAGAATAATACAGAGGGGGAATAATGATACCATGATAAATAGGATGTGATCAAATGCACAGTGGTGTACTTCTATCACATCCTCTGCAGGGTGTGAGTACTGACAGTGTTATTTAATGACCACATGCCTCATCCACCTATACTAACAACAACCGGTAGTGATATTGCTGTTGTTGGGGATCCACCTGCTGTGGGTTCAACCGACTAGACAGTGGTCATTCACAATATGATCGGCCATATGGGTTGTTGTTTCTTTGTTGCTGCCTGCTGTTACTTCCTCTTCTGTTTCTCCTGCTACTATCATTGTATCCTACTGCTTGCCTGATTCTGCTGCTTCCTCTCCATCTGTCTCCTACCGATTTTCTTACTGCTCAGTATTCCTTCCTAAAGCTGGCCACACATGTTAACATAGCTCCAAACTGTCCCTGATTTTGAGGGACTGTCCCTGATTTGGAACAAAGTCCCTCTGTCCCTCTTTCCGCCTCATTTTTCCCTCATTTTCGTCTGATCCATAGGCGTGTGCAGGGGGTGTTCCGGGTGTGCCTGGGCACACCCTAATCACCCCCACGTGGCGCAGACTCCCCCTGCTGCTTGGCCCCCCCGCTGTGTTTACTATGCTTCAGTTTGTGAATGAACGCTGCTCAGTAAAGAGCACTTCACATTCATTCACTGAAATGGACTGGGGAATCTCTCTGCTCTGTCGTTTTCTCTGTTTCACAAGTGAGACATCAGAGGTCTGTTTAGACCCCTGATATTTCACCAAAGCCCCCCAACCGGGCTCCTAAAAAAAATATGTAAAATAACATTGTGCATGTTTTATTACATTTTAAAATGTTTGTTTACATTTAGTTATAAGAGTTTGTGTGTCTGTAATCAATATATAAAGTCGACCTCTGCTAAGTCGTAGTTCAGAGTTCCTGGCCTCATTCTCAGATATTTCCTTATAATCTAACTAATAATTGTTCATGAAAACCCCCGCAATTTCGCATAATTCGTCATGTATTTTAACGCTAAATTATTAAGAACAATATAATTTATTAATTTTGTGACAAAAATATTAATGTGAATTCAGCGAAACTATAAAAATAGGCATTTATAGGCATTTTTTGGCCACATCAAAAGTTTGCTTTTTTTCACAATTCGCGGGTGCTTTGGGAGCGTAATCCCTGCGAATTTAGGGGTCAACTGTATGTGTATATATATATATACACACATATATATATATATATATATATATATATATATATATATATATATATATATATATATATATATATTGTGGCAGAGCAAGGCTCTGTCCCTATGAAAATGGGGTTAAAGTGGACACAGAGTCTGCATATTGGCTGAGTGCAGAGCTACAGAGCATAAATTTGAAACAGAGAAAACTGCTCTGGCAGTTTTCTCCAGGTTTTGCTAGTTCCCTATGGGGCTCTGTAGTTTGGAGACCCTTCAGAGTCTTGGGTGGGACGGGATCTCCAACCCTGTGTCCGGGTTTTGTGGACAGCCAGCAGGGTGAGTGCCCAGGTGCACACAGCCCATATAACGAGGGGCTGGTGAGAGCAGAATGAGTGGAGGAAGGTGAAGTTGGAGCAGTGGCTGCTAGTAAGTGTCTCAGTGTGAGAATAGAAGCTGTGTGCGTCCAAGGAGCCAGATGCTGTGTGCGTTGAAGCTCAAGCAGCTTGTTTGGGGGGCCTGTTCCCTATAGCAGCAATACTGCTGAAGAGTAGCCAGGTGCACTAGCATTTTCATTTGGATTGTGTGTGTTTAATTGAAGTTTGGACCCCTGTGTGGGATTCCTGGATGGACTTTTGTTTTGTTTTTCCCTTTAATAAATGTGGGCTACCAGGCCCTTAACTATAAATACCTCTGTGATGTGGACTCACTGCACCAAAACGCATCTATCCACTTGAGCTGAACAATCCCCAATGTCACTATATATATATATATATATATATATATATATATACACACACACACACACACACACGTGTTTGAGTTTTCAGGTGCACAGCCTAATACAATAGGCTGCGCAGGCCTATGGTCTGATCTATATAGTTATATATAAAATGCACTATTTATCTTTCAAAAAGTGTTTCCCAGTGCTAAACCTTTCATCCATTTTCCAAATTGCTGTATCTGTAAGTTCCAAAAGCCAGTATTAATGAATAGTAGTAGTAAAAATAAAAGAGCACTTGTGGGTTTAACTAATAATTTTATTGTATAATTCTCCTTTAAGGGGGCGTGGCAGGGGGGTGTGTCCTATGCCTACATATATTTGCTAATAGGTGCCCCTCATTTCCATCTCAAAAGGTTGGGAGGTATGTGCTAAGATTTCCCCCCACCTCCTGAACTAGAGAAGTCACTTGATTCTCCTTTCCACATTATACAACGTGGATGGATGAATCTGCAATGTTAGTTATTGTATTCTGACAGCTGGCACCCACAGCTGTCAGATTACCCAGACTGCGTCTGCATCTGATTGGATGTAAGCGCTGTTAAGCCAAGAATTTTCAACCTGGTTTCTTTGACAAAAGTCTATTGAAAAATCAATGTTTGTCAAGCCAAGTAGTGGCAACAGGACCTCCTACAAAACCAACTTTCACTCAATTCAGCAGGAAACTCCACCAAAATTCAATCCCTATACGGCCATCTTAATACAGAATTCCAGCTTTCAGTTCACTTTCGGACCAAGCTGACCAAAACTAACTATTTCCATTACATTCTGAAGTGTGCTCTATGATGTACGGAGAGCGGGCGCGAATGCTCGCCACTGGGGGCTTGCTCCCGCTGTGATTATACACAACGGGAGCTGATTGGCAAGTACCGAAGACTCAATGTCCGCCGACACCCACCGATCGCTTCGGTACAGAGGAAGAACGGCGGTCTGTCAGGATCAAAGGCATGGATCCGTGTCTCTGCAAAGCAAGGACGTGGATCCATATCTTACCCTAGTAAAAGCACCTCCCACACAGTACAAAGACACTGACCAGGCACACAGTTAAGCCTTTGATTGCCCCTAATGTTAACCCCTTCCCAGCCAGTAAACACACAAATCCCGGTTCTCTCAGGGGAGTAGAGACAGATCGTGTGCTCCTACTAAGTAGGTACACTGATCGATCTCTTCCCCTAGTCAGTCCCATCGCCCCACAGTTAAAACACACCTAGGGAACACAGTTAACCCCTTGATCGCCCCCTAGTGTTAACCCCTTCCCTGCCAATGACATTTATATAGTAATAAATGCCTTTTTTTTTATCTCTGTATCTCGCTGTATAAATGTCACTGGTCCCAAAAAAGTGTCAAAACAGTCCAATCTGTCTACCGCAATGTCACAGTCACAAATAAACCGTCATTACTATTAAAAAAAATAAAATAAAAATTCCATAAATCTATCCCCTACATTGTAGACACTATAACTTTTGCGCAAACTAATCAATTTATGCTTATTGCAACCGCAGAGGTGATCAAATACCACCAAAAGAAAACTCTATTTGTGGGAAAAAAAGGACATCAATTTTGTTTGGGTACAACGCTGCATGACCGTGCAATTGTCAGTTAAAGCGACGCAGTGCCGTATCGCAAAAAATGGCCTGGTCAGGAAGGGGGCAAATTCTTCCGGGGCTGAAATGGTTAAGTAATATCTCTTTGACATGGTATTCAAACTATATAACATGAAGACCTTAATGAAAGATTTCTGAGGCTTTAGTTAAAGTCTTAAATTATTACAAGTTCTCTCAGCTGAAGACAAGCAAAATCTGGAATACAATTCAAGTAACACTGTACTTCTCAATGCAGTTTTCAAATAAGAGAAATATGCATTTATGCCACTAGGGGGCACTGCAGAATAAAGGCTCCAGTTTAGTTTGCTTGTGGGCTCCAACTTGTACCTCCTACAGTTGGGCAACTGTTGGGATACAGTAGGTGATAATTTCTGTCCTCTCAGGCCTTAATTGACAGGTAAGAGGGTCAATTTGTTTGACAAATGAGTTTATCTTTATAACATTTAAATGATTCCAATTAATGTTCTCCATCATCACAGCATACTGTTTAACTATAGTCTGGTCAGTAAATTGTTTGTTTTCCACCTCTAAGTAAAATAAAGAGATCAACATTTAGTTTGGAAACATTTCCACAGTGAAATTTCAGCTGAGAGCAAAGCTGCAATTTGCAAATATTGTGAGAAGAAATATTCTTTTCCAAATGCTACAAGGATGACAAAAACTCATCCTGGCATGCCAGAGGGGCCCTAAAGACATTAAAAAATACTTTATGGAATGAAATGAAGAGGACCAAAATTAAAGTGCGAGGCGCTTTTCCCTCCAGAGTTCTCATTTCAGAAACACTTTCTGCTGCTTCTGGATCATCACAAAGTGTTTCTTCACCAGCAGCAAGTTCAACTTAGGAAGTGTTACAAACCACGGCCTCCCAAAAATAAACAATCTCTTCATTTATAGATAACATGACACCTGAAAATCAGGAGAACATTGATCGATCTCTTTGAGCAGAATACTTTTATATAGACTGCATTTCACGTTCCCAGTGTAGCCTCCCTGGCGGTTTTCCCGAGTGTGGCTCGGGGTTAAAATTCAGGACCATTAGCGGTAACCCAGAGCCACACTCGGGATTACATCGCAGGATCCTGGTGTGGCATTACTTACCTTGTCCCCGGGATCCTGCGATGTCCCCCGCAGTGTCCGTGGGCTCTGTCCTCGTCCGAAGCCTCTCCTTGCCAGGCTCAGTTCCCTGCGAGCGTCGCGACGCACGGGGGCGGAGCCTGGCGGCAAATTCAAAAAAATTTCAAAATCATAACAAATACAGTACTGTAATCTTACAGATTACAGTACTGTATGGAATGATTTCACATCCCTTTTGTCCCCAGTGCTTTGGCCCATGCCCTGCATGCAGTTTTATGTGATATATACTGTTCTTTCTGCCTGGAAACTGGAGATTGTCCATAGCAACTAAAAAGTGTCCCTTTACGTCAAAAGTGGCTTTAGACCAGCTAGAAAACAGCGATAATAAATTAGAACACTTGCAGAATTGAGCGATAGTGAATCGTGGGGAAATTTATTTTATTACTATTTATTTTTATTTATTATATTATAATTTATGTTTTTGTGTTTCAAACTTTATCATACCCGGGATATCTACTAGACTCTTTTTTGGACAGATTTAAGTGTGTTATTGTTAAGAATTACAGACCTACGATCTGCCGACTTCCGTGTTCCGGGGGGAGTGGTCTAAGCATGGCAGCGTGAGAGTGATGTAGACCGGAGCATAGCGGTATCACAGCGCACCCTCCAGCAGACCGGCTATCAGTCACCAGACCCAGTACATGTCGAGGCGGGGTAGGAGTGCAGGAGTGCCATACACTCCCAAACACTCGTACATTACCCGCTACCTGACGGTGAAGAGAGATCTGGAACAGCCAGCGGACGCCAGTGTCAGTATGGCTCTGACAAAAGAGCCGTTGTCGGAGGTATCACTACAGGCACCAGCTGCTTCTTTGCTACAGAGGGGTGGATCGTCTACACCGATGGGAGCAGTTGATGCGGAGCCCTCGTCAGTAACTCATACAGCTATAAATGAAGAGGTTCAGGTATGCTCGTATACTGCATATAATACACAGACACAGGAGCAGGGGATAGAGCCGGACATTAGACAGCTTATTCAAGCTCTCCCTACTAAAGATGACATCCAAAAACTCCTGGTCAGTATAACGGGGGCACTAAGGGAGGAGATGGAGGAGGTGCGTGCCAAAGTAGTGGCGGTAGATGACAGAGTGCACAATCTTGAAAAGCTGCAAGGTACATCAGATACACGGTTAGAGATGATTGAAGAAAAATTGCAAAAGCAACACCAGCGATTGGTTATGCTACAACTGCAGTCTGAGGAATCAGAAAATAGAAGTAGGAGGAATAATATTCGGATTAAGGGGGTCCCGGAGGATATCGAGGGACCCGCTCTAAGAGATACAGTGATGGCCATTTTAAATCAAGTGTTGAAGAACCCCCCGAATACTCCTATTGAGCTTGATCGCGTACATAAAGTTCCCACGACTCGTAACCCGGCACAGACTAATCCACGGGATGTCCTGTGTAGAGTACACTTTTTCAGGATAAAAGAGAACATACTCAGAGCTGCATGGCAAGAGGGAACAGTGAAGTATGAGGGGGCTGAAATACAAATATATCCAGACCTGTGTAGACAAACCAAAATCAGGAGGCGCATTTTAAAGCCCCTTCTGGACTATCTACTCTGTAAAGGTGCCACATACAGATGGGGCTACCCACTTGCAGTAATAGTTAAAAAAGGGGGGCGAAGCTTCAATTTAAGAGACCCTGCACAACTTCCAGACCTTTTTCATTTTTTGGGTGTAGAGGCCATTGAGGTCCCTAATTGGACAGAATTACCAACACTAATAGAGCAACCCATCCAACAGCTGCAATGGCAGCGGGAGAGAAACAGACGGGATTAAGGGAAAACGCAGCATACATGGGGTCGCAACCCACCACAGGAATAAGAAATGAACAGATAGAGAATTAGATGATCCCACGAAGGGAAAACATTTTTGTTCTTGATTTTTTTTTTTTTTTTTTTTTTCTTTCGGGAGGAGGGTGGGGGAGGGTCGACGTATGGTGTAGGAAGTATGCTCTGTATACATGGTATGGGGATTTCCCCCCCCCCTTTTTTTTTTTTTTTTCTCTCCCATATCCCCCACTCACATATCTTTTTAGTATGGCGAGGGGAGTCCCTTTTTTTTTTTTTCCCTCTTTTTCTCCCCCTCCTCCCTTCCCCCTCATTGGTTTACCAGAGGTTTATGGAAATTTGTGAGAGGGTTATAGTTTGGTTGATAAAATCATGTATGGGGATTTATCTATGTATATACTTATGAGTTATATGAACTTTTGAACTTATGAACTTATGAACTATATGAACTTTTGTGGGGGTGGGGGGTACGTTTTTGTTTTAGGGTGAAGAGGGAGGGGAGGAGAGGGGAGGAGGAGAGGGGGGAGAGAGGAGGGAGGGAGGGAGGAGAAGGGGAAGATTGTTTTTTTTTTTTTTTTTTTTTTTTTTTTTCTTCTCCCCTCTTTGAAGGGGAGTAGAAATTTAATGGGTCCTTTGCGATAGGATGGGCAACAGAGAACCAGGGTGTAGCCTCGGAGGGGAAAGATGGGGGAGGGGTACATGTAGAACTTAGAAGGTACTGGTAGGAGGGGAATGTAAGAATGGGAGGGGTGGGGGAGGGGTTTATGTATTGGTTGGTTGTAGTCTCGGTAATGGTAGCCCGAATGGAGTAGAAGACTAATAATAAATAACACATATCACATATCATATATCACAATTCACGATTGATAAGCAAGAACTTTTGCTACGTCTGTCAGCATAGGAATATGTGAGTAGTGACGGACGTCTTATACAAGGTAGTGGTTGCACACGATAGAGAGTAGTGGTTTTTTTTTTTTGTTTGTTTTTTTTTTCTTGTTTTGTGTGGCTTTTTGTCTTTTTTTTTTATTTTTTTTTTTATGTTTGCTGTGAGTTAATTTCACGATGGGTAGAATACGAGAGTATAGCACTTGATGCACCGTCACTGGGGTCAAGGGGTAAAATAGGGGGGAGGGGGTATCCTCCTAGGAAGGTATTCAGTACACTTGCTCCCTCATTGGTAGAATAGTATGTTTTAATATCCTGGTTTGGGAAGAAAATCCCACATTTAAGAAAACCTGTATGAACTGGAAGAAGTAGGGGTTTAGATAGTTTGAATACTTGCCGTCTCGCCAATGTCTAATAATAGAGGTCGGATGGGGTATTTTGTTTTTTGTTTTTTTTTTTTTGTTTTTTTTTCCTTGTGGGCCTGGGAAATCACCCTAATATGTATTAATATGTATTATTAGGAGATAAAGGGGAGGGGGAAAGAGAAAAAAGGGGGGAAAAAAAAAAAAAAAAAGAAAAAAATGTGTGATAGGATTTTCAGTAAAGTCTGAATATATAATGGGGGGATGATGGAATCCGTCTGTTGGTTATGAGCAAACAATGGGTAAGGGGGCCAACCGGCAAGGGGCCTAAATGGATAAGTGAAGGAATGTGATATTTACACGAGGTTGCAAGCAGATATAGGGTGCATGTGGATAGATACTATTGCTCTGATCTCTGCCGGGCTTATTCACTCTCCCCAAATTTATACGCCTCTCCTCCAAGTGGAGGGAAGTCGGAGGCGTTTAACTTTTTAATTTCTTTTACTAAGCAAATAGCAGGCAGCCTTGCAGTTGCATAAAGCCAGCTATAGCTTAGATTATAAATTACTCAGGGGCTTGGACAACTTGCCAGATCCTGAGAAACAGCCTTTTTTTTTTTTTTTTTTTCTGGGGTAGGGTTGCCTTATTGTACTGTCCCCCGTACTCCCCTTACACTGGTGACTTGCTAGAATTAAGGGGTAAAATGACTAGGATAACTCTGACCTCCTATAATGTGAAGGGGCTAAATAGTCCAGAGAAACGCACCAGATTGTTAACTGAACTGAGGAGGATGAAATCCCAAATCATTTTTTTACAAGAGACACATTTTAGAAATGATAAAACTCCAAAATTGGGGAACCGCAGGTTTCCTACAGTGTACCATGGTGCCTCCCAGACCGCAAAGGCGAATGGGGTTTCAATTTTGATTTCGAATCAGATACCATGGAAAGAATCAAAGATAATTACGGACGAGGCAGGTCGTCTTCTTATTGTAAAAGGATTTCTATGTGAACAAAAGGTTACGTTAGTAAACCTGTATCTACCAAATGAGGATCAAGTCTCAGCTCTTGAGACGTATCTGAATTTGGTACATCAAAATAAAGAAGGGATCCTGATGGTGGGAGGGGATCTAAACATGGCATTGGATCCGGCTCTGGATGTCTCAAAGGGAGTGTCTCATTTATCTTATATAAAACTGCGCAGAGCAAAGAGATTGCTACAAGATTTGCAATTAATGGACACTTGGAGGACCCTCCATGCACACGACAGAGATTATACTTTTTTTTCAGCTAAACACAAGACATATACTAGAATTGACTATGTTTTTCTATCGCAGAATGCACTGTCGTGTATATTGGAGGCTTCCATAGGCTCATTCACATTGTCGGACCACGCACCAACCAATTGTGTTTTAGAATGGGGTGATAAAAGCCCCCGGGAATGGAACTGGAAGATGAATGAGACACTCCTGAAGGAACCAGAGTATGAGAATCAGATAGCCCAGGAAGTGGAATCCTTCTTTATAAACAATAAATCAGGGGAAACAACCCCATTTTGCAGATGGGAGGTGCATAAATGTTACATTAGGGGAATCCTCATATCTTTAGGAGCTCATAGGAAACGCTCTCTCGGCGCTAAGCTGGACACCCTGCTTGGAGAAATCCGTATACTCGAACAAGCGCACAAGAAATCTCATGCACAACAGACGGAGGAGAAACTTTCGGGTTTACGAGATGAATTAAATCTATTATTAATAGATAAAGCAAAAGCTAAGCTGGCCCGGTGTAGACGTGTATACTATGAATACGGAAATAAGCCTAGCAGGGTGCTAGCAAATGCGCTCAGAGAGACAAGAGCTCGGAATCATATTGAGCGTATTAAAACCCAGGGAGATACGTTAGTCAGCTCCTCACAGGCAATTGCGAAGGCATTTAGGGATTATTATGCCAACCTATATCAGATAGAGGGCCAAATGCCTACTTCAAGAACATCTGATAGATGGGAGTCGGCAAAAGAATACATATTGGCTTCAGGAATGCCTAAGATACCTGAAGAAGGAGCAGGAGACATAGACGGCCCAATTACAATAGAAGAATTTTCAGAAGCCCTGAAATCGCTGAAGCCAGGTAAGGCCCCAGGTCCCGATGGGTACACCTTGCTGTATTATAAGACCTTCTCGGAAAAACTGGCACCTCAATTTCTAGCTGCTTTTAACTCAATACGTGATGGGCAAACGATGCCCATGGAAACATTAATGGCCCACATAACAGTAATTCCGAAGGAGGGAAAGGACCCTGCCCTATGTGCTAGCTATCGTCCAATCTCATTGCTAAATGTAGACCTCAAGATCTTTACAAAAATACTCGCTAATAGATTAGTGACATACATCCCCGCTCTAGTGCATCAGGATCAAGTAGGGTTTACCCCTAATAGAGAGGGTAAAGAAAACACGCAAAGGGTTCTAAATGCCATATACATATCTCAATATTATCAAAAACCCCTAGTGCTTATATCTACTGATGCAGAAAAAGCATTTGATAGGGTAGACTGGACATTCCTGAGAGCCACATTACAGCATATAGGATTGAAAAGTGGGATGCAGAACTGGATTTCTAGTCTGTACTCATATCCTAAAGCAAGGGTGAAGATTAATGATACAATGTCTGAATCATTCGCTATAAATAATGGAACGCGGCAGGGATGTCCACTCTCTCCTATCATATTTATCCTCACACTTGAACCCTTTTTGAGAACAATACGGGCCAACCCAGATATTAGGGGCATTTCAATAAAAGGGGAAGAACATAAATTGGCCGCATATGCGGATGACTTGCTATTCTTCATAACCTCCCCAGTTGTATCCCTACCATCTTTATTATCGGAGTTACGCATATATGGAGGGGTATCCAATTTCAAGGTCAACTATAGTAAGTCCGAAGCGATGGGTGTGGAAGTGAATACTGCGTTACAACATCAGCTTTCGGATCACTTTGCTTTTAGATGGACGAATTCACATATATGCTATCTAGGGACTAAAATACCGAATAAGCTTAAAAGAGTGTTTGAACTTAACTTTGCCCCATTGGTACGACAGATTAAACTGGATTTTCAGCAGTGGGACAAAGAAGTCTTCACGTGGTTTGGTAGGATTAACATCATCAAAATGAATGTAATGCCGAGATTGTTATACTTATTCCAGACCCTACCTATAAAGCTCCCCTCAGGGTTTCTGAGGGACCTGAGATCAAGATTTGTGAGGTTCATATGGGCGGGCAAAACAGCGAGATTACGTAGAGATATTCTGTCATTACCAAAGGAGAGAGGAGGGGTGGGATTTCCGGACCCGGTGGGTTATTATGAAGCATCACATCTAGCACGGGTAGCGGATTGGTGTGTACTACATAAGGAAAAGCCTTGGATACATATGGAGCAAGCAACGATTGATATACCCCTGGAGGGATTAGCATGGCTTTGGGAGGTAGAGATACCACAGGCGGCGAGAAAACACCCCATTGTGGGTGCTACACTCCAATCCATCAAAAAGATATTTAAGAAAACTAAGATGTCGACACATCCAAGTCCCATGATACCAATCCTGGGCACACCGGCTTTTAAGCCAGGTCTTATAGACCAAGGTTTCAGGGATTTGAGGAGAAGAGGCATTAGCAGGATCATACATTTTTCAATTGACAATCATGTGATGACTAAGGGGGAGATTGAACGGGTGTTCTCATCAGACCTAGATCCATTTAGGCAAATACAGCTTAATGCCTTCCTTCGATTAATTAAGCAACGAGTGCCAATGGTACGTAATCCATCTAGGTTTGAACAGATATGCCTAAAGGGTGAAACATTGAGACATTCACTCTCTTTTATGTATGCATTGTTGACGGAGTTAGAAGCCCCACAAGAGTTGGCCTTTATACAAGCATGGGAGAGGGACCTCGGGGTTAGGTTCTCCGAGACACAGAAAAATAAGATCTTTATATTTACGCACAAGGCGTCAATGGCAACCAGATATCAAGAAGGGGGGTATAAAATCTTGACCAGGTGGTATAGAACCCCGGAAGTACTGAATCGGATATTTCCACAAATATCCAATTTATGTTGGCGCTGCCAGGGTGCGGAGGGCACCATGTTACACATATTCTGGGAATGTAGTGGACTGAAAGAATTTTGGAAAATGGTCTCTGAAACAGTTAAAGAAATTACAGGTGTGTCTCTTGGTGAAAACCCTGCAGCTTCTGTTATCTATTGATAAATATAACAAATCTCTCTTAAGGCACCTGCTTACAGCAGCAAAAGCTTGTATCCCGGCACTCTGGAAAAGTACGGTAGCTCCGACCAAAATACAGTGGATTAGCAGAATAGCAGAGATCCAACAAATGGAAAATCTTACCATGACGCTGAGAGAGCAAGAAGACAGGTATCGGGAAATCTGGACTCCCTATATTACATATAGGGAGCAGAATCCTTAAATAAAGTTTCTAGCGGTGGGGGGGGGGGGGGACGGTATGATGAGGCATAATATTAATATTAATTTTTTTTTTTTTTTTTAATTTTATTTATTTATTTATTTTTGTTGTAGTTCTCTTTTTTCTTCTTCTGTGTCTCTTTTCTTTTTTTTTTGTTTTTTTTTTTGTTTTTTTTTTTTTTTTGTTTTCTGGGTGTCTTGTTTTTTGGCTTTGGAGGACAATCAGGGCTATCCCTGGTTAAGGAAAATGTAATAAGAGTAGGAATTATTACGGGTATGTATTAGAACAATAAGAAGGTAAGATGAAATGATATGTTTTTTGCCTAAAGACAACATAATTTCGTCATAAAGGTGATAGTAATCGGCGATTTTCAAGAAGATATTTGTAAAATAGAATATGTAGGTGGCGATGTACTCATATGTAATATTGTACTATTATTATTGTGGAAAAAACGAAAATAAAGAATTTATAAAAAAAAAAAAAAAAAAAAGAATTACAGACCTACAATATAAAACGCCAAATTTCCATGCAAAATAATTGTACCGCTTTCAGCACCTAAAATCCGAAATAATCATACCGCCAGGGAGGTTAACAAAATAACTTTCAATTTGTAACACTACACACTGAACTTATTTTCAATTTTTGCAAAACTTTAAATTTTTTCCAGAAAAAAACTTTTACATCTCTGGCCATACAGATAAGATTTCTTTCCATAGATTCCCCCATTTATGTTAAACTGTGAGGATGGGGGAATCTCCCCTGACAGCTATTTTATTCTGACAGCCCGCAGCCGCGGCTCTCAGAACACTCGAATGGTGACTGCAGTTATCAGACGTTTTTCAAACTGGCTTCTTTGATTTCTCAATCAAAATTTGTCAAGTCGGGGTGGTGTTGGCAAGCCACACGAAGCTCAAATTTTGGGTGATTTATAAGAATCAGCTAAAATTCGACCCGTGTATGATCAGCTGTACATTATTATTATTATTATTATTCTTATACAGGATTTATATAGGGTCAGCAGTTTGCGCATCGCTTTACAACATAAGGGCAGACAGTACACTTACAATACAAATCAATACAGGAGGGATCAGAGGGCCCTGCTTATTAGAGCTTAAAATCTAGAAGGGAGGGCCAAGTGGAAACAAAAGGTAATAACTGTGGGGGGTGAGCTGATGGAGAAAATGAAAATACAGTTGTTAGGTGTGGGTAGGGTAGGCTTCTCTGAAGAGAAGGGTTTTTAGGGATCGTCTAAAAGCTAATAAAGTAGGAGATAAGTGGACAGATTGGGGTAGGGCATTCCATAGGATTGGAGAGGCTTTGGAAAAGTCCTGGAGGCGAGCATGGGAGGAGGTGATGAGGGAGCTAGAGAGCAGAAGGTCTTGAGAGGAACGAAGAGAACGAGTAGGTTGGTATTTAGAGACTAAGCTAGTGATGTAGCTGGGGGTGAAATTGTGGATGGCTTTGTACGTAGTTGTTAGCATTTTATTCTTTGGCCGAGCGGAAGCCAGTGGAGGGATTGACAGAGAGGAGTGGCAGACACAGAGCGATTGGTAAGGTGGATGAGCATTCATGATGGATTGAAGAGGTGATAGACTTTGTCAAGGTAAAGGCAATGAGGAGGGAGTTACAGTAGTCGAGGCGAGAGATGACCAGCGAGTGAATTAAGAGCTTTGTACTTTAAAAGCCTTTAGTAGTTAATAAAGTTCCTACATATGTATATTGGAAATGCCATGTTACCAATGTCAGTGGGATAGGAAGCGAGGGTAAATCTTCCCAATGGGGACATAGCCGACATCAAAAACCTGACACGGGTTCCAACTAGGCATGTGCAATTCGTTTCGTTCGGAATTCGTTTAACGAATTTTGACAAATTGGTTAATTCGGGAATATTCGAATTAACGAAAACCTGTTTAACAAATTTTTTCCGAATATTCGTAAATTCGATAAAATTGGACATTCGTAAATTCGGGCATTCGTACATTATTAGTAAATTGGTGAATTCGTAAATTTGTAAATTCGACAATTCGGAAATCTGAAATAATAGTTAACTAATAATAACTTAACTATTAGTAATTACTAGTAACTTTTAAATTATAGGTATTGTAATTCCCTTTAAAATTTGTCTGTTAGTGAACGTAACACATACAAATTTATCCGAAGTTATGAATGATCCGAAAAAATGGAATGGAACGTAATGAATTAATAATAAATAACAATAATAATAATAACAACGTTTTATTATTATTATTATTTATTATTAATTTGTTCTGTTCCACCTGTTTAGATGCAGCATTCGTTTTGGATAATTCGTAACTTCGGATAAATTCGTATTTGTTATAATAATTAGTTGTACTAGTTAGTTACTATTTCAGATTTTTGAATTTTCGGGTTTTTGGATTTTCAAACTTCGAATTTACAAATTTCCGAATTTTCTTATTTACAAATGTACGATTTTACGAATTTACGAATTTACAAATGAACAAATGTACAAATGAACGAATGTTCGAATTTACGAACGAACGAACGCATTTACGAATTTACGAATGAACGAATTTACGAATCGCGATCATAACGAATGACCCAAAAAACGAAAAAAATAAATAAACTAATGAAACGAAAATGAACGAATTTTTTGGCTGTGCACATGTCTAGTTCCAACTTTTCCCCACTCTATCAAATTACTAAAATAAAGTTTTGGCTGGAGTTCTACTTTAGTTAAACCTTCAATCAGCTTTTTTTATTCTAATATTGAGAGCTGCTGCTGAATATTTGATGTCTCAACACCTCTCTAAGTTCCAATGACAATCAATGCAACACACAGGTGTGTAGTGCAACGTAATTACAGACTCCGGGTTAATGTAATTAAAGGTGTTTAACTGGTTGCTATGGCATGCATATGTAAAGTCTTGTTGCAGGTGTGATGAAGCTGTTATGATTGTATGTTTTTTAATTCTCTGACGATTCCCTTGGTAAATAAGTAGCTGGGGGGGGGGAAATTTCATTAGCTGCAGAAGATTATTTTGTGGATTTATTGTGTTCCTCGATAACATACACACTGACCAAACAAAACTAGAAGGGAGTCAATTACACTTTGATCTATAAGTAACGCTTATGAACTGCATATGGCTAATAGGATAAACTATTGTATTTAATTATTTGAAAGCAGATTGCTTTCTCTAGGCTGTCAAACAGCAGCTGTGAATGTCACATATTTCTTTAACAGAACTAAAGGAAAAACACACTGATATTACAGATTTACACTGTATTGTCAAAAGTATTGGGACACCGGCCTTTACACGCACATGAACTTTAATGGCATCCCAGTCTTAGTCCGTAGGGTTCAATATTGAGTTGGCCCATCCTTTGCAGCTATAGCAGCTTCAACTCTTCTGGGAAGGCTGTCCGCAAGGTTTAGGAGTGTGTCTATGGGAATGTTTGACCATTCTTCCAGAAGTGCATTTATGAGGTCAGGCACTGATATTGGACGATGCGTCAAAAATATCATCGTCCATGGTTGAATATATATAATATAATAATATATAATATATATATATATATATATATATATATATATATATATATATATATATATATATATATATATATATATATACACATTGGTCTTCTGTACAGCTTTTAATGGATGTTTATTGGCTTTCATGCAAAACAAAATAAATAGTGATTTTTGCTGATAATGCTATGCAAAGTATATACTTTCTCTCTAGGAAATACATTCAAAGTTCCACAAGATAATTCTTCCCCTTACCACATGGGTCAATTTCTATAGTATAGCTAGAAATAATGTGTCGTGGCCTAGCTGCTTGTCTGCATGTCTTTCACATGTACAGTCATGTTATCGGGGAGACTGTACTCTTTAACTAATTCAAGCCTGGCACCGGTTGGTTCCCTTAGACTAAATGAGGTGCTATGGGCGCTGGATCCTCCCCAATATAGAAGCACCCCTCCAGGAGGCTCCTGACCTAACCTGCACCACCTAGTAGCCCATTTCATCACTTCCTCAGGCCTTACGATAATGGACCCCAATAACAGCTTCTCCCAGAACCTGTTCGTTTCCAAAAGGCATTCCTATCTTGGGGTTAAAGCAGTGTTGCCAACCCCCCCAAGTGAAATTTACTGGCAAGATGCGTAAAAATTACAAACGACACCCATTTTTTACTGGCACTTCAAAAAAGTACCTAAAATGGCTGTTTTTGGTGCTAAACTATGCAACTTTTAATATTTAAACTATAAACATGTAGCTAGTGCTATTAGCAATGTGTTTAAGTTAAACAAAAGTCAAAAACCGAATTTCTCTATTTACATGAAGATCAGGTTAATATAACACAGCCAGCACAGAGTTCCCCAATACAGTGCAAGGGAGAACTCTGCAAACCTTGATGTAAAGAACAATGCCACAGATCATGATCTAAGGGGGAACTCTGATGTAAAGGGGGGGGGCTCTGCGCTCCCATTTACAATAGAGTTCCCACTTACATCAGGGTCTGCAGCAATGTCCTTTACATCAGGGTCCGCAGAGTTCTCCCTTGCACTATAAGTGGAAATCCTGCAGACTCTGATGTAGAGGGGAACATTGGGAACTCTAATGAGGGGGGGGGGGGACTCTGGTGACCAGAGATTACCTTCCGCAGAGTGAATACACGAAGGTAAGGGGGGGTTACTGAAATAAGGGTTAACCTTTATTTCAGTGCCCCCTTACATTATTGGGTTCACTCCCCCTCTTACATCAGTGACCCCTCCTCAGACTGACCTCCTCTCAAGTGCACCATGCAGGGCTCAGTCAGGCAACTCCAGCTTGGCAGCTCTGGTTTTATCCAGTAGTCTCCGCTACACAGTCCACACACATCTGACTTCTCTTGTGATCCCCAGTCTGCCGGTGCTTCCACTCTTGACTACTCTCCAGGCTCCCCCTCAGAGACTGCAGACATGATAAAAGATGAGATGGTCAGAGATTGCAGACATGGTACAGGCGATGGTCAGAGATTGCAGACATGGTACAGGCAATGGTCATAGATTGCAGACATGGTACAGGCGATGGTCAGAGACTGCAGACATGGTACAGGCGATGGTCAGAGACTGCAGACATGGAAGGAGGTTGAAGTGTTGGAGAGCCATCAGAGCTGGAGAATGTCTACTCCAGACTGAGACAGAAGATATGTCTCCCCAAAAGACTGACGTATGATGCCCTTGGAGAAAGTTTCAATGAACTTATTTCTACCGCTCAGCACCCTAATCAAGCATTTGCCTCCTTTATTGAACCTTTAGTAAAGGATGACCTTGATCCACCCCCTAACACTACTGGGTGGGCCACTAATTTGTTACTGGCCTGTCATAAGCTTGATATGACCCTGCCTGATAATGTACATACATTCTTGTTAGAAGATCCCTCTTTGGATCAATTGTTGGCTGTTGCAACTTCTAGTTTGTCATATGATTAACCATTCCTTTTACAGGATACAGTGAGGTTATCTTATAGGTTGTGCTCTGTCTTCAGGGACCAAAGACTTTCAAGTGGGGGGAGGATGTAGCAATATGGGCTATAATTGCCACGAACAGCTATTCCCTGCCCTATCTGTGTACCACATTATTCCTCTATGCCCTGCGTTATGAGACTGACATCATATCTGTGAGCCCGGCCAAAGGGATTATGGAACTGGTAGTTTTATCAGACGGCTGTTTGGACTACATAGCCCAGGGATCTTTGTTAATACCAGAGAGGTTGCTGGGAGGAACTATAAAGGAAACCAGGGGACCAGCCTCGCACTCTCTTCCTCCAGGACCTTGTGTGTGAAGGACCTCTCCACGCCAATCTCTCTGCTTTCCTATTAAAAACTGACCACACTAAGCAGGAGAGCACACTATGGTCAGTTCTCTAGCTATGCTGGGAACCCAGCCTGCTCTCCAATGATCAGACTTGTCCTAACATGCCCCTGCTGCACAGTCATTCACTGGGAAGCTCAGTGTGCTGCTGCTTCTCCACCCCCAGCTCTTATGCAGCTGAGAACAGAGGGAATGTGATCACTTAAATGACTTTAAGAATACACATTCGACAGGTAACTGGAACTGGCAAGTCATACATCACACTACAATATTTACAAAAAGTCTTTCTTCCTGCACTTAGCAAAATCTTTAAAGCGGAGTTCCATACACTTTTAGAACTTTGTCTTAAAGAAAAGACAACCCCTCCACCACTCGTTTTTGGCTAACTAATTTTTTTTTTAACTCGCCTTTTTTGAAGTACTAAGTGTACTTCCGTTCCAGCCAGGTCGCGCAAAGGATGTCATGTCCTCTTGTGCAGCGAGCCCCCCACCCCCCCGCTGTCTTCTGGGACCTGTGTGTCTTCCAGAAGACAAGCTGGTCATTCCCAAAGCGCCGCGCGACTCACGCATGCGCAGTAGGAAACTGGGAGTGAAGCCGCAAAGCTCCACTGACGGTTTCCCTTAATTAGAATGGCGGCGCCTACACCCGATCCTGTGGATTAATCGGCTCCTGGGGGGGGGGCGACAATGCAGGCTCCCTGGACAGTGTTTGTAGCTGCCGACTTTAAAAAAAAATTTTGTGGCTGGAACACTTTAAAGTGGTTGTAAACCCTCACATATACACTGTGAAGTAAACTGCTTCAGAGATGAAACAAATCCTCCTACATAAGTGTAGCAATAGACGGAAAAGGAAACCTTCAGGAGAAACTCAAATATCTTCTTATAAGATCTTGGCAACAGATATCCCGGTAGAATTCAGATAATTATGTGGAATGCGCTCCCCTCATGGGATACACTCTTTGCTCGTCTGGATAGGCCTCTCTCACCGGTCTAGCAACCAGTACGCAGCACGAATCTAAAGTCTCTGCCACAGACTTGTTTGGGGGGGTAAATCTGCACGATCCTCTGCCACAGGATGTATCAGATCTTCTGCAGTGAACAGTCGGTCACAGTGCCTGAACCTTTAAGCCGAACCGACGACACTATGCTGTAGAATTACTTCTTTTGGATACGTCCTCCAACCGAGTCACCAGGCCCCTCTATAGACCAGCACGCTGCGTGATCTCTCCAAGACGGGTCCTCCCCTGGGATCTCCTCGGTTGTCCAGCTTCATCACACAGGACCGACAGCTCAGGACCATTCCTCGGCCGCGGTGGTAGGCCCCAGATAAGCCTCTGGACGCACCCCTGCGCCGCAGCATCATGGGCCTCCCGATCGGAGGACCACGAGGTAGCTCCTTAACGCATACCTGTCGGCCAGGAGGGTCAGCAGGTGGCTGTTAAAGGAACCCCAAAATATGGCGTCTGTCCCATAAATACCCCCTTCCCAGAATGCAACTCGGAGGACCATCTCCACCGAGCGTGCCTTCGGGACAGAGGAGCATCTATACACTTTGAGACTTTGCCTTTCCAACACTGACCAGTGGTAACAGCGACACCCACCGGTCAGCACAGAAGTACACACAACGTCAGCCAAGCTGGAACAGAGGCGAACTTTTAACCTTCCTAACACAAAATTTACTAAATTTACCTAATCAGCGGTAGATCGTAAATCTACCAGCGCTACATAAGTTTTACATGTATGTGTCATCAGCTTTCTAGACTGTTTAGAAAGTGCACGTCGTGTTAGAATTTTCTCTTCCAGTTCCACCACTGGGAGTGAAGTCTTGGCATACTGTGTGACAGCTGATTGGAGGAAAGGCACCCCCCCCCCCCCCTCCACATAGGCAGAGGAAGGAAGAAATATGCAGAGCTGTGCTGTGAATAGACCAGCTGTCTGCTATTCTATTTCTATGCACCATCCCCGACACAAATTTCAGGCTGGTTTTATCTCGGTTGTCGGAGAACTTGTCAGAAGTTATCATGCTAATAACAGAACAACCGAGCAGGAGAAAGACAGGGGACTTTGGGCTTTGGAGAGAGATAAGCACACGCTACAGATATACTGTATGTGCCCAGGTCAAATTTCATGAATGGGGTTTACATCCACTTTAACTAACTCTTTAAACTGTATCATTTTGAGGACACTGTTCTTGACAGCCAGTATGCACAGAGCACTTTCATATGGGTCATTGCAGGTCTCAGATAACTCTTTATCCGTGGCAATCTGCTGAATGAACTTTCTCCCAAACAACTAGTGACCATCATGCTCAAATGTATTCTAAGAGCTACATTAAAGCGGAGTTCCACACAAAAATAGAACTTCCACTTTTCGGAACCCCCCCCCCCTCCGGTGTCACATTTGGCACCTTTCAGGGGGGAGGGGGGTGCAGATACTTGTCTAAGACAGGTATTTGCACCCACTTCCGGCATAGACTCCCATGGGAGTCTATGCCTCTTCCTGTCCCTCCGCGCTGTCTCCTGGGAAACACACAGCTCCCAGGAGATAGCGGGGACCAGTTACGATGCGCAGCGCGACTCGCGCATGCGCAGTAGGGAACCGGGAAGTGAAGCCGGGAACGCTTCACTTCCTGATTCCCTCACCTAGGATGGCGGCGGCAGCCGTCGGCGGCGGCTGCCGACATCGCTGGACCCTGGGACAGGTAAGTGGCCATTTATTAAAAGTCAGCAGCTGCAGTATTTGTAGCTGCTGGCTTTTAATATTTTTTTTTTTAGGCGGTTTAGGTGGACTCCCTCTTTAACACCTGGAAAGGTATCAGCAAGCCCTTTATCGTGTAATAAAAAATACCTGTTAAGATGGAGTGAGACATGACAGGAGATTGGCTGCAAACTGGACAATTTCCTTAAAGTAGAACTATGGGCAAAACTTTTATTTTTCATTTTGGATAGCGTAAGGGAGGACTAAAACCCCTATCAGATTTTTTTTACCATCTGTGTCTCATTGTGAAGATTTCCCTTCACTTTCTGTCCCAAAGCCAAACAGGAAATGATAGGAGATCCTTGCAAATGAAGGGAATTCCTTGGGGACCCCCAGGTCACCAGAGTGCCCATTGGAAGATTTCCCCTCTATCACTTTTCTGGGGACAACCCGAAATGTAGGATTTTCTTTTACTTTCACTTTCAATGATAATGGTAAACAGGACAAATATAGAGGGTGTATCTCCCTAATGGGGGCACAGACAGCAATACAAACTAACTGGGGTTCTAATCCCTCTTCCACTCCATCCAAAACTAAAAGAAAAACAAAAAGTTTTGCCTTTAGTTATATATTAACAATCCTTGTCCTTGTTCTTACAAAGACATTAAGCTGTGGACCTGAACTCTTTTATTCCACTGTGCATTGTATCATTGTCTTCTATTGGGTGTAGGTCTTAAAGTATTGCCTACAGGCTTCTGTCTTGTATAGTAACCAGGAGATGCACTTGGTACATTTTGTTAACTAAAAAGTATTGCTTTAGTACTGTATACTACTGAAGTCTCGGGGGTAAAAAGTTTTCATTTAAAAAAAAAAAAAAAAAAAAAAGGAAGTCTGGGGACCCTCTGGCAGGGGGCCTAGGGCAATTTGCCTTTTTTATTTTTTTATCCGGCACTGGGTATAAGGGCTCATTCACATGGGGCGTACTAAATGTTATGGTCTTGGAGGGACTTGCATCCCAGTGCAGGCGGTCCCATTGATGTCAATAGGGATGCAGCAACTGCATGGACTGCAGCTCCCAATCTGACATGCAAGTGAGTGTGGGTGCATGGCCCCGAATACACACAGTCTATATTTGGAGTTGTGAACCTGTACGGATGTCCAATTGGGAGCAGCTTCTGTGTCCATGCAGCCATTGCTTCCCAAATGATATCAGTGAGACTGCCTGCATGGGGATGCATGGAACACCTGTGCATCCCTGTGTAAACATTGCCCTGCACACAGGGGCGGACTGACCATTCGGGCACTCGGGCTCTGCCCGAGGGCCCCATGCCACTAAGGCGTCCCATCTGGGTTGCCAGCCTCAATTAAACCAGGGACAGTATGTAAAAATCTGTTTTTTTTTAAAAATCCCAAGATTATAGCTGCCCTGCCTCTCCAGTACCTTTTTAGTGTGTATTCTGTGTGTGTATTCTGTGTGTGTATACTGTGTGTCTGTGTGTGTATACTGTGTGGCCCAATAATCTATTGCCTGGGGGCCCATAATCTCCTATTGCCTGGGGTCCCCATAATCTTCTCCTATTGCCCAGGGGCCTCATAATCTCCTATTGTCCGGGGGCCCCATGAGTTGTCAGTCCGCCCCTGCCTGCACGGGTGTACACTTTAGTACACGTTGTGTGAATGGGACCTTAGGCTCAATGCACAATCTTTAACACAAAGATTTGTATCTTTAATTTGGCAACATGACTGCGAGTTTCAAATCTGATCAGGCGCCAATGAAAATAACAAAATTTATATGTTACTACACCCACAACAGTAAAACCAGTCCATTCATGCAGTAAAGCATGCTTGTTATACTCACTGTGGAACCTAAGGGTTTAATCCTCCACATTGTGTAAAAGGCTGTTGGATCCTGTAATCCCTGTCTCTCCCCTTCTTCCACTGTCCCCAATCCAACTTCTGATAGAACAGAACCTTGGGGACACTCTGCACATGCTCAGTTTTGTGTGTATTGCTAGAGAGTTTTTTCTTTCTTGAGAGGGTGCATGTGATCAACACAGGGCCAATCCGCACTGTCCAGACAGAGGCTCAGGGGTCATACAGCCTCATAGGACAGTCAGAGGAGAATGAAAACTCACTCCCCCTACAAGCTTTGACCAGTGCTAAGCTGGACACTGATAGAAGTTAGAAGACTGCTATATACCGCTGATGAGAAAGGGAATTTAGCATTTTATATTTACTATTGCATTTCTATGTTCTGTTTACTATGGGAGACCAGATATGCAGGGTCCTGGGTTTAGTAACACTTTAATCTCCCTGACGGTATTCCCGAGTGTGGCTCGGGGTTAAATTTCAGCACCATTAGCGGTAACCCCGAGCCACACTCGGGATTACATCTCAGGATCCTGGTGCAGTGTTACTTACCTTGTCCCCAGGATCCTGCCATGTCCCCCCGCGGTGTCTGCGGGCTCTGTCCTCCGCCCGATGCCTCTCTGTGCCAGGCTTCGTTCCCTGCAAGCGTCGCGACACACGGGGGCGGAGCCTGGCGGCAAATTAAAAAAAATGTAAAAATCATAACACATACAGTACTGTATTCTTACAGATTACAGTACTGTATGAAATCATTTCACATCCCTTTTGTCCCCAGTGCTTTGTCCAATGCCCTGCATGCAGTTTTATACTATATATATATATATATATATACTGTTCTTTCTGCCTGGAAACTGGAGATAGCAACCAAAAAGTGTCCCTTTACGTCAAAAGTGGCTTTAGACCAGCTAGAGAACAGTAAAAATAGTAAGTAAGAACACTTGCAGAATTGAGCGATAGTAAATCGTGGGGAAATTTATTTTATTATTATTACTTTTTTAAATTATTTTATATTTATTTATTATATTATAATTTATGATTTTGTGTTTCAAACCTCATCATACCCGGGATATCTACTAGACTCTTGGTGGACAGATATAAGTGTGTTATTGTTAAGAATTACAGGCCTACAATATAAAACGCCAAATTTCTATGCAAAATAATTGTACCGCTTTCAGCACCTAAAATCCGACATAATCATACCGCCAGGGAGGTTAAGCATCTTATTTCCTGGTGTGTTAGCTTTGTGAATTGATCCTATTTTGAGGGATTTGAAATGCCTCTAATTTAAATTGTCTAGTGGCCTGTCCACCCACATGATACTTTTACCATCACCGCTAATTGCACAATGGATTGAAAAACGAGTCACCTTAGCTGCGTGCGAATCACTGAGCGTGGTCACCCACAGCAACCATCACAATTCATCTTCCCGTGCTCAGACAAAGTAATATTTGATCAGTTGTTCCATTTGCAAAGTTGTTTTTTTTGGAATAGGCATCCTTGAATACATTTGTGAATGGAAGTGTAGCCTGCAGGTATGTCCTTGTTCTGACAAAGGCATTAAGCTGTGGACCTGAACTCTTTTATTCCACTGTGCATTGTACCATTGTCTTCTATTGAATGTATGTCTTAAAGTATTGCCTACAGGCTTCTGTCTTGTATAGTAACCAGGAGATGCACTTGGTACATTTGTTAACTAAAAAGCATTGCTTCAGGTACTGTATACTGTTTGAAGGCTTGATGCTACGCCAGTAAAGTGTGACAGGTCAGATCGGTTAGGTCTACACTACAATCATGTAAAAAGAGGGCTGTTCTGGTATATTTAAAGTATATCTAAATGCAAGAACCAAAACCCTAGGACAGGGAGTGTGTTATGACTAGATAAGACTGTGCTAGGACTACATAACACCTCCCTCTCTTTTCCATAACAAGGGGGAGTGTTTTGTAGTCCATGGAGATAGCAGGGAACAATCCTAATTGATAGGCAGAAAGTACAGGAAGTTATCAGCTCACATTTCTGGCTGGATAAACAGGTATTTTTTTGCACTTTTAATAAGAGAAATTAATTGTTATGCCCTGTACACACGAGCGGTTTTGCCGTTGAAATAAACTCTGAAGGTTTTTCCGACAGAGTTCCGACGGAATTCCGCTCAAGCTGTCTTGCATATACAGGGTCACACTAAATTCCGACCGTCACGCGGTGACATACAACACGTACGACGGGACTAGAAAATGGAAGTTCAATAGCCAGCAGCCAATGGCTTCCGTCTCGTACTTGCTTCAGAGCATGCGTTGTTTTTGGTGCGTCGGAACAGCATACAGACGAGCGCTTTTTCCGATAGTAATTTGTTCCATCGGAAAAATATAGAACATGTTCTCTATCTTAGTCCGTCTGAATTTTCATCAGAAAAAGTCCAATGGGGCATACACACGGTCGGAATATACGATGAAAAGCTCCCATCGGACTCTTTCTGTCGGAAATTCCACTCGTGTGTACGTGGCATTATGCCCTGTAACACACGATTGCACATTCCGACAACAAAATCCATCAGATTTTTTCTGTCGGATGTTGGCTCAAACTTGTCTTGCATACACACGGTCACACAAAGTTGGTCGGAAATTCCGAACGTCAAGAACGCGGTGACGTACAACACGTACGACGAGCCGAGAAAAATGAAGTTCAATAGCCAGTGTGGCTCTTCTGCTTGATTCCGAGCATGCATGGCACTTTGTGCGTCGGAATTGTCTACACACGATCGGAATTTACGCAAATGGATTTTGTTGTCGGAAAATTTTAGAGCCAGCTCTCAAACTCTGTGTGTCGGAAATTCAGATGGAAAAAGTCCGATGGAGCCCACATGCGGTTGGAATTTCCGTCAACAAGCTCCGATCGCACAAGTCCGATCGCGTGTACAGGGCATTAGAGTACATGTATGCTGCAAGGTAGCCAAACATGGCTTGGTTTTCTCTGCTTCAGCCTTGGAACAGTGTAGCAGGGAGCTGGCTATCTTACCTGCAGTATCAGAAGACACTCTGCAACATTGTTGCAGTGATACTGTTTCCCTTTAGTGCCAGCTAAGACTGTGTCATCACATCCTGTCAGCAGAGTGATTAACACCAGGAAGCAAAGCATACGGGGAATTGTAGTTCCAGGACTCAAGTTTCACATTGAGATTACACTGTTTTAGAACTACAACTTCCAGCCTGCTCTGGGGGCAAAGGAACTAGAGACTCCATCTTGCTGATCTGAGGGGATTTTCTCAGACTACACGAGGGAGAGGAAGAGATTAGGCCTAGGGGAGAGGGTCTGCCCCCCAGGTCAGTCCACCGCGTAATTTTAGGCATCCCCAGCCAGTCGGGAGAGGGGGATCCTAGGTGCATATCCAGACGCACCTGCACCGACGGTGTGAAGCGTTCAAGTGTCAGGTGACCAGTCGGGTCACTAGAAGAGCCTGCCTGTTCCAAGACCTTCCTTTGGCCCTTGACTGTATGATTGGGTGAGAGGGCTTTTTTCCATTTGCAGGAAACAAGGACACTGCACACAGAGTTGTATGGACACTGTATACAGACATCATTGCTCTTTGTCACCTTGCTGACACCTGTAGTGCCGCAGGACATTCAGATACAGAGACACTGTATACAGATGCCATTTTCCTTTCACCTTGCTGAAGAAGATCCTGCATTCTTTACTTGATAATCTGGGCCAGTTGTGTTGTTTGGCCCTGCTATTCAGGAGTTTAAGTGCACCAACGAGAGTGGCTAGCTGAAGATACAAAGCCTCATCTTTCTTCCAAGGGACTGAAGCTACTAGTGTCATATGGGCCCGCACACACACACTCAGGGCTCTGTATATGCAGCGGGACGGTTTTTCTGGGAAGCTAATCCATTGAATGTTGTTTTGAATACAGTGTCTGTGGTGTCAGGAGACAGAAGAGGGGGGCCCTCTGACATAAAGAGGGTCAGTCTTCTGCTCTTCTCCTGCCTGGACTTATAGAGCCACATTTGAGTAGAGGTAACTAATCCGATATAAAGTGTCATATTGTGATTTATTTACCATTTAAGTGTGCCTCTGCTCTTGGAGTAATTCTCAGGTTTGGAATCCCCTTAAAGCAGCCTGAATATAGTATTGAGCTATATTGCTCTTAACCGCTTCAGCCCTGGAAGATTTTACCCCCTTCCTGACCAGGCCATTTTTTGTGATTCGGCACTGCGTCGCTTTAACTGACAATTGCGCGGTTGCGCGACGTTGCACCCAAACAAAATTGACGTCCTTTTTTTCCCACAAATAGAGCTTTCTATTGGTGATATTTGATCACCTCCTGTGGCTTTTATTTTTTGCGCTATAAACAAAAAAAGTGCGTCAATTTTGAAAAAAAAAATGCATTATTTTTTACTTTTTACTATAATAAATATCCCCCAAAAATATATAAAAAAAAAACTTTTTTCCTCAGTTTAGGCCGATATGTATTCTTATACATTTTTTTTTGTTTTATTGGGGCTGCGGCATTTTAGTGGACACTTTTGACACTATTTTGGAACCATTGTCATTTATACAGCGATCAGTGCTATAAAAATGCCCAGCTTACTGTGTAAAAGAAACTGGCAGTGAAGGGGTTAACCACTAGGGGGCGATGAAGGGGTTAAGTGTGTCCTAGGGAGTGATTCTAACTGTGGGGGGGGGCTACTAGTCACATGACATATCATATCACAAGACAGACTGGGGAAATGCCTTGTTTACATAGGCACTTTGCTGTCCTGAGGTCCCGCGGGCACCATGAAGCTGTACGCGGTGGGCACGCTCCTGCTATCCCCGGCTCTTAAAGGGGACATACAGGTACGCCCATTTGCCCACCGCTGCCATTGTGCGGACGTATATCGGCGTGCATATGTAAAGAAATGGTAGTCATTTCATATTTACCCTCTCCGTGAAATAGGCTCACTTAACCTAGCCTATTTCACAGAAAGGGTAAATATGAAATGACTACCATTTTTTTTTACATATACAATAGATGTATAACATAACTACAATTATACATGGTACCACATATGACTAGAATTTGCCTTTCATGTACTCATAGAAATATGAGAACCCCCTGAGGAAGACCGCCAAACATTTAGGTCGAAATGCATTGGGGCTTTTTTTTCTCCTGTATATTGGATGGCATCATCACAACTTCATCACTACAAGTCGACATATTTGTATTTTATGCCCTTTGGTATCTACTCCTTTTTTCCCTTTTCTAGTAGTCTTGCATAGTTGTAAACCAGAGCTCATGTTTTAACTTTTGTATAGTGTTGTCCATTTGTCTTTTTTGTCCAATTAAAAATAAAAATATTCTATTTTTTACAATATACTGTTTGTGACTCTCAAATTGCTGCTTGAAAACCCCCACAGGGAACTTCCTGCTTTTTTAAGATTTACTATTTAGGGGTGTGCAGTTTCTCAGTGTGATGTCATGCTGTGGTTTTCTGCTCTTCTATGCCAGAAAAGCAATGACGTTACATTGGAAAAAGCCCACTCCTCCATCTATTACATTTTGGAAACAATTGGTGAATAATAGTCTTCCGTAGTACAAAGATACATACATCAACAGAAGTTGTCCCAGAAAGTATGACAAGGTATGGTCTAAATGGCTAGCTGAACCCTCCACTGCTTCAGATATGTCCACAAGGTGATGTTGGCCCTTTTCTTGCTTCAGTACTATGAGTGACATTCCTTCTCTTCGTTGCACACCTACCTAATTTACACCATCTAATTGTTATATGGGTGAATAGCAGCGTTGTTGTGAGCTGCACCTCTAAATTCACAGATGTAGCCCACTCTAATGCCCCGTACACACGATAGGATTTTCCGCCAACAAATGTTTGAGAGCAGGTTCTCAAATTTTCTGACAACAAGACTTGTTGTCGGAAATTGCGACCGTCTGTACACAATTCAGACGCCCAAAAGTCTACACATGTTTGGAATCAAGCAGAAGAGCCGCACTGGCTATTGAACTTCATTTTTCTTGGCTCGTTGTACTTGTTGTGCGTCACCGTTTCCTTGACGTTCGGAATTTTCAACAACATTTGTGTGACTGTGTGTATGCAAGACAAGTTTGAGCCAACATCCTTTGGAAAAAAATCCACGGTTTTGTTGTCGGAAAATCCTATCATGTGTACATAGCCTGATGCCCTGTACACACGATCGGACATTCCGACAACAAAATCCATCGTTTTTTTACGACGGATGTTGGCTCAAACTTGTCTTGCATACACACGGTCACACAAAGTTGGTTGGAAATTCCGAACGTCAAGAACGCGGTGACGTACAACACATACGACGAGCCGAGAAAAATGAAGTTCAATAGCCAGTGCGGCTCTTCAGCTTGATTCCGAGCATGCGTGTAACCTTGTGCGTCGGAATTGTCTACACACGATCGGAATTTACGCAAACGGATTTTGTTGTCGGAAAATTTTAGATCCAGCTCTCAAACTTTGTGTGTCGGAAATTCCGATGGAAAAAGTCCGATGGAGCCTACACACGGTTTAGAATTTCCGATAACAAGCTCCGATCGCACATTTTCTGTCGGAAAGTCCGATCGTGTGTACAGGGCATTATTCCTGTTTTGGACTACCTTATACCCATGATATTGACGGATTCAAGGGTTCCTTACTGTGAATGTTTGTTTTACTGTATGTTCTTTTTGTTGTTTATGTTTTTGGATGCTTAAATCCCAATTAACAGATTAAAAAATAATAAATTGCAGCGTTCTACTCTGTGTATAGGGAGAGAACGTGATTTTGTGTGCATTCCCCAGCTGCAGAAGTTTGAACCTACCCTTATGCCCCGTACACACGGTCGGATTTTTCGACGGAAAATGTGTGATAGGACCTTGTTGCCAGAAATTCTCGACCGTGTGTAGGCTCCATCACACATTTTGCATCGGATTTTCCGACACACAAAGTTTGAGAGCAGGCTATAAAATTTTCCAACAACAAAATCCGTTGTCGGAAATTCCGATCGTGTGTACACAAATCCGACGCACAAAGTGGCACGCATGCTCAGAATAAATAAAGAGATGAAAGCTATTGGCCACTGCCCCGTTTATAGTCCCGACGTACGTGTTTTACGTCACCACGTTCAGAATGATCGGTTTTTCCGACAACTTTGTGTGACCGTGTGTATGCAAGACAAGTTTGAGCCAACATCAGTCGGAAAAAATCCATGGATTTTGTTGTCGGAATGTCCGATCAATGTCCGACCGTGTGTACGGGGCATTACACTGGTCAGCTCATACTCTCATGCCCACCAGCCCTTCTGTTAAATGTTAGGGTGGCCAGACTGCAAGTCAATGCCTGAATTACAGTACCGGTATGTAAAAATATTTCTTAGTGGGCCCTCTGCCTTTTATCTTCAAGATAAGGATATTCATTCTGCAGCC
The DNA here is from genome assembly GCA_037952925.1 of Lithobates clamitans. Taxonomy (NCBI): domain Eukaryota; kingdom Metazoa; phylum Chordata; class Amphibia; order Anura; family Ranidae; genus Lithobates; species Lithobates clamitans. Next base: position 6,619,872 of record JBBGZY010000619.1, on the reverse strand, counting down.
CAAACTCCATTCATATGGTTAGTCTTTTATTAGCACAGAGAAGTCATCAGTCTATTAGTGGTAGAGAATGGCCGTGGTAACAAATAGAATGTGTCATTTAATGGAGTGTCCGGCCGTGCAGTATAGTGTTTAATGGAGGCAGCTCTGTGTGTTTCCTGGCCGTTATCTTACCACAGGCAGTGTGTGCACGCTGTAAAATCAGCCTCTTCATTTTCTGCTTGAAAAGATCATTGTTACAGAAAATGTCACTGTTTAGAGGTCATGCTGATTTATTGGTAATTAAACGTGCAAGATCTCCATACATGCCGCAAAATGGCAGCTCTCTGGCCATTTGGTTTGATAGATTGGATGGTCTCTGCAGAGCGACTGAGCTTGAGTATTCTTTACACAAGAAGGACACTTGACCTGAGGATGCTTGTACGAGTGTAGCTCGACATTGTGCGTCCCGCATATGGGTGTTTATTTGCATATTGTCGTTTCATTTCAATGGGCTGCCCTACACGCACCAAATGTGACAAAGAACGTCATGTAGGTTTGTACTAACCACTTGCGGACCGCCCGCAATATACTGCAGACGGGCGGCCCATACGGGCAAAGCGACATACTAGTATGTTGCTGCCTGTTTTGGGGTTTATGCCCCCCCCCCCACCGCCGATACCCACTGTGATTGTACACTTGTCAGCGGGTCCCAGCCAATGATTCATGGTTGGCACAGGGCTCTGTACAGAGGGAACATTATAAAATAAAAGCCCCCATGTTTCACCAACAGGGAGACTATTGGAAATGGGGATTTATAAGTGCCCAAAAATACATCAAATAATAAAAATTAACAACACAAATAAAAGTTTTATTTTTATTATACAAATTAAAGTATTTGCTCCATAAAAAACATTTGGTCACAGCTATAAACATGTGGAAAGAACATATACACCAACGAGTGACAAAGAGCATATGGATTGACAAATTTCGCCCAGAAAGAGCTTCCTCAGGATCCACTTCGTTTTCTATCTTTGTACTATTATACAGTAGCTGATAAGTAATACATTATTCCAATATTGAATTTCCAAATATGATAACAAAAAATATTCATGACATACACATACAAAAAAACGTAATATTTTTAGAACAGTCTATAAAGAGTCTGTACAGAGGGAACGATTTAACAGTCTGTACAGAGGGAACGATCACTGTAATGCAGAAACAAAGATCTTTAGTAAAAATCACATTATACACATAACACATTGTTAGGCACACATTTAACCCCTTGATTACCCGAGATGTTAACCCCTTCCCAAACAGTGTCATTAGTACAGTGACAGTGTATAGCAGGGCTCAAAATTTCAAGTCCTGAGCCACTAGTCAGGCCTTAAGAGTTATTCAATGACAATGTTGACAAGTGAAATGCATTTAGGGTGCGCTTCAACCATATGTGACGTCACTTCCGTTTTCTTATCTGGTTTGAACATTCGGCCGTTTGGAACGCACACCGGCTCGACTGAGCGGTGTGCATGATAATCGAACATGCTGGTTGTGTTGGTGCTGATTATAGCACCTTTAAATGTGAGTGGCAAATTTATATATTTTTAATCCTTGTTTTGACTTTTAATAAAACGGTATCACACTGTTCTGGATTATTATCTCTCCCTGGATCTCGGTTATTGATGTTTAAGGAGATCAGCTGGTGGTGGTTTCCCATATACCATTCTTAAGGTGGGACATTGTGAAAACAACGTGTAAAAAGGGTGGTACCCTATGACACCAAAGGCGCACATCACAGATGCTGCTGGTAAGCGTGCATTTTGTACAATTTGTGGTGGAGCAATTATATGAGGAGCATCTGAGGCACCTTTAAAACCAAAAGCACGGTGATTCAGCAAGATTTAGGAAAATTTTTTGGACTGTGCAATATTTATTAATAATTTTTATATATTTTTTTTTTCACTTTTGGACTCTCAAGTATATTAGGGTTGTTTTCTATCCTTTGTTCACATCCAATTATCACATATGTGTTAGCGCCTTGCTTTTCATTGGTTTACATAAAGCGGTTGTATTGTCCGCTTGGACATTTTTACCTACAGGTAAGCCTATAATTAGTACAGGTAAGCCTATAATTAGGCTTACAGGTAAGCCTATAATTAGGCTTACCTGTAGGTAAAATGAATATCTCTTAAACTCATCAGTTGGCATCAGTGCAGCCTCATCAGTGTCCATCAGTACAGCATATCAGTGCTGCCTTATCAGTGCAGCCTAATTAGTGCCCATCAGTGCAGTTTATCAGTACCCATCATTGGAGATCATCAGTGGCCATCAGTGCAGCCTCATCAGTGGCCATCAGTGCAGCCTACTAATGCCCATCAGTGCAGCGTATCGGTGCCCATCAGTGCAGCATATCAGTGCCCATCGGTGCAGCTTATCAGTTTTGCCTCATCATTGGCCATCAGTGCCGCCTCATCAGTGGCCATCAGTGCCGCCTCATCAGTGGCCATCAGTGCAGCCTATCAGTGGCCACCAGTGCAGCCTATCATTGCCCATCAGTGCAGCCTATCATTGCCCATCAGTGCAGCCTGTCATTGCCCATCAGTGCAGCCTGTCATTGCCCATCAGTGCAGCCTGTCATTGCCCATCAGTGCAGCCTGTCATTGACAATCAGTGCAGCCTGTCATTGCCCATCAGTGCAGCCTGTCATTGCCCATCAGTGCAGCCTGTCATTGACAATCAGTGCAGCCTGTCATTGCCCATCAGTGCAGCCTGTCATTGCCCATCAGTGTCCATAAGTGCAGCATATCAGTGCCCATAAATGCAGCCTATCATTGCTCATTAGTGCAGCCCAGGGACATGCAGTCAGGGAAAGCAGGTGAGGCCATTAACATAAAAAACAAAAAAAGTCCACGAACTTTGAGGGTTGTAGCTCGGCGACCTGGGGTCACAGAGACCCCAAATTTGGAGGGTAGATGAGTCCTACCCCACCACTGGTCAAACACCTACAGTTCCAGAGATACGGGGCTCCTTGTGCAGCCTGTGAGAAGCTACATACAGAGCGCCCAGTTTAAATACAAGCTGGCACAAACTATTTGCAGCAGACAGAGGATGAGCTCACAGTGCCTCTCCTCACTTCTTGTCAGAGGCACTGAGCTCAATGGAAAGCTTGACTGCTTGAGTACAGTTTTTGAAAATATAGTAAATTACCTTAAAAAACAATATATAATAATGATTTCTATATTACTTATAGTATTTAACCCCTTGCCACCCAGGCCAATTCTGACACTTCTCTCTTACATGTAAAAATCATCACTTTTTTCTGCTAGAAAGTCCCGCCTGCTGGACCAGCTACTCTAATAGACAGCACATTAGTCCAATGCCGATCAAGGAGGCGGGACTTTGACAGTGGCCGGCTCTTCATATAGAAGCCGTGTCTCAGCGGGAGATCCCCGCTCTGTGTGATCCAGCCGCCAGATCCTCCTGATAGTTTCCTGGCTGATCGCTTCTGGCAGAAGCAGTGTGGCCTTTTTTACAGGACATCAGAGCGGTCCCGGGGGGCAGGGAGCCCTCCGGTCCGCTCTGATGGCCGCACCGCTTCTGCCATAAGCTATCAGCCAGGAAACTGTCAGCCCAGTCTGAGCCTTCTCCGCATTCGCCCTCCACTAATTTCCACTTGCCAAATGCGAGCAGGTGAGTGGAAATTTTGAGGGCTGGTGCAGTGGCGTTACTAGGGTTGATGTCGCCTGGTGTGGTAATACATGGTGTCACCCCCACCCCCGGCACAAAGCAGGCTAGTGGGTCAGTGTGGTTCCCCCCCTTAACCTACCACAATAGATGGAGCTGGGATGTAATTGGGGGATGGATGGAGCCGGAATTGGATCAGGGGGGTGGATGACATGGGGATAGGATCGGGGGGGTGGATGAAGTGGGTATGGGATCAGGGGGGTGAATGGAGAAGGGATAGGATCAGGGGGGATGGATGGAGCAGGTATGGGATCGGGGGGGATGTATGGAGCCAGGATGGGATTGAGGAGATATATGGAGCTGGGATGGGATCAGAATCAGGGGGGATGGCTGGAGCGGGTATGGGATCGGGGGCTGGGTGGAGCTGGGAAGGGATGGGGAAATGAATGGAGCCAGGATGTGATCGGGGGAATGGATAGAGCGGGGATGGGATCGGGGGAATAGATGGAGCCGGGATGGGATTGGGGATGGGATCAGGGATGGATGGAGCAGGTATGGGATCAGGGGGATGGATGAAGCCAGAATTGGATCGGGGGGGATGGATGGAGACAGGATGGGATCAGGGGGGATGGATGAAGCCGGGTTGGGATCAGGGGGATGGATGGAGTCGGAATGGGATCTGGGGATGGATGGAGCCGGGATGGGATCAGGGGGGATGGATGAGCGGGTATGGGATCGGGGGGGGGGTGGATGGAGCTGGTATGGGATCAGGATCAAGGGGGATGGATGTGCGGGTATGGGATCAGGGGGATGGATGGAGCTGGAATGGGATCGGGGGGGATGAATGGAGCCAGGATGGGATCAGAATCAGAGGGGATGGATGAGCGGGTATGGGATCGGTGGGTTGGTGGGTGGGTGGAGCTGGATGGGATCGGGGGGTGGATGGAGCCAGAATGGGATAAGGGGGGTGGATGGATTCGCGATGGGATCTTTGATTTGGGGGGGTGAAAGGATATGTGCTAGGGGGTGCTTTGGGAGGGGAGAGGAATTGCCCTGGGGGGAGGGGGGTCAAACTTCAAATCTGCCATCTCCTACTTCTAGTACAAGTCTTCTCCAACCCAAAACAAAGAGCACCCCCTAGCACCTATTCTCTAACCCCCCTAAAATCACTCCTGGCAGCATAATTGTTACCTGCCAATGCCCCCAACCATTATGTCCCCCTCCTCTGCAACACTCCTGTTGCATACCTGAGGGCAGGTGCTGTAGCATGGATGGTGTTTCTCCACATCCTCGGGTCTTCCTCCCTGCCTGTGTACACGTCAGAGCCAACTCAGCCAAGGAGGAAGCTGCAGTAAGTGCAGCCGCGTCGTGTGGAGGTGTGTGTGGGGACTGTCGGATCCCGGGCACCCAGTCAACCTCTGCCTCACTTCCTCCTCCCCCACTCTCACCGCAGATCGCATGGAGGAGCAGAGGAGAGGAGATCCCGGAAGGGAAGGAGGGAGCCGCGGCGCCCATCTCAATGCGGCGCGGTGCCAGTCTGAGCTGGGTGTCACCCGGGTGCGGGCCGCACCCCCCGCACCCCCATAGCAACGCCACTGGGCTGGAGTATATTATTATTACTGATCACTGTATTAGTGTCAGTGGCAATTAGTCAGTTTCGGCAGGAAATCTGTCAGTTTGTGTCAGATTTCCTGCCGCAATATCGCAGTCTCATTGTAAGTCGCTGATCACTGCCATTAGTATTATAAAAATAAAATTATAATATAATATAAAAATTGTAAAAAAATGTTTTGTTACATTTTTGGTCTGTTTTCGTTTATATAATAAAACATAAAAAACACAGTGGTGATTAAATACCACCAAAAGAAAGCTCTATTTCTGTGACATAAATGATATAAATTTTGTTTGGGTACAGCGTCACATGACCGCACAATTACCAGGTAAATTAGCGCAGTGCTAAATAGCGAAACCCGATGGATCGAAGACGACCCTTAGACAGATAGCCAGTACTCCCCTAAAATTCCTGTTCCATAAAATCCCTTTATCTATCAAATCATAAGAAAAGTGATATTCCCTATCTGCTAAATGCGGCAAAATCCTTAATTCCACGCTTTTAGAAACAAGCTACTTTCCCTTCGATAGCTGATTGGAAATGAGAAGTGGATATTATAATGAAAGCAGAACGCTGGGCACACAGAGTCAACAATCAACAGGATAAATTTAGAGATCTGTGGGTGGGCTGGATGTATTTGTCTGCTAAGATATCTGATGCCTAACTGTTTACCTATATATGTCACAGAGCAACCCTACTCTTTGTATTTATCTGGACCAGAAAAGATGACCCTTTTATGTGCCTGCTTCCCTGGACCTTTGTTTAAAGTGGTAGTAAAGTCTTTTTTTTTTTTTTTTACTTGTACCTACAGGTAAGCCAATAATATTCACTGTATAGGTACAGTGAATGTCTCCTAAACTTGCACTGTTTAGGAGATATCCACACTGCATGCTCCCGGTGACGTCACCGGCGCCTGCGCTCTGAAGGGACGGCATGCTCGTGCCGCACCCGTGACTCCCGCGCGTGACGTCTTCGCGGCTCGGTTAATCAGACAGCCGAAACACGCGAACCCTGAAGGAAAATGAAGATGGAAGCCCTGTCAGCAGTGACAGTGCACCGCTGCCGGCTTTGTTCTAAGGTAAGTAAATCATAATGTGCTAGTATGCGATGCATTCTAGCACAATATGCTATTGTCTTGCAGGTTTTTTTTTTTTCTTTAAGAAAAAAACCTGCGGTTTACTATTGCTTTAAGTTATACTTTGGATAAGTTAGTTGCCTTATCGTTGGGAATCATAATGTACTTGAAACGCTTTGATGATACTTGGCTGTACTGATGATCCCTTTTTTTTTGTTTGTTCTGGTCATCACTCCAATGTCATGTACTTACATTATGCAGTATTCTTGGATATGCACTGTGTATTTCTGAGTACAGTATGCAATAATATATATATATATATATATATATATATATATATATATATAGCCATTCCCGAGTTACGAACGGGTTAGGGACTGTAGGTTTGTTCTTATGTCGAAAATGTTCGTAAGTTGGGGGTGCATGCGCAGAACGACAGAGATGTTGTTTTCCGATGTTCTGTCAAGTAGCGGCGCATGCGCAGAGGTCATTTTCCGATGTTTTCCGATGCAAACAGTGGCCACGCATGTGCAGAACGGCGACCACCTTCCGTTCGTAAGTAGGAGTCATTCGCAAGTCGGATGTTCATAACTCTGGGACTGCCTATATATATAGATATAGATATATAGATATATAGATAGATATATAGATATAGATATATATATATATATACTGCCCGCTTGGGACAACAATCCTCTTAGTAAATATCCTTTTTTGAGTTACTGCGCATGCTCACTAACTCAAATAAGAGTGATGTTGTGATCTCAGGACACAGCATCACAGGACAATATACCTAGATGCAAGACTGTCCTGGCAAATCCAGGACAGTTGACATCCATGCTCCAGTGGTGATATGGAGGTCCATAAAAGGAAAGAATGAGCACAGCGGGAAACATAGGAGATCATAACTCCCAAAGCCACCCAAGCAGGGTGGCTTTAACATATTTTATGCAGGAACAAACACCACTGATGTTGGCTTTATTTTGGAGGTTCTACAATTGTTTCACAATAAAACTGTCATCTGGACCAGGTGACATAAAAAAATACACTATATTGTCAAAAGTATTGTGATACCTGCCTTTACACACACATGAACTTTAATGGCATCCCAGTCTAATGCCCCGTACACACGGTCGGATTTTCCGACGGAAAATGTGTGATAGGACTTTGTTGTCGGAAATTCCGACCGTGTGTGGGCTCCATCGCACATTTTGCATCGGATTTTCCGACACACAAAGTTTGAGAGCAGGCTATAAAATTTTCCGACAACAAAATCCGTTGTCGGAATTTCCGATCGTGTGTACACAAATCCGACGCACAAAGTGCCACGCATGCTCAGAATAAATAAAGAGATGAAAGCTATTGGCTACTGCCCCGTTTATAGTCCCGACCTACGTGTTTCACGTCAGCGCGTTAAGAATGATCGGATTTTCCGACAACTTTGTGTGACCGTGTGTATGCAAGACAAGTTTAAGCCAACATCTGCCGGAAAAAATCCTAGGATTTTGTTGTCGGAATGTCAGATCAATGTCCGACCGTGTGTAGGGGGCATTAGTCTGTAGGGTTCAATATTGAGTTGGCTATGATAGCTTCAAATCTGGGAAGGCGGTCCACAAGGTTTAGGAGTGTGTTTATGGGAATGTTTGACCATTCTTCCAGAAGCGCATTTGTGAGGTCAGGCACTGATGTTGGACGAGAAGGCCTGGCTCACAGTCTCTGCTCTAATTCAACCTAAAGGTGTTCTATCAGGTTAAAGGCCAAGTTCACCTTTTTTTTCTTCTCTAAATTCCAGCTCCCCTATGTACCAATATAGCATTAATGTACTTCTTTTGCAAAAATAGAACAGCTTTCCATTAATTCTACACAGGCTTACCTCACTCTCTTCATAGCTCTTTAAACACACTGCTCGATTACTTCTGCCTTACTTCCTGATCAGACTTTAGGTCATGACACAGGAAGGAGTTGACCAGCTGATCCCATTAGCACACATCCTGCATCATCTACCCTCAGCTGGTCAACTCCTTCCTGTGTCACGACCTAAAGTCTGATCAGGAAGTAAGGCAAAAGTAATGGAGCAGTGTGTTTAAACAGCTATGAAGAGAGTTAGGTAATCAGATGTAGAATTAATGGAAAGCTGTTTTATTTTTGCAAAATAAGTACAATGCTATATTGGTACATAGGGGAGCTGGAATTTAGAGAAAAAAAAAAGGTGAACTTAGCCTTTAAAGCAGTTGTATACCCCTTTTTTATATTTTTACCTACAGGTAAGTCTATAATAAGGCTTACCTGTAGGTAAAATGAATATCTCCTAAACCTACACGTTTTAGGAGATATTCACCCTGCATGCAGCTGCTGATGTCAGCGGCGCATGTGCAGTTACAGTCCGGTGAAGGTCCGCCGCATCATGCCGGAAAAAACGCAGAGGGGAAAATGTCAGCTCCCTCGGCGGTGACCGGGATGCGATGTCGACGCTTCATTCTAAGGTGAGTATTTCATAATGAGCTAGTATGCGGTGCATACTAGCTCATTATGCCTTTTGCCTTACAGGGTTTTTTTTGTTTGTTTTTTTTCCTTTGCAGGTATACAACCGCTTTAAGGTCAAGACTGTGCAGGCCAGTCAAGTTCCTGCACCCCAAACTCGCTCATCCATGTCTTTATGGGCCTTGCTTTTTGCACTGGTCCAAACCATTTGGTGGAGGGGGGATTATGGTGTGGGGTTGTTATTCAGGGGTTGGGCTTGGCCCCTTAGTTCCAGTGAAGGGAACTCTTAAGGCGTCAGCATACCAAGACATTTTGGACAATTTCCTGCTCCCAACTTTGTGGGAACAGTTTGGGGATGGCCCCTTCCTGTTCCAACATGACTGAAAACCAGTGCACAAAGCAAGGTACATAAAGACCTAGATGGCCGAGTTTGGAGTGGAGGAACTTGACTGACCTGCACAGAGTCCTGACCTAAACCCGATAGAACACCTTTGGGCTGAATTAGAGCGGAGACTGGGATCCAAGCCTTCTCGTCCTACATCAGTGCCTGACCTCACAAATGAGCTTCTGGAGGAATGGTCAAACATTCCCATAGACACACTCCTAAACCTTGTGGACAGCCTTCCCAGAAGAGTTGAAGCTGTTATAGCGGCAAAGGGTGGGCCAACTCAATATTGAACCCTACGGACTAAGACTGGGATGCTAATAAAGTCCATGTGCATGTAAAGGCAGGCGTACCAATACTTTTGACAATATAGTGTAGGAACATATAGGCTCTGACTAATCTGCATAGATAAATGCTGCTGTGTCAGTTTTCTGTTATAGTAAATTTTTCCTTGGAATACTGACACAACACTGATATGGCATGAAGAAGTCTGATCAGTCAATTGGCTCTGAAAAGAGTGTGCATTAGTTTATATTATCAGAAACTCAATGTTCTGCATTCTGGAAGTTTGAATCTACTGCCAAAAATAATACTGAACGGTTTGGGCCTGACTCAAGCAACACCCTACGGCTGGTTATCTATGTGTTCTAATAAAAATGTCCTTTGCTGTAAGCTCTCTTTTTTAATAAAAACATGTTTTTGTAGACCCCTGGACATAAAATACCTGGTCTGCTGAAGTTCTGACACAACACAAAGTTAAAATAGTTCCTTGTCAAGTGCTGAATTATGCTTTCGCTTTCACTGCAAAAGCAATTTTTGCACATATTAATATACACATTTTTTCGGCTTGAAGATTAGTTAAAACCCACAAACATTATATATTTTCTGAGGACTAGGGATGAGCCGAACACCCCCCGGTTCAGTTCGCACCAGAACCTGCGAACGGACCGAAAGTTCGCACTAACGTTAAAACCCCATTGACGTCTATGGGACTCGAACGTTCGAAATCAAAAGTGCTCATTTTAAAGGCTAATTTGCATGGTATTGTCCTAAAAAGGGTTTGGGGACCCGGGTCCTACCCCAGGGGACATGTATCAATGCAAAAAAAACTTTTAAAAACGGCCGTTTTTTCGGGAGCAGTGATTTTAATAATGCTTAAAGTGAAAAAAAAAAAAGTGAAATATTCCTTTAAATATCGTACCTGAGGGGTGTCTATAGTATGCCTGTAAAGTGACGCCTGTTTCCCGTGTTTAGAACAGTCCCTGCACCAAATGTCATTTTTAAAGGAAACAAGACAGGGACTGTAGGTTTGTTGTTAAGTAGAATCTCTTTGTAATTTTGAACGGGTACATTTTTAACGTGTTTAGCTCCAGCCAAAAAATCTTTTTTAAGCTTTTTGGAAAACATAGGGAAGGGTTATCACCCCTGTGACATTTGTTTTGCTGTCTTTCCTCCTCTTCAGAAGATTTCACCTCACTTTTTGTCCCAATGAAAAATGTTTTTTGAAAATTTGGGTTTTTTTGTGGAACAAGGATTGGAAAGCATCAGTGGAAAGGAGAAATGTTTTTCCCATATTAACTCTTACAGGAGAGAATTTCCCTTCCTAGGGGTAGATTTCATCTCACTTCCTGTTGTCTCCTTTCGTTTGCAAGTAGGAGTCGTTTTAAGTTAGTTGTTTGAAAGTAGGGTCCTGCCCTATATACTCAGCAGAAATTTGGGCCTTAGGTGTTGCTGTGGCCACAACACTGTAAGCCCTCACAGGGCCCTGCTGTGAAATATTAGATCAGGAATTGTAATTACATGCCCCTGTTGAACAGGGGCAGAAAAAACGGGCCTTAGGCACTGGTGCTGGTGCCACAACACTGCAACCCCTCACAGACACTCTAGTTGGAACGCAGGAACGAGCCCTGCTGCAAAGTATTGCATCAAAAATTGTAATTACCCACCCCTGTTAAACAGGAACAGAAAAAATGGGCCTTAGGCACTGGTGCTGGTGCCACAACACTGCAACCCCTCACAGACACTCTAGTTGGAATGCAGGAACGAGCCCTGCTGCAAAGTATTACATCAAAAATTGTAATTACACGCCCCTGTTAAACAGGGGCTGAAAAATTGTGCCTTAGGCACTGGTGGTGGCGCCCAGAACCAAAAATGTTCTTACAAGCTATCAGCGTGATGATTGAGGAGGAAGAGGATAATTACTCAGGGATAGTCACTCAGCATCAGCATAGGCAGTCTTTGAAGGGATCTGAGATTTCAAAAAAAATTATTCGGTTACATCAGCATCAGGTGCTTGGTAGCTGGTGGTGATCCAAGACTGATTCATTTTTATGAAGGTCAGTCGATCGACCGAGTCAGTGGACAGACGCACCCTGTGATCGGTTACCACGCCTCCAGCAGCACTGAATGTGCGTTCCGAAAGAACGCTGGATGCAGGACAGGCCAGTAGCTCAATTGCATACTGTGCAAGCTCTGGCCAGTGATCCATCCTCAAGACCCAGTAACCCAGAGGATTTTCAGTGGTAAAGGTGTCCAAGTCTGATCTTGCCCCTAGGTATTCCTGCACCATGTAAAACAGACGCTGGCGATGGTTGCTGGAACCGATCATACCTTGGGGCTGCGGACCAAAAAATTGTCTGAACGCATCGGTCAGACGGCCACCTTCTCCACCGCTCCTTCTTTGACTGACCGAAGCCTCAGCAACACGTTGTCCAGAAACAGGAGTTTGTAACCTCCCAGTCTCTGGGAACGCGTTGCACAGACCTTTCTTCAAGGCCTCCCGAAGATGTTTCATCCTCTGCTCCCTCTGCGATGGCAAGATAAGGTCCGCAACCTTACCCTTGTAACGTGGATCAAGGAGGGTTGCCAGCCAGTATTGGTCCTTCTCCTTGATACCACGAATACGAGGATCCTTACGCAGGCTTTGCAGGATCAGGGAGGCCATGCAGCGTAGGTTTGCTGAGGCATTCGGTCCAAAGTCCTCTGGGTCACTAAGGACGGCATGGTCCGCAGCCACCTCCTCCCAGCCACGTACAAGTCCATGTGTTTCTTGGGACTGATCCCTTAAAGACTGCTGCTGATGCTGAGTGCCAGGCTCCACCTCCATACTGACACAATCTTCCTCCTCCTCCTCCTCCTCCTCCTCCTCCTCGTCCTCTTCCTGTGTGATCGGCGGGAACGCAGGAACACTGTCTGGATAAAGGGGGCCTTGAGAGCTAAGGAAGTCATCCTCTTCCTGCCTCTGTTATGCCTCAAGTGCCCTGTCCATTATTCCACGCAGCGTGTGCTCCAGCAGGTGGACAAGGGGGACAGTGTCACTGATGCATGCACTGTCACTGCTCACCATCCTCGTGGCCTCCTCAAATGGTGACAGGACAGTGCATGCATCCCTGATCATGGCCCACTGGCGTGGGGAAAAAAAACAAGCTCCCCTGACCCTGTCCTGGTGCCATAGTCGCACAGGTACTCATTGATGGCCCTCTGCTGCGTGTGCAGCCGCTGCAGCATGGCCAACGTTGAGTTCCACCTGGTGGGCATGTCACAGATTAGGCGGTTCTTGGGCAGGTTAAACTCCTTTTGGAGGTCCGTCAGCCGAGCACTGGCATTATATGACCGGCGGAAATGCACACAGACTTTCCTGGCCTGCCTCAGGACATCCTGTAAGCCCGGGTACCTGCCCAAGACCCGCTGCACCACCAAGTTAAGGACGTGAGCCAAACAGGGCACATGGGTCATTTGTCCCTGTCGGAGGGCAGAGAGGAGGTTGGTGCCATTGTCGCAAACCACCATTCCTGCCTTAAGTTGGCGTGGCGTCAACCACTTCTGAACCTGCCCCTGCAGAGCTGACAGAACCTCTGCCCCAGTGTGGCTCCTGTCCCCCAAGCACACCAGCTCAAGCACCGCATGGCATCTTTTGGCCTGCGTACTTGCGTAGCCCCTTGAACGACTACGGAGCACCGCTGGTTCCGAGGAAGAGGCCATGGAGGAAGAAGAAGAGGAGGGGGTGGAGGAGAAAGGTGTGTCACAATCATTAGCATTTTGGAGGCGTGGTGGCAGAACAACCTCCAACACTACTGCACCTTGTCCTGCATCCTTCCAAGCTGCCAGCAGAGTCACCCAATGCGCCGTGAAACTTAGGTAACGTCCCTGTCCATGCCTGCTGGACCAGCGGTAATATGCACCTTACCGCTGACCGCCCTGTCCAGCGAGGCATGGACATTGCCTTCCACATGCTGGTAGAGAGCCGGAATCGCCTTCCGTGAGAAAAAGTGGCGTTTGGGTACCTGCCACTGAGGAACCGCACATTCCACAAACTCACGGAAGGGGGCAGAGTCTACCAACTGAAAAGGCAGCAGTTGAAGTGCTAGCAATTTTGCCAAGCTAGCATTCAACCGCTGGGCATGTGGATGGCTGGGAGCAAACTTCCTTCGGCGGTGCAGCAGCTGGGGCAGGGAAATTTGCCTGGTACAATCTGACGTCGGTGTACCAAAAGCAGATTGCCCACAAGTACTTGGCTGTGACACACCTAATTCTACATTCATTCCTTTCAGTGCAGGTCTCAGAGAGGACTGAAGGTCTAGTGGGGTTGGAAATCTCAGCTGATGAGGAGCAAGGAGAGGTCCTCTTTGTTCTTTGGTGTGGGTCTTTTAGATACGCTTGCCAACGAACTGCATGGCAGGTCAACATATGTCTGGTCAAGCATGTGGTACCCAAGCGGGAGATGTTTTGGCCACGTGAGATACGCTTGAGACATATGTTGCAAATAGCAGCGGTGCGATCTGATGCACTCGTCTCAAAAAAGGCCCACACCAAAGAACTTTTTGAATAACGCGCAGAGACTGCAGCGCCCTGCACATGTGGAGCTTTGGGGTGTGATGCAGTCAATGTGCTGCCCTTAGGCTGGCCCCTGGAGGGCATCCTACCTCGTTGGTGATGTGCCGCCTCCTCCTCCTCCTCTCTCCTATCAGGCACCCACGTTGAGTCAGTGACCTCATCATCCCCTCCCTCCTCATCACTGGAGCAAACCTGGCAGTATGCTGCAGCAGGGGGAGCATGACTGCCAGATTGCTGTCCTTCTTGGGCACCCCCTCTGTCCATGTTCATGTTACTGCCTTCATCGAGCTCAGTATCATCATCAGAGCCTTCCAAACGCTGGGCATCCTCCTGGAGCATGTACCCAACACTGTGGTCAAACAGTTCGAGGGACTCCTCAGGAGGACATGGTGGGGCTAGGGAAGGAGTCACTGATGACATTGAGCCGAGGGAAGAGGCCGCTGCTTTGCCAGACAAAGTACCCTGGGCATGGGTGAGAGAGGATGAGGAGGATGAGGACGGCTTGGTCATCCACTCGATCAAGTCTTCCGCATGTTGCGGCTCAACATGGCCAGCTGCCGAAAAAAAGGCCAAGCGTGTCCCATGGCCACGTGCTGATGAGGATGCACCGTCTCCACGACCAGCACTAGACACAGAGCCTGCTTGCCCTCTCTTATTGGCTTGTGACTGTCTGCCTCTCCTTCTTGGCCTTCCAGACATACTAATGGCCTGTAGCTGCACTAAGCTGGGATATATATATATATATATATATATATATATATATATATATATATATATATATATATATATATATATATATATATATGTGTGTGTACTGATATTGCAGCCAGCAAAATCAACTGCCTGCCTATAGTATGAGAACACCACCAACCTTCTACAGGTAGCTTTAGCTGAACACTGTGAGCAGGACGCACCCCACTAACTTGTAGGTTTAGCTGAACACTGTGAGCAGGACGCACTGCACTAACTGTAAATAGTCTAGCTGCCTGACTGTGGTACTAATAGGATCAAAAGAACACCAGCAATTTTCTTCAGGTAGCTGTATTTACTGTAACAAGACAAGCCTGCCTGTCAGTAAGAAGATAACAGAAACGGATCTAGCTGAACACTGTGAGCAGGACGCACCCCACTAGCTTGTAGGTTTAGCTGAACACTGTGAGGTGGACGCACCCCACTAACTTGTAGGTTTAGCTGAACACTGTGAGCAGGACGCACCCCACTAACTTGTAGGTTTAGCAGAACACTGTGAGCAGGACACACTGCACTAACTGTAAATAGTCTAGCTGCCTGACTGTGGTACTAATAGGATCAAAAGAACACCAGCAATTTTCTTCAGGTAGCTGTATTTACTGTAACAAGACAAGCCTGACTGTCAGTAAGAAGATAACAGAAACGGATCTAGCTGAACACTGTGAGCAGGACGCACCCCACTAACTTGTAGGTTTTGCAGAACACTGTGAGCAGGACGCACTGCACTAAATGTAAATAGTCTAGCTGCCTGACTGTGGTACTAATAGGATCAAAAGAACACCAGCAATTTTCTTCAGGTAGCTGTATTTACTGTAACAAGACAAGCCTGCCTGTCAGTAAGAAGATAACAGAAACGGATCTAGCTGAACACTGTGAGCAGGACGCACCCCACTAGCTTGTAGGTTTAGCTGAACACTGTGAGGTGGACGCACCCCACTAACTTGTAGGTTTAGCTGAACACTGTGAGCAGGACGCACCCCACTAACTTGTAGGTTTAGCAGAACACTGTGAGCAGGACGCACTGCACTAACTGTAAATAGTCTAGCTGCCTGACTGTGGTACTAATAGGATCAAAAGAACACCAGCAATTTTCTTCAGGTAGCTGTATTTACTGTAACAAGACAAGCCTGCCTGTCAGTAAGAAGATAACAGAAACGGATCTAGCTGAACACTGTGAGCAGGACGCACCCCACTAACTTGTAGGTTTTGCAGAACACTGTGAGCAGGACGCACTGCACTAAATGTAAATAGTCTAGCTGCCTGACTGTGGTACTAATAGGATCAAAAGAACACCAGCAATTTTCTTCAGGTAGCTGTATTTACTGTAACAAGACAAGCCTGCCTGTCAGTAAGAAGATAACAGAAACGGATCTAGCTGAACACTGTGAGCAGGACGCACCCCACTAACTTGTAGGTTTTGCAGAACACTGTGAGCAGGACGCACTGCACTAAATGTAAATAGTCTAGCTGCCTGACTGTGGTACTAATAGGATCAAAAGAACACCAGCAATTTTCTTCAGGTAGCTGTATTTACTGTAACAAGACAAGCCTGCCTGTCAGTAAGAAGATAACAGAAACGGATCTAGCTGAACACTGTGAGCAGGACGCACCCCACTAACTTGTAGGTTTTGCTGAACACTGTGAGCAGGACGCACTGCACTAAATGTAAATAGTCTAGCTGCCTGACTGTGGTACTAATAGGATCAAAAGAACACCAGCAATTTTCTTCAGGTAGCTGTATTTACTGTAACAAGACAAGCCTGCCTGTCAGTAGGAAGATAACAGGAATGGATCTAGCTGAACACTGTGAGCAGGACGCACTGCACTAAATGTAAATAGTCTAGCTGCCTGACTGTGGTACTAATAGGATAAAAGAACACCAGTAATTTTCTTCAAAATACTGTAACAAGACAAGCCTGCCTGTCAGTAAGAAGATAACAGGAACAGATCTAGCTGAACACTGTGAGCAGGACGCACTGCACTAAATGTAAATAGTCTAGCTGCCTGACTGTGGTACTAATAGGATCAAAAGAACACCAGTAATTTTCTTCAGGTAGCTTTATATACTGTAACAAGACAAGCCTGCCTGTCAGTAGGAAGATAACAGGAACGGATCTAGCTGAACACCGTGAGCAGGACGCACTGCACTAAATGTAAATAGTCTAGAAGATAACAGGAACAGATCTAGCTAAACTGAATACAGTGTGTATATATATATATATATATATATATATATATATATATACAACACCTGGGATGCATATATATACACAATACACTTTAAGTGCAGCTAACTGACTGACTGTCCTGCCTAATCTAGCTAACTCAAATGAAATGACACTGTCTCTCTCTCTCTCTCTCTCTCTCTCTCTCTCTAAGCACACCGGAACACACTGCACAGGGCCGCCGTGTAGGCGGCCTTATATAGTGTGGGGCGTGTACTAAATCCCCTGAGCCATAATTGGCCAAAGCCTCCTTGGCTTTGGCCAATTACGGCTCTCTGTTAAGGCGGCGCTGTGATTGGCCAAGCATGCGGGTCATAGTGCATGCTTGGCCAATCATCAGCAAGCAATGCACTGTGATGCCGCAGTGAATTATGGGCCGTGACGCGCCACACGAATTTGGCGTGAACGGCCCATATCGTTCGCAATTCGGCGAACGACCGAACAGCCGATGTTCGAGTCGAACATGGGTTCGACTCGAACACGAAGCTCATCCCTACTGAGGACACAGACCCAACAATATACCCATTATATTTTTGGTCAAATATAAAGATGAGGTTGCTAATGTTGTCACCTCCTGAAGGATGGGGGTTCTCTACACTGTTGTATTCTGGACTTGATGTGGTCCGGATTCCTCCACATGGACCTCCCAGTTAGTCCTCAGTCTATGTTTCTACTAGTCTTTTCATGTATACTTTGATGGTACTACTTTGTAAATGATGCCCATGGGGCTCTCTATATCTGCAAACTATGCTTGTAGTTCCCATTTGGATTTGGATGTGGTTTGTTGGATGCTTCTTTACTTATTAAGGTTGTGTTGAGTAAATAAATACTCAACATAGTTCTTAAAATTTGCACACACCCGAAAAAAAAGAGACAAACATCGGCACCCAAAATTGTTCACAGGACACTTTGAAAGACTTTACATGTCATCAGTTTAGCGTTACCAGTGAATGATGGCCCCTAAATTTAATATGTGTATCGAAAACAACGTTTTTGTATGTAGCTGCACCTAATGTGCATTCAGCGCAAACCTTCCAGGTGGCCCCGCTATCACATCCCAGGTTCTCCTTTCCACCAGTGTAATGGCAGCCAAGCACATAGCAGCATTCACCCCTCTGACTCAATGAATAGTCTAGGGGTTGCTTTTTTTTGTATTTATTGCTAATTAACTAGGATATGAAAGAGAACTGTGGGATTTTCTAGAATGCTGAACAGTAATAACAGGACACGTTCCTCTCTGTGGCTACTTCATAGGACAATCCACTCAATCAGTTCTCAGGGAAATTGTCAGCACTGAAGCACCATAAACAATGCCCCAGGTAAGCCTTAACAGAAGTGTATCAAAGGGTTACTAGCAGCACAGTCACCCAGGTTCTGCTCTCAGGTTTGTACTCACAAGTTCTCAAGTAGTTGGATGCCTCCCTCCCACATCCGGCACACATTTGAAAAGTTGACTCTCCAGACTGATTCCTGGGTAAAATCCCCCTTTCTTCTTTAACCTCAGAGATTTATTTGAGTTTATAGACCCTCCAGCTTTGTGTCTACTGGGATTTCATTGAGGTTCTCGGCCAGTGTCAGCTAAGTAGCCTGGGAGGACAATAGCCCTCCATCCTGGGTGCCTCTCCTCCTGGAACAGGACCCAGACTGCTCCAGCCCCAGACTATTTATGTTCTCTCGAGCCACCTTCTAAACATGCTTCCCCAGGGATTGGCTGGAACCTCATTAATATTCAGACTGTCCACTCACCCTGCTCCACTCCTGTATTCTGGATCTTTTTCAGGAAGCAGGGAGAAGCAATCTAGTGTGCAGCCCGTGGGACCCTGACCAGCCCAAAGCAATCAGCCACTGCTCTAGTGATTAGAGAGGAGCACAAAATAAACTAAATTTACCTGATAGCCTAGCATCTAAGTAGGGTGGTGCTACGCATGTTTTTACCTTTTTTTTTTTGCGCCTGTGTGTAGGGGCTGGGATACAACTTTAAATCTTCTACACTTTACTTTACATTTATTAGACCCCTCTTGTCTCCCCTGCACTCCACTGCAGCTTCATTGGCTGCTACATTGGACATTGCTATCGTGGTAAGACAGATCTGAATCTGGAAGTGACAAAATGCTTGTCGCCTCTGGGCTCATTGAATGGATGTTTGCTGATCTCCCTCCTCTCCACTCAGTGACACCCACCATTCTCATCCCAACCCCGCAGGTGAGATGCACCATGGGGAAAAGCGGTTGCTCCAATGTTTGTGGAAGTGAGTAGCCAGCTTTATAGCCACCCAAATCACTTCCATTGGAAAACAAACAGTCAGCTTAACAAGTAGGCATGCTTGAGTGTGCATAAATACCCCTGCTGATTCTAGCGTAAGCCTTAGGTTGGTGGAAAGCATTAAAGGAAACCTGACCAGGCCAAGCAACCTGATCTCTTTGTTATTTAAAGTGTTGCTAAACCCAGGACCCTGCATCCACTATATCTGGTCTCCCACAGTACACAGAACATGGAAATGCAATTATTTTAGTAAATATAAACTGCTAAATACCTTTTCTAATCAGCAGTATATAGTAGTCTTGTGACTTCTATCAGTGTCTGGTAAAGCTTGTAGGAGGAGTTTTCATTCTCCTCTGACTATTCTAGGAGGCTGCAGGACCCCTGACCCTCTGTCTGGACAGTGCTGATTGGCCCTGTGCTGATCACATGCACCCTCCCAAGAAAAAAAACCTCTCTAGCAATACACACTAAACTGAGCATGTGCAGTGTGACTCCAAGGCTCCGTTCTATTAGGGGATGACTTGGGGACAGTGGAAGGGGTGGATCAGATATAACAGGATCAAACAGTCTGTTTACACAATGTAGAGGATTTTTTTCCCTTATGCAGCGTACACACGGTCTGACTTTTCGACTGGACTTGTCCGACGGACGCCGACGGACCAAATCCGGCGGACAATCCGATTGTGTGTGGGCTTTACCGGACCTTCAGCGGACTTTTCCGGTCGCAAATCTGACGGACTTTAGATTTGGAACATGCTTCAAATCTTTACGTCGTAACTCCGCCGGACCCAGAAATCTGCTCGTCTATATACTAGTCCGACGGACAAAAACCGACGCTAGGGCAGCTATTGGCTACTGGCTATCAACTTCCTTATTTTAGTCCGGTGTGCGTCATCGCGTACGAATCCGTCGAACTTTGGTGTGATCGTGTGTAGGCAAGTCCGTTCGTTAAAAAGTCCGTCGGAAGTCCGCCAAAAGTCAGTCGGAAGTCCGCTGGAAAGTCTGACGTACCAGTCCGGTCGAAAAGTCCGACCGTGTGTACGCGGCCTTAGTTTCCACAGTGAGCATAGCAAGCATGGTTTACTGCATGTGCAGACTGATTTTACTGTTGTGGGCTTAGTAACACTTTAACATAAAGCCAGATATGACTGATAAGTGGAATTTTTTGAGATAGTACACAGTGTCATATTACTGGTAGGGCTGATTTTTATTGCAAGGAATGGCTTTAGTGCAGTGAACCTATGAGGCCTTTGTACAGCCTTACTTCCATGGTTACAGACTGTTGTGACCATACAGTGCTAACTATGTAAAATAATACCGCATAATTCCAACACAACATCATTTCCTTATTGTGTCACACTTGCTGACATAGTAATTTAGTAGGTAAGATGTACAAATGCAACCCCCATGTTCTCTCACAAATGTGTAAGTCTAGTAAGAAACAATCAGTGCATGAAAAATAGTCAGAAAAACTTTTTCAACATTCAACAGTGTCAAAAGCCTTTCCAACTCATCTACAAATACTGTAGCTGCTGACTTCTAATAAAGAGACACTTACCCATCTAAGGATCCAGCACTGTCCTCGTCCGGGCCGGTTGACTGTGGGAAAGCCGGCTTCGACTCCCTGCAGCTTCACAGCTGGCTCCCCACTGTGCATGCTTGAACCATGTTGCGCTTTGTGAATGGACACGCAGCCGGCAGGGATCTGTGATCAGTAGGTTGGGGGTGTTGAAGGGGGAGGGCCAAACATAAGCTCGGATCGCCTGAGAGCAGATACCTGTTAGAACTAAGTACCCGACCGCTTGTAAGCAGGTTGTGCCTCTGTTAGTTCAGTAAGTTAGGGGCTGACCCAGGCGGGGGGAAAGGGTTAAGTTATGTGTGCTCAGTTCCCGGGCTTTTCGGTCCCAGCCAGATTACCTATGCTAGAAAAAGAGGGAAGGCAAAGGTCCAGGGCC
This sequence comes from Lithobates clamitans, assembly GCA_037952925.1. Lineage (NCBI taxonomy): Eukaryota > Metazoa > Chordata > Amphibia > Anura > Ranidae > Lithobates > Lithobates clamitans. Next base: position 6,598,631 of record JBBGZY010000619.1, on the reverse strand, counting down.
CTTCTTGGTCAGCTCTGTTCTTGCTCTCGACTCCTGGTATTGAGACTGCTGCATCTTGCAGTCCACTGAAGGCACCGAGGATCCTGTAGGACATCCAAGTCATGGACAACACCAGCATGGATTATCACATCATGGAGGTATGCTGCAGAAACAGGAAAAGATGGCCCAGTCGCCGCACACCTCGCCAGTCCCGAATGCTTGGGTAAATTCAGCCTTAGCTCAATAAATCCAGGCCATGCCACCACCATGTTTTGCCCTAACCCTGGGGCTTAATCATGAGGGTCTGCTGGTGGCAGGGGAATAAAGACCATCAACAGCCCTCTAAATATTGATGTAAATAAACCACTCAGAAAATTTAAAGGGACAGGCGAGTGAAAAAGTGCACTGTGTAGGATATGAGTCCAAGCCCCTAAAAAGCAACCACAGTCAGGAACTTCACATGTTATAGCAAGAATGAGAAATGATAGACTATTTAGAGGCATGCATACACAGGTGCAAAAGGTAAACAGGGGCTAAAAACAATTTGTAAATAAAATGAAAATAAAAGTATTGTATATTAAAAATCAAAAAAGAAAGAAAAATGACAAACTGCCACAAGTGATCTTACAAAAGCCTAATACCCTAGTTACATTTTTTTTCCATTTTTTTACATCTTATGGTTATGCACTTGGGGGCTAGAGACATGCACACATCTTACATACTAGCAGGAGAACAGCTGGGGGAATCAATGGTGGAGAAGGATTTGGGTGTTCTGCTGGATCATAAGCGTAATAATAGCATGCAATGCCAAACTGCAGTTTCCAAAGGAAGCAAAATTCTGTACTATTTGTATTAAGAGAGTTATAAACTCCAGAGAGAGAGATATTATTTTGCCCATGTACAAATCATTAGTAAGACCTCATCTGGAATATGCAGTTCAGTTTCGGGCTCCAGTTCATAAAAAGGATATCAGGGAATTGGAGAAAGTGCAGAGAAGGGCAACCAAACTGATAAGAGGCATGGAGGAGCTCAGCTATGGAGGAAAGATTAGGGGAACTGAATCTATTCCCTCTTGAGAAGAGGAGCTTAAGGGAGGATATGATCAACATGTATAAATATATAAATTGATTCCCCCAGCTGGTCTATATAATGAACTTGGTGTTGAGTTATTAGCTTGAAGGTCATCACAGAGGACAAGGGGGCACTCTTTACTTCTAGAGGAAAAGAGATTTAATCTCCAAATACGGAAAGGTTTCTTCACAGTAAGAGCTGTGAAAAATGTGGAAGAGACTCCCTCCAGAGGTGGTTCTGGACAGCTCAGTAGATTGTTTTAGGAAAGGCCTGGATTCTTTCTAAAGCCTCGTACACACGGTATGATTGTTGGCATGGGATTGTCTGTTGACAGACTGTTGTCCTAAAATCTTACTGTTAGTACGCTCCTTTTGACAATTGTTGTCCAACTTTCGGCCAACAAATGTTGGCTGACAGGCTAGTAAATTTTCAGCGACAATGGTTTGACGTCAGATTTTCATATGGTCAGTACACAAATCCGTCACACAAAAGTTGAAAGTACAAACACGCATGCTCGGAATCAATGCTCACCAAACACGAAATTAGCAGAAGGGGCCCAAAAGGTGGAGCTCAAGAGCTGAAATTCCTCGTAGTACGTCACTACTTTTGTGTTTGTGGCACGACAATTGTGTACCGTTAGTATGCAAGACAAGATCCTGGCACACTCCCTTTTGACAAAAATTAGACGCTCAGTTGGCCAACAATCGTACAATGTGTACGAGGCTTTAGATACACATAATATAACGGGATACTAATATTTATAGGTAAAATTGATCCAGGGAATATCCGATTGCCTCTTGGCAGAGTAGGAAGACATTTTTTCACCTGCTGGAGCAATTTGGATCATACTTTATTGCTTTTTTTTCTGTCTTCCTCTGGATTAACTGGGGCAGGCTGCATTGGACATGGACAGGCTGCATTGGTGGACACAGGGCAGGCTGCATTGGTGGACACAGGGCAGGCTGCATTGGTGGACACAGGGCAGGCTGCATTGGTGGACTCAGGGCAGCGTGCATTGGTGGACACAGGGCAGGCTGCATTGGTGGACACGGGCAGGCTGCATTGGTGGACACAGGGCAGGCTGCATTGGTGGACACGGGCAGGCTGCGCTGGTGGACACGGGCAGGCTGCGCTGGTGGACACGGGCAAGCTGCTCTGGTGGACATGGGCAGGTTGCACTGGTGGACATGGGCAAGCTGCATTGGTGGACACAGGGCAGGCTGCATTGGTGGACATGGATAAACTTGTTGTTAATATTTATTTAACTTAATTATGCATAAAACATTTAAGTGTCATTTCATGAAATGATTTATGAGGGCGTGTTTATGGGCGGGTAGGGTAGGGGTTGGGTGGAGCAGCTGCTGGCGAGTAACCCTTGAGGCCTGACTAGTAGCTTAGGACTTGAAATTTTGAGCCCTGCTATAGAGGTAATCTTGATGAAAGCAAAAATTGGCCCTGCTGTAAAAAAAATTGTAATAATATGCACCTGTCAAACAGGTGCAGAAAAATTGTTCTTTGGGTGTTGGTGGCGCCTTCCCACCATAACCCTATAGAGGTACTCTTGATGAAAGCAAGAATTGGCCTTGCTGGAAAAAATTGCAATAATATGCCCCAGTCAAAAAATGATCTTTGGGTGTTAATTGTGCCCATGAAACCTATACCAAAAATATTCTTCCAGATGAAATTATTGAACACCCTCAAAGCTAAGCAGCCTCAAAGGTCTGCAGAGATTCCACGTCCCAAAAAGATTTAATCAGTGACATCGGCATCAGGGGCTTCATAGCTGGTAATCCAGGACTGATTCATTTTTATAAAAGTCAAACGGTCCACGGAGTCTGTGGACAGACGCATTCTATGATCAGTAACGAAACCTCCTGCAGCACTGAATGCCCTCTTGCAGCACTGAATGCCTTGCATCCAGCACGCTGGATGCAGGGCAGCCCAACAACTCAATAGCATACTGGGCAAGTTCTGGCCTGTGGTCTATTCTCATGACCCAGTAAGTCAGTGGATCATCAGCTGGAAGGCTCTCCATCTCTGAAATTAAGTCATCCTCTTCCTCCTGCTGCTCTGCAGGATGCAGTGTGTCACTGATGCATGCACTGTCGCGGCTCACCATCCTTGTGGCCTCCTCAAATGGTGACAATACAGTGCATGCATCTGAGCTGTCCCTACTCTACACTGATGTATGTATGAATGACATGTATGAATGAAACTATCTGAGCTGTCCCTACTCTATCTGCGCTTTTTATCAGGACTGCGACATTGTGGCGGACAGATCGGACATTTTGACACCTTTTTGGGACCAGAGACATTTATACAGCGATCAGAGCTAAAAATAGCAACTGATTACTGTATAAAAGTGTAAGGTACCTGTGGTAGGTAGTGTCCGAAGTGGAGCTTGTATGCTAAGGATTCAGACGAAAACGTAGTCAGGCAGGTCAAGTCGGCAACAGATCAGGCAAAGCAGTACAAAATCGAAATCCAAAGGATGGTCAGGCAGGCGGAGGTCAATAACGAGCTGGTGGTGAAGTACCAAATCAGCAGGCTGGAGAATGGTCAAGAATTCAGGCAGAGGTTCAATCCACGGTAGTCAAAATCACAGCGCTAGCAGTACACCCAGGGAGCAAGTCCTAACAAACGGCACTGAGTAACAGGAAGTGCTGCTATTTATGGGCTGCTTGATTGGATTGTACATTGTCCACAGGTGGGGCTAGTGAGTCCAAGGCAATGCTTTAAGCTGGGAGAACATTGCAATAACTCCAGAGCTCCTCTGTGGTACAACAGGTAAGACTGCAGCTGAGGAACCTGGAACATCCCGGTTGAAGACACCCATGTACATGACAAAATGTCACTGGCAGGGAAGGGGTTAACACTAGGGGGCGATCAAGGGGGTTAACTGTGTTCCCTAGGTGTGTTCTAACTGGGGGGGTGGGACTAACTAGGGGAGATGGTCGATCAGTGTTCCTATATACTAGGAACACACAATCTGTTTCTACTCCCCTGACAGGACATGGATCTGTGTGTTTACTATTGTAAACATTTTGCTTTTTTTTTTTTTTTTTTGTCCTACCTAAAACACGCTGACACTGATACTAATTTAAAAACAAAATCCTGCCCAAAATATACCGCCCTTGATCTTTGACCCTTACTAGACCCAACCACTAACCCTGCACTGACCTAGATCAAACCTTGATCTAGGTTTTTTTTTTTTTTTTTTTTTTTTTTTTTTTATTATTATTATTTTTTTTTTTTTTTACACACACTTTTTTTCTCTCTGCAAGGAAAGAGATACAATCCTCTATTCACAGAGAGAGAAACACAGGGGTGGGCTTCACAGTGACTGATCACTCTGGTAGCCAATCAGAGGTTACCACAGCATTCAAGTGACCTGGAATCAGGAGTTCTGGATCCCGAGTGAGACCCCAGTCCCTGTGCTGGCGAGCGTGCTGTGCACAAAGGGAGATACGCATATATGCCGCACCACAAAAAAAGCCCAGTGCAGTGGGGCCACATATATGCGTTACGTCAGCATGAAGGGGCTAATAAATTAAAATCAGCCTGGTTAAGCAAGCTTCTTTATGTGTTTCTAGGTCTGTAAGCCTGCATCACATAAATCTGCGCAACCTAACTCTTCCTTTTCTATCTCTACTTTACATACATTTTATCTCAATATGTGTAGAGAGAGGCTTCAATTGGCTCAGACAGAATGTAGTTTTTATGGCCATGTAACACTCTAGCCTTTCACTCAAGGCCAGTGGCAAGGGGGCACAAACAAACTGAAAAATACTGAAAAAAAACCTATAAATTGCAGCCTCACTGTGCCTGTCAAATGCAGCTTCACTGTGCACATCATATGCAGCCTCACTTTGCCCGTCAATTGCAGCCTCACTGTGCCTGTCAATTGCAGCCTCACTGTGCCCATCAACTGCAGCTTCACTATGCACATCATATGCAGCCTCACTGTGCCAATCAATTTCAGCCTCACTGTGCCCATCAAATGCCGCCTCACTGTGCCAGTGTGCCCATTAATGCAGCCTCAGTGTGCCCATTACAGTATGCCCATCAATGCAGCCTCAGTGTGCCAGTGTGCCCATCAATGCAGCCACACTGTGCCAGTGTGCCCATCAATGCAGCCTCATGCTATCAATAATCACCACAGTCCATCCAGTCAGTGTCCACCATGCTGCAGTACTTGCTGCCTGTCATGACTTTACAACAACACACTGAGTCTGAGTCACTGACTGTCTGACACGCAGGGCCACCAGCAGTTTTTCTTGGCCATGCAGCGCCGGCCGAGTCAAACTCAGAGAGGCCCCTACAATGCGTTCCAGTGTTCCACTCCAGCGTGTGGAGTGGAAGCCACGGAAAGTAACCGAAAGCGAAGTGGACGCGTGACACTGTGATGCTTAAAGCACCAACATTAGGCAATAAACGGAGATGAATTCCACAGTGGGAGTGCTCGGGGCGCATTGCTCTGCGCCCCTGATGATGCTCTAAGGTTTGGCCAATATAGATTCTGGATCTTGACCATGTGATGTAGGAAACATCATGCCTCCCATAGACACATAGTGTCCGGCGCCCTGCACACTCATAAAAGGAACACATTTTTTTTTCTTTGGGGAGGGGGGCGGCCCCCCTGCGCCCCCTATTCACAAGCCATCACTGCAAGGCCATTCAGACACTGGGTGGTAGTAGCCATGTAATTCTATTCTACTACCAAACAGTGATTCTGCTCTCCATCTGCTTATATTGCCACCAACCCCCTAAAGACCAAAGTGCTGAATGAGACACAAATCTGCCCTTGACTCATGTACACCAGACTCTGTTATGTACTGTGCATGCCTTCACCATTAAAAGTATTATATAATGCCTAGTATGTACAGGAGAAGTTTCTAATAAATCACTAATTAATTATAATCTGTTAATTGTATTTGGACTAAACAATCTATGTGTTCTCTTCAGCTCAGCGATGAAATTGAGGCAAATTTTAATGCTAAATGGAAAGTGACAATTTGAAATAATGAATATTTCCAAAACAACAATTAGAATCCGTGTTGTCTGAATTAGGGGAATGTAATGCTTGATGAATTAATTTATGGAGTCTCCAGAGAAATACAGGACTTGATTATGAGCAGTTGTAGCTTTGCTGCAGATTAGAGTCAGCTCTGTTTGAGCCGCATTAATTACCCAACTCTCAGTATTCATATATACCATTCTATGTGCAGTTTTAAATATTTACCACATTACAGCCATATCCCTTATGTTGATGCAGCCCATCCTTATAAACATTTGCAGCTTAATACCCTGTTTCCCCGAAAATAAGACCTAGCGTGATTGTCGGTGATGGCTGCAATATAAGCCCTACCCCCCAAAAAAGCCCTAGTTAAAGTCCTTGTAGGTCTTCTTTTCAGGGTAGGGCTTTTTTTCGGGGAAACAGGGTAGGGCTTATTTGGGGGGTAGGGCTTATATTGCAGCCATCACCAACAACCACGCTAGGTCTTATTTTCGGGGAAACGGGGTATGTTGTATGTCCAGGTCACATAAGAGATGTATGATGTATCCAGGGCCGGATTTACATCTTAGCACTCTCACCTAGCAGTAAAAAGGGTCGCTGGTTCGAATCCCAACCACGACACTACCTGCCTGGAGTTTGCATGGTCTCCCTGTGCCTGCGTGGGTTTCCTCCGGGTACTCCGGTTTCCTCCCACACTCCAAAGACATGCTGGTAGGGTAATTGGCTTCTGTCCAAAAAATTGGTCCTGGTACATGGGTGTGAGTTGGGGACCTTGGATTGTGGGCTGCTTGAGGGTAGGGACCGATGTGAGTGTGTAATGTATGTGTGGAGCGCTGTGTAAATTGACGGCGCTACACGGGTACCTTAAATAAATAATAATAATAATAGATGAGCATCTTAATGAGACACAATGTATAGGGATAGGGACAATTGTAGACATGCACACTCACTCAGGTTGAACTGGATGGACTGGTGTCTTTATTCAACCTTACCAACTATGTATCTATGTACCTATGACATGACATCACTTCCAGTTTACCCGGGTGTCATTTTTAAAAAATCAAAAGTATTCAAGAACACCAATCTTGGTGTTTTGAATGCTTTTAAGGGCAGAGGAGGGATTTGGTGTCTTATAAACCCCAGATCCCTCCATAAAGAGTACTTATCACATGCCTATTGCTGTCACAAAGAACGTTTACATTCCTTGTGACAGCAGTAAAAGTGATAAAAAAAAGGAAATTAAAGCAAGTGTGAGAATAAAAAAAAATAATATTAATAAAAAAAAAAGTTTAAAGTGCCCCCTGTCCTAGCACGGAAAGGATAAGGTGTGCGTCGGTTCCATGTCAGATGATAGGTAGTAATTCTAGCACTAGACTTTGTAAATCTAAAGTAGTAACCTGTAAAGGCTTTTAAAGCTTCGCCTATGGATAATAAAATGTACCTCATTTGTGGCCATTGCACGAGTGTGCGCAATTTTAAAGCGTGACATGTTTGGTATCTATTTACTCGGGGTAACATCATCTTTTATATTTTACAAAAAATTGGGTTATGTATTGTGTTATTTTTGCATTAAGATCAGGCCCGGATTTACTCCCTTTGCCGCCCCAAGGCCGGGTCCTTCAATGACGCCCCCCCCCCACACACACACCACCATTCTCGTCCTTTATCGATGACTGCTACAATAGATCAATTAAAAACATATCTCCACACACGAGAACACTGAAAACAACTGGCTTTAATTGTACAGACTAAAAATACTTCAGGGTAAGCGCGCGGGGTAACGATTTTTCGCGGGCAATTTTTCAGGGCAATGGCTGGTGTTAGTGCCTCAATCATCCCCGGCACCATGGTTGGTATGGTGTCAGGATGATTGAAACACATTATTTCTATCATCACATTGTAATGTAAAATGAAATAGTTCAACTCGCCATAATGCAGAATCATTGGGAGCCCTGAGCGTGTCACTTGCCACCATCGCTTGTCACTTGACACTATGCCTTCTACCAGATGGAGATGTCACTTGCCATGCTGCCACCACATGGGGATGTCACTTGCCACACTGCCTGGCTGCCACCAGATGGAGATGTCACTTGCCACGCTGCCTGCCACCAGATGGGGATGTCACTTGCCACGCTGCCACCAGATGGAGATGTCACTTGCCACTCTGCCTGCCACCAGATGGGGATGTCACTTGCCACGCTGCCACCAGATGGAGATGTCACTTGCCACACTGCCTGGCTGCCACCAGATGGAGATGTCACTTGCCACTCTGCCTGCCACCAGATGGGGATGTCACTTGCCACGCTGCCACCAGATGGGGATGTCACTTGCCACGCTGCCACCAGATGGAGATGTCACTTGCCACGCTGCCACCAGATGGAGATGTCACTTGCCACACTGCCTGGCTGCCACCAGATGGGGATGTCACTTGCCATGCTGCCACCAGATGGAGATGTCACTTGCCACGCTGCCACCAGATGGAGATGTCACTTGCCACACTGCCTGGCTGCCACCAGATGGAGATGTCACTTGCCACGCTGCCTGGCTGCCACCAGATGGAGCTGTCACTTGCCACCCTGCCACTAGATAGAGATGTCACTTGCCACACTGCCTGGCTGCCACCAGATGGAGATGTCACTTGCCACGCTGCCACCAGATGGAGATGTCACTTGCCACACTGCCTGCCACCAGATGGGGATGTCACTTGCCATGCTGCCACCAGATGGGGATGTCACTTGCCATGCTGCCACCAGATGGGGATGTCACTTGCCATGCTGCCACCAGATGGGGATGTCACTTGTCACGCTGCCACCCGATGAGGATGTCACTTGCCACGCTGCCACCAGATGGGGATGTCACTTGCCATGCTGCCACCAGATGGATACGTTACTTGCCATGCTGCCACCAGATGTTGATGTCACTTGCCACGCTGCCACCAGATGGGGATGTCACTTGCCACGCTGCCACCAGATGGGGATGTCACTTACCACGCTGCCACCAGATGGGGATGTCACTTGCCATGCTGCCACCAGATGGAGACGTCACTTGCCACACTGCCACCAGATGGAGATGTCGCTTGCCACGCTGCCACCAGATGTTGATGTCACGACTCACTTGCCACGCTGCCTGTCTGCCACCAGATGTAGGAGGGCGGAACAGCGGTGCTGGCAATGAGAGATGTCATCTCTCTCCCCCCGCCGCCGCACCACTGACATTACTTCTTAATCTTTTCAAAAATGGCGCCGGGCGGCGCACTCACGCTACTGCGCATGCGCCACCCGGCTGAGCGCATACGAGCTTTCCCGAGCCCGGCCGCTTCAGAACTGCGTATGCGCAGTAGTGGGCGGCTCGCGGCCATCTTTTCTAAGGGCACCGGTGCCCTTAATCAACTTTAACGAGCAGCCCGAAAGGGGCGGCGCCGCCCCTGCACCACTGCCGCCCCGAGGCCTGGCCTCGGTGGCCTTGTGGCAAATCCGGCCCTGATTAAGATTCAAAAAAGTGTATTTTTCCCAAAAATTGGGTTTGGAAAACCACTGCTGTGTGAGACAAAAAATGTATTCTCTAAAGTCTCAGCTTTAAAAAAATATATATAATGTTTGAGGGGTTCTAAGTAATTTTCTAGCATAAAAACGGATTGTTACATGTAAACATTAAGTGCCAGAAAAAGCCTGGTCTGCAAGTGGTTATACAATGTAAGACGTAATTGAAAGGAAAATAGTATTTGGAGACTGCCGTGTATAATGTACAGCGATATTGCTGATCCTATGCCGAATCTAGGCCACCATACCTTAGGCAGCTCCTGATCAGGACTGTGATCATCAGCTAATCCTAAACATCAAACATCTGGATGTGCAATCAGGATTAGATAACTGCTAACATATAAGACACACCAAAACTAATTTTGCTGTTCTTGTTTTTCTCTTCTGTCACACTATTTCCAGTATCACAAGTCATTTCAAATGTAATGTGTGTTTAGCATGTCAATCACAAAACAACAAAATGCTATCTAAGCAATTGCATGCAAATGTTAAAATACCAATTTCTATATATGAATAAATCTATATCAGAATATTTATAGGAAACCCCCATATACATATAAAGGCAAGTCCTCAGAGGAGATCGGTGCCCTCCTGAACCAATACTTCAGCATGCAAAATGATTTATTAAAAATATAATAGAGGATATTAAATAATAAAAATTAAGCTTTGGTGTACTATTATCAGCAAAATGCTATTGATGTCTGTATAAATTATTAGTAGTTATACTACTGCCCTCCAAAACAAGTCACATGCTCTGTTACCCTGTTTCCCCCAAAATAAGACCTAGCTTGATTGTCGGTGATGGCTGCAATATAAGCCCTACCCCCCAAATAAGCCCTAGTTAAAGTCCTTGTAGGTCTTATTTTCAGGGTAGGGCTTATTTTCAGGGAAACAAGGTAGGGCTTATTTGGGGGTTAGGGCTTATATTGCAGCCATCACTGACAATCACGCTAGGTCTTATTTTCGGGGAAACAGGGTATGACCATGATTAAAGTGGAATTAATATATTTTGCTAATTATTTTTTTAATACTTTTAATTACCCGTATACGGTCTTTATTGTACAAATACATTTTTATTACAGGTTGCGTCAATGAAATCTAATGAAAAAGCATAGCACAACCTATAGCCCCCATTCACATCTGAGTGATTCGTCACTTTACCCGTTTTTCGCACAAAAATGCAGTGTTAAAAAATGCACCAAAGTCAGCCCACATAGGGCAGTTCATTAGTCACATTCCTGGTGATGGAGCCTGATGTGGAGGGGAAGGCGATCTCTTACACCTCCAGCTCAGTACCCCTGGTAAGGTAACAGGGGGCACAAGAGCCTGAAGTGGCAAGAGTCCCTAGCGGTTCTGGTGATCACGGCTGCAGATGAGAGGTCTGTGCACACTTGGATGCAGGCTGGATCATGATGCAGGGCAGCAGGCTGGTAGACAGTCAGCAGGTCACGGGCAGCAAGCATTTGGCAGGCTGGCAAATCACAGGCAGCAGGTACTTGGCAGGCTGCAGGAGTAGTGATGACCACCACAGGCTGAACACAGAGCAGGGTTAGGCAAGCCGGATTGATCACTAAAGGGGGCTTGTCGAAGCTGGCTTCCAGATTCTGATAAGCCCCCTGCCCGCATACCCCCACAACCACCGCCCAGTGTTGTGGGCAGTGGCGGGACAAGGTCATCCAGTGCCCAGGGTGAAGATGGCAAACTGCCCCCCCCCCAGTATAAAGAAAGAGTCAGTGTCATTTCAAATCAAGAAAATACATAAAGCAATACAGATTAAATTAGGTTTTATTCGATAGAAACAGAGCTCGCTTACACATTTTAAATATATGTATTGAATAATTACTTAAAGTGCTTTGAAATAATAAGGCAGCTTTCCTTCCCCGCTGACAGGACAGAGCTCTGCCTTGTTTACATAGACTGAGGTTTGTCCTGTGTGTCTTCCCTCTGTGATTGGCCCTCCTGATCACATGATGGCTGTGTCCAATCACACCCGTCATGTAATGTAAGCCGAGAGCCACTGCCAGCCGAGAGCCACTGCTCTGCTTCTCCTCACACAGAGTAAGTGAGGAGAATGAAAGCGGATCTGCGAGCCAGGGATCAGTGTGTATGAGCTGTTTTATACACACTGATCACCCAGCTAGTGTCCCCAAATCGTGAAAAACACCAACACCTGTAACACAGCTGTCCCAGTGAACATCTGTCCCAGTAAACATCTGTCCCACTGAACATCTGTCCGTGATCATCTGGCATATCTGTCCATGATCATCTGGCACATCTGTCCATGATCATCTGGCACATCTGTCCATGATCATCTGGCACATCTGTCAGTGATCATCTCTCACATCTGTCCCTGATCATCTCACACATCTGTCCCTGATCATCTGGCACATCTGTCCGTGATCGTCTGGCGCACATCTGTCCGTGATCGTCTGGCGCACATATGTCCGTGATCGTCTGGCACACATCTGTCTGCTATCATCTGGCGCACATCTGCCCGTGATCATCTGGCGCACATCTGTCCACATCTGTCCCTGATCATCTGGCACATCTGTCTATGATCATCTGGCGCACATCTGTTTGTGATCATCTGGCGCACATCTGTCCGTAATCGTCTGGCGCACATCTGTCTGTAATCATCTAGTGCACATCTGTCTGCGATCATTGCACACATCTGTCCGTGATCATCTGCCACATTTGTCTGTGATCATCTGCCACATCAAATTCCATTGTCCTGGTGCTCCAGGCCTTCAAAAATGTGATAGGTACTCAGGAAATTAAATGAGTAATTTAAGCTCCTAGAACTCTTAATGGTGCTCCCTGCATGTTGGGACTCTGTATTTGGCTAGGCTGTGAATAAGTCCCACACATGTGGTGTTGTCATACTCAGGAGGAGTAGCAGAATGTATTTTGGGGTGTAATTGCATGTTTATCTATGCCATGTGTGAGAAACAACTTGTTAGTATGAACATATTGTGGGGAAAAAAAATCCTTAATTTTTCAAACTATTGTGGGCAAAAAATTGCTTCTTACTAAGCACCTTGGACTGTCATCTTTACAAAAAGGGGTCATTTGGGGGTATCTGTACTGTCCTGACATTTTAGGGCCTCAAGAAATGAGATAGGACATCAGTACATCAGGATTGATCAATTTTCAATGATAAGTAGCATAGTTTGTAGACTCTGTAACTTTCACACAAACCAATCATCATACACTTATCGGGATTTTTTTTTTTTTACCAAAGACATGTAGCAGAATACATTATGGCCTAAATTTATGATGAAATTTGATGTTATTGGATATCTTTTAAAACAGAAAGTAGAAAATATTGTTTCTTTTTCAAAATTTTCGCTCCTTTTTCACTTAGGCCCCTTTCACACTGGGGCGGGGCGCGGCGTCGGCGGTAAAGCGTCGCCATTGTAAGCGGCGCTTTACCGTCGGTATGCGGCCGCTAGCGGGGGCGGTTTTACCCCCCGCTAGCGGCCGAGAAAGGGTTAAAAACCACCACAAAGCACCTCTGCAGAGGCGCTTTGCCGGCGGTATAGCCGCGCTGCCCCATTGATTTCAAAGGGCAGGAGCGGTGAAGGAGCGGTATATACTCAGCTCCTTCACCGCTCCGAAGATGCTGCTGGCAGGACTTTTTTTCCCGTCCTGCCAGCGCACCGCTCCAATGTGAACGAAATAACACAGACAAAAACGATCTAAGTTTCTGAAGGACAGGAGATGATTATTTGAATGATAAAAACTGAAACCATGTGTATGCTGCCATGGAGGCACCAGGAAAGTGCATTTCAGGAAACGAAGGAATTACGGGAAATATACAGTATGAACAAAAGAAATCTACAAGGGAACAAGTTGACCTTTTGAGACAGTTTGACTTCGGCAAAGTGGAATACACAAGTGAATATCTCTGATACAGAAGAGGAAATGTATATCAACTGAAACTTTTAGGGGATTCAATAGAGATTGCAAATGATCGATCAAATGAAAAGATAAAGAAAAATAGGAGATAAAAATAAGGAGAGTGGATTATTCAAATCAACAAAATGTGCAAAAAAACAAGAGGCAAAGAGAGTAAGGACCCTTTTACGCGGGCTTTCCGATTAGGTCCACCTGTCAGTTTTGTCAGGTGGACCTGATCGCACCCTCCCTTCACTCCTATGTCTGATGTCAGCGGTGACATGTCTGCTGACACCCGCTGCTATCCGATCTTGTCCGTGAAATCCAGACGGATGGTGACCCTATTTTCCATCCGTCTGGCAGATCGGATGAAAACGGACAGGCGGTCCTTTTTCATCCGATCTCCCCATAGAGGAGAGCGGGGTTCTGACAGCTCCATCTCTGAACAGTGATCGGAGACAAACCTGTCACCCCCCTGCTCAGCGGGGATCAACGGATCGATCCCCCCCCCCCGCGCTGAGCAAAGTGGAGTCTGCCGGGCTTTCTGTGATCGGGATCTCCCGTCCCACCCCCGGTCCAGTCACGGAAGCCGAACAAAGACTGGATCGGCTTTGTTTGCCGCCGGTAAATACTAAACCGAAAGCGATGACCTGACATCACTTCCGGGTTTATTCGTAAACAATCAGCGACATATTTAAAAAATAAAAGCATTCACACCACACCGATCTTGGTGTTTTAAATGCTTTTAAGGGCAGAGGAGGGATTTGGGGTCTTATAGATCCATAAAGAGTACCTGTCACTGCCTATTACTGTCACAAGGATATTTACATTCCTTGTGTTAGCAATAAAAGTCATTAAAAAAAAAAAGCAACTTGAACGCAACCGTGTAAAAATAAATAAATAATAATTAAAAAAAAAAATCAAGTGTCCCTGCCCCCGCGCTCACACGCAAAGGCAAATGCGCGCATCAGTCCCACATGCGCACAAACAGCAATTGTTCCACACATGTGAGGTATCACCATGAGTGTTAATTTCGTCAACTGAAACATTTTAGTCGACTAAATGAATATTATTTTAGTCGACTAAAATACGACTAAAACTAAAACAACTGAGATGACTAAAATACGACTAAAACTAAAATGGCATTTTAGTCAAAAGACTAAGACTAAAACTAAATTGAAATTTGACTTCAAAATTAACATTGGTCTGTAGTGCATGTTCATACCTCAATGCCATAATAAATAACTTATTAGATTTTTCATTCCAGCAGTATACTGTGTAATGAGTTTGGAAATTGTAGAGAAATGTTAACTAATGCATTACAATTTAATTACACCCATTACTTTTCAAAAAAGAAAAAAAAAATTACACCTATAAGATTTTAGACGACTAAATTGAGTTTCAGTCGACTAAAATGTACTGGAGATTTAGTCAACTAAATACGACTAAAACAATTGCAGAAGTCTAAAATGGGACTAAAACTAAAATGCCATTTTAGTCCTAAGACTAAAACTAAATTGAAATTTGCTGCCAAAATGAACACTGATCACCATGAACGTCAGATGATGGGCAGTCATTTTAGCACCAGACCTCCTCTGTAAATCTAAAGTGGTAACCTGTAAGTGCCGGTTCACATCTATGTGGCTTCAAAGTCGCGTGACTTTGACAGCCGACATCCTGCGCGACTTCACTGTGGCTTCCTTGCTTACTACTTTTATTTTATTATTTATTTCAGGTACTTATATAGCGCTGTCAATTTACGCAGCGCTTTACATATACATTGTACATTCACATCAGTCCCTACCCTCAAGGAGCTTACAATCTAAGGTCCCTAACTCACATTCCTATACTAGGGACAATTTAGACAGGATCCAATTGACCTACCAGCATGTCTTTGGAGTGTGGGAGGAAACCGGAGTACCCGGAGGAAACCCGCGCAGGCGCAGGGAGAACATTCAAACTCCAGGCAGATGGTGTCGTGGTCGGGATTTGAACCAGCGACCCTTTTTGCTGCTAGGTGAAAGCGCTACCCACTACACCACTGTGCCGCCCCACTACTTAACAGAAGTCCACGCCAGTCGTGATGAAGTCGCCCTAAAGTGGTAAAGGAACCTTTTTTCTAAGTTGCTGCAACTTGAGTCGCACTGATTAGAAACGGTTCCATTGCCATTAATGGGGTGCGACAAGTCGTAGCAGTGTGAAGTGAGCCTAAAGGATTTTAAAGCGCCGCCTATGGATAGTAAAATGCACGCCGTTGCACGGGCGTGCGCAATTTTAAAGCGCGACATGTTTGGTATCTATTTACTGGGCGTAACATCATCTTTTGTATTTTACACAGAAAAAACCGGGCTATATATTGTGTTTGCATTAAAATTCCAAAAAGTATATCTTTTCACAAAAAATTGTGTTTGAAAAAATTGCTGTGCAAATACTGTGTGACATAAAGAAAATGCAAAACCCACCAGTTTATTCTCTAGGGCCTCTACTTTGAAAAATAGATAATAGATAACTTTCAAGCAAAAAATACTGATTGTTATACGATTCCATGTATAAATATATAAGGGGTCCATATAGTGAACTTGGTGTTGAGTTATTCACTTTACGGTCATCACAGAGGACAAGGGGGCACTCTTTACATCTAGAGGAAAAGAGATTTCATCTCCAAATACGGAAAGGTTTCTTCACAGTAAGAGCTGTGAAAATGTGGAAGAGACTCCCTCCAGAGGTGGTTCTGGTCAGCCCAGTAGATTGCTTTAAGGAAGGCCTGAATTACATAGTTACATAGTAGGTGAGGTTGAAAAAAGGCACAAGTAAAAACCTATGTGTGTGAATATATGTCAGTAATACATTGTATATACCTGTATGTTGCGGTCGTTCAGGTGCTTATCTAATAGTTTCTTGAAACTATCGATGCCCCCCGCTAAGACCACCGCCTGTGGAAGGGGAATTCCACATCCGTGCGGCTCTTACAGTAAAGAACCCTCTATGGATCACGCTGTCAATGGGAAGAGCCGTCGATCGGCTTTTCCTCGCTCGCGTCTGACAGACGCAAGTAAAGGAGAGCCGATCGGCGGTTCTCCTGACAGGGGGGGTCTGCGCTGATTGTTTATCAGCGCAGCCCCCCCTCAAATCACCACACTGGGCCACCAGGGATGCCACTAGGACCACCAGGGAAGGGGCAACATGTGGATGTTTGTGGCACAAATGGGCACTGATTGGCACCATTATGTTCCAGATCTGCCCAGCAATGCCCCCAATATGTTTTATCAGTGCCACCTGTCATTGCCCATTGGTGCCATCTGTCATTTCCCATCTGTGCCCACCTATCAGTGCCACACATCAGTGCCACCCATATGTACCAATCAATGCCACCTACGAGTGCCCATCAGTGCCGCCTATGAGTGCCCATCGGTGCCACCTATCAGAGCCCATCATCAGTGCCCGTCAGTGCCACCTCATCAGTGCCACCTCATCGGTGCCCATCAGTGCCGCCGTATAAGTGCCCGTCAGTGCAGCTATATCAGTGCCCGTCATTGAAGGAGAAAACGTACTTATTTACAAAACATTTTAACAGAAACAAAGAAAAACTTGTTTTTTTTCGGTCTTTTTTTATTTGTTGCGCAAAAAATAAAAACCGCAGAGGTGATCAAATACCACCAAAAGAAAGCTCTATTTGTGGGAACAAAATTATAAAAAATTTGTTTGGGTACAGTGTAGCATGACCGCGCAATTGTCATTCAAACTGCGACAGCGCTGAAAGCTGAAAATTGGTCTGGGCGGGAAGGTGTCTAAGTGCCTGGTATTGAAGTGGTTAAGGATTCTTTCCTAAATGTACATAATATAACTGGGAACTGACATTTATAGGTAAAGTTGATCCAGGGAAAATCCGATTGCCTCTCTGGGATCGGGAAGGAATTTTTCCCCCTGCTGTAGCAAATTGGATCATCTTTTTCTGGGATTTTTTTTTGCCTTCCTCTGGGTCAACTATGGGTATAGGATTGGGTATATGGGATTGTATGATATTTTTTATTGTATTTATTTATTTTTTATGGTTGAACTAGATGGACTTTTTTCAACCTGACTAACTATGTAAACGAAAATGGACCAGAAAAGGCCTGGTCCACTTGGCCTCTGGAAGGTTTACCCCCCTTCCTGACCAGGCCACTTTTTGCGATACGGCACTGCGTTATTTTAACTGACCGTTGCACGGTCGTGCGACGCTGTACCCAAATAAAATGTCCTTTTTTTTCCCCACAAATAGAGCTTTCTTTTGGTGGTTGATCACCTCTGTGTTTTTTTATTTTTTGCGCTATAAACAAAAATTTGAAAAAAAACTATATTTTTTACTTTCTGCTATAATACATATCCAATAATAAAAAAAAAAAAAAATCTAATTTCTTCATAAATATAGGCCAATATGTATTTGGGGGCAGATTTGCAGCAATCGTGATTGAGATATTTTCTAGCAAAAAAAAAAAATGCAGATTTTAACATCTGTGTGTGAAAATTTTAAAACGTTGCCCTGGATGGCGAGCGGTTAAACCACTTCCTATCCGCCCCATAGCAATCTCACCGCTAAAGGGCGCCAGCTGTGCGCTGCATCACGAATATATATGTGATCCGGCTCTTCTGGGTAGCGGGCGCAAATGCCAGTATAATCACTGCAGGAGCCGATCAGCGGGTACCGCGGACTCGATGTTCGCCAGCACCTGCCAATCACTCGGTACAGAGGGAGAATGGCGGTCTGCCTATGTAAACAAGGCAGATCGCTGTTCTGTCAGTAGGGAAGGCATGGATCCTGTGTTCCTGCAAAGCAGAGACAAGGATCCATGTTTTCCCCTAGTAAAAGCACCTCCCCCACACAGTGTACAAAAAACACTGTCTAGGCAACACATTTAACCCTTTGATCACCCCTGTTTAAACCCTTCCCAGCCAGTGTCATTAGTACAGTGACAGTGCATATTTTTAGCACTGGTCACTGTATAAGGCTACTTTCACACTGAGTCGCTTTACAGTCGCTACATCGCTAAAAATTGCGCCTGTAAAGAGCCTCTCCAGTGTGAAAGCCAGAGGGCTGGAGCGGTGCGCTTGCAGGGCGGTAAAAAAAAAAGTCCTGCAAGCCGCATCTTTGCAGCGCTGTAGGAGCGGTGTGTATACTGCTCCTAAAGCACCCCTGTCCATTGAAAACAATGGGGCAGCGCCGCCAGATCGCTGGCAAAGCACGGCTGCAACAGCACTTTGCAGGTGGTTTTAACCTTTTTTCGTCTGCTAGCGGGGCTTAAAAGTGCCCCGCTAGGGGCCGAATAGTGCCGCTAAAACGACGCCCCAGCGTGAAAGTAGCCTAAGTGTCACTGGTCCCCAAAAAATGTTTCGCTATTAGTGTCCGATTGTCCGCTGCAATATCGCAGTCCCACTATAAGTTATTAGTGTCCAATTGTCCGCCGCAATATCACAGTCCCGCTATAAGTTATTAGTGTCCAATTGTGCGACAAAATACCGCAGTCCCGCTATAAGTTATTAGTGTCCAATTGTGCGCCGCAATATCGCAGTCCCGCTATAAGTTATTAGTGTCCAATTGTCCGCCGCAATATCACAGTCCCGCTATAAGTTATTAGTGTCCAATTGTGCAACAAAATATCGCAGTCCCGCTATAAGTTATTAGTGTCCAATTGTGCGCCGCAATATCGCAGTCCCGCTATAAGTTATTAGTGTCCAATTGTTCGCCGCAATATCGCAGTCCCGCTATAAGTTATTAGTGTCCAATTGTGCGCCGCAATATCGCAGTCCCGCTATAAGTTATTAGTGTCCAATTGTGCGCCGCAATATTGCAGTCCCGCTATAAGTTATTAGTGTCCAATTGTGCGCCGCAATATCGCAGTCCCGCTATAAGTTATTAGTGTCCAATTGTGCGCCGCAATATCGCAGTCCCGCTATAAGTTATTATTGTCCAATTGTCCGCCGCAATATCGCAGTCCCGCTATAAGTTATTAGTGTCCAATTGTGCGCCGCAATATCGCAGTCCCGCTATAAGTTATTAGTGTCCAATTGTCCGCCGCAATATCACAGTCCCGCTATAAGTTATTAGTGTCCAATTGTGCAACAAAATATCGCAGTCCCGCTATAAGTTATTAGTGTCCAATTGTGCGCCGCAATATCGCAGTCCCGCTATAAGTTATTAGTGTCCAATTGTTCGCCGCAATATCGCAGTCCCGCTATAAGTTATTAGTGTCCAATTGTGCGCCGCAATATCGCAGTCCCGCTATAAGTTATTAGTGTCCAATTGTGCGCCGCAATATTGCAGTCCCGCTATAAGTTATTAGTGTCCAATTGTGCGCCGCAATATCGCAGTCCCGCTATAAGTTATTAGTGTCCAATTGTGCGCCGCAATATCGCAGTCCCGCTATAAGTTATTATTGTCCAATTGTCCGCCGCAATATCGCAGTCCCGCTATAAGTTATTAGTGTCCAATTGTGCGACACAATATCGCAGTCCCGCTATAAGTTATTATTGTCCAATTGTCCGCCGCAATATCGCAGTCCCGCTATAAGTTATTATTGTCCAATTGTCCGCCCCAATATCGCAGTCCCACTATATTATTAGTGTCCAATTGTGCGCCGCAATATCGCAGTCCCGCTATAAGTTATTAGTGTCCAATTGTGCGCCGCAATATCGCAGTCCCGCTATAAGTTATTAGTGTCCAATTGTGCGCCGCAATATCGCAGTCCCGCTATAAGTTATTAGTGTCCAATTGTGCGCCGCAATATCGCAGTCCCGCTATAAGTTATTAGTGTCCAATTGTGCGCCGCAATATCGCAGTCCCGCTATAAGTTATTAGTGTCCAATTGTCCGCCAAAATATCGCAGTCCCGCTATAAGTTATTAGTGTCCAATTGTGCGCCGCAATATCGCAGTCCCGCTATAAGTTATTATTGTCCAATTGTCCGCCGCAATATCGCAGTCCCGCTATAAGTTATTAGTGTCCAATTGTGCGACACAATATCGCAGTCCCGCTATAAGTTATTATTGTCCAATTGTCCGCCGCAATATCGCAGTCCCGCTATAAGTTATTAGTGTCCAATTGTGCGACACAATATCGCAGTCCCGCTATAAGTTATTAGTGTCCAATTGTGCGCCGCAATATCGCAGTCCCGCTATAAGTTATTAGTGTCCAATTGTGCGCCGCAATATCGCAGTCCCGCTATAAGTTATTAGTGTCCAATTGTGCGCCGCAATATCGCAGTCCCGCTATAAGTTATTAGTGTCCAATTGTCCGCCAAAATATCGCAGTCCCGCTATAAGTTATTAGTGTCCAATTGTGCGCCGCAATATCGCAGTCCCGCTATAAGTTATTATTGTCCAATTGTCCGCCGCAATATCGCAGTCCCGCTATAAGTTATTAGTGTCCAATTGTGCGACACAATATCGCAGTCCCGCTATAAGTTATTATTGTCCAATTGTCCGCCGCAATATCGCAGTCCCGCTATAAGTTATTAGTGTCCAATTGTCCGCCGCAATATCACAGTCCCGCTATAAGTTATTAGTGTCCAATTGTGCAACAAAATATCGCAGTCCCGCTATAAGTTATTAGTGTCCAATTGTGCGCCGCAATATCGCAGTCCCGCTATAAGTTATTAGTGTCCAATTGTTCGCCGCAATATCGCAGTCCCGCTATAAGTTATTAGTGTCCAATTGTGCGCCGCAATATCGCAGTCCCGCTATAAGTTATTAGTGTCCAATTGTGCGCCGCAATATTGCAGTCCCGCTATAAGTTATTAGTGTCCAATTGTGCGCCGCAATATCGCAGTCCCGCTATAAGTTATTAGTGTCCAATTGTGCGCCGCAATATCGCAGTCCCGCTATAAGTTATTATTGTCCAATTGTCCGCCGCAATATCGCAGTCCCGCTATAAGTTATTAGTGTCCAATTGTGCGACACAATATCGCAGTCCCGCTATAAGTTATTATTGTCCAATTGTCCGCCGCAATATCGCAGTCCCGCTATAAGTTATTATTGTCCAATTGTCCGCCCCAATATCGCAGTCCCACTATATTATTAGTGTCCAATTGTGCGCCGCAATATCGCAGTCCCGCTATAAGTTATTAGTGTCCAATTGTGCGCCGCAATATCGCAGTCCCGCTATAAGTTATTAGTGTCCAATTGTGCGCCGCAATATCGCAGTCCCGCTATAAGTTATTAGTGTCCAATTGTGCGCCGCAATATCGCAGTCCCGCTATAAGTTATTAGTGTCCAATTGTGCGCCGCAATATCGCAGTCCCGCTATAAGTTATTAGTGTCCAATTGTCCGCCAAAATATCGCAGTCCCGCTATAAGTTATTAGTGTCCAATTGTGCGCCGCAATATCGCAGTCCCGCTATAAGTTATTATTGTCCAATTGTCCGCCGCAATATCGCAGTCCCGCTATAAGTTATTAGTGTCCAATTGTGCGACACAATATCGCAGTCCCGCTATAAGTTATTATTGTCCAATTGTCCGCCGCAATATCGCAGTCCCGCTATAAGTTATTAGTGTCCAATTGTGCGACACAATATCGCAGTCCCGCTATAAGTTATTAGTGTCCAATTGTGCGCCGCAATATCGCAGTCCCGCTATAAGTTATTAGTGTCCAATTGTGCGCCGCAATATCGCAGTCCCGCTATAAGTTATTAGTGTCCAATTGTGCGCCGCAATATCGCAGTCCCGCTATAAGTTATTAGTGTCCAATTGTCCGCCAAAATATCGCAGTCCCGCTATAAGTTATTAGTGTCCAATTGTGCGCCGCAATATCGCAGTCCCGCTATAAGTTATTATTGTCCAATTGTCCGCCGCAATATCGCAGTCCCGCTATAAGTTATTAGTGTCCAATTGTGCGACACAATATCGCAGTCCCGCTATAAGTTATTATTGTCCAATTGTCCGCCGCAATATCGCAGTCCCGCTATAAGTTATTATTGTCCAATTGTCCGCCGCATAGGGTGACCACATTTCCAAACTGCCATTCAGGGACACCCCTCATCATACACCGGTCAGTGACATCACAAGGGGGTGGTGCCACCATGTGACGTCGCTCGGTGGCCCCGCTCCTTACCTATTTAAGCATTTGTTTCATGTATGTTAGCCCAACATTGCAGGTGGCCACTTAGAGTCACAGAGTGTAATTATTCCTACAATATTGGGCTAACATACATGAATCAAATGCTTTTTATATCCAAGGCACTAAAGTTGTATATAAAACCCCGTACTTTATACAACAAAAGGAATACAAATGACCTGAGGGATCTGGAGTAAAAACTGGACATACACTGACCTACCTGACCACTACACTGACCTACCTGATCCCTACACTGACCTACCTGATCCCTACACTGACCAACCTGATCCCTACACTGACCAACCTGATCCCTACACTGACCAACCTGATCCCTACACTGACCTACCTGATCCCTACACTGACCTACCTGATCCCTACACTGACCAACCTGATCCCTACACTGACCAACCTGATCCCTACACTGACCAACCTGATCCCTACACTGACCTACCTGATCCCTACACTGACCTACCTGATCCCTACACTGACCTACCTGATCCCTACACTGACCTACCTGATCCCTACACTGACCTACCTGATCCCTACACTGACCTACCTGATCCCTACACTGACCTACCTGATCCCTACACTGACCTGATTCCTACACTGACCTCCCTGATCCCTACACTGACCTACCTGATACCTACACTGACCATTACACTGACCTACTGTGGGGGCTTGTCACATCCTCAGCTCTGAGGGGTTCATGCTGGGACCTGTCGTCCTTCATTAGTAAGGCAGTGGTGGGGGTGGATGAGTGGCAGTGCTTGAGGGGGGATGGGATAACTCTCACCTGTTGTTAGTCAGTGTCCACTTGAGAGGAAAGAGGGGGTTGGTGAGGGGGGTGGGTGAAAAGTGGATGAGGGTGAGAGAGATGGGGAGGGGGGGTGAGAGGGGGGAGGGGAGGTGGGAGAGGGAGGGGGTGAGAGAGAGGGGGTGGCGAGAGAGAGGGGGAAGGTATAAGAGAGGGGGGATGGGAGTGAGAGAGGTAGGTGGGCGAGAGGGGGGGTGGGTGAAAGTGACCCCCTATCCCCTGCTGCAGTCCCTCCTGTGCTCCCCTTTCCCAGCCCCTGTCTGTGGGTAGGTGTGTGTGTGATGCACCTACCTCCCGCCCATCCTCGTCCTCTGGGCCCTTGGTCAGCCTGTCTTCCTTGTTGTTGATGACTGTGACAGCTAGGAGGAGAGGAGGCTGGAGAAAGTGTGCAGGTTCTGGGATGTTCCAGGGATGCTGCACCCACTGCTGCTCAGGTCATGGTGGCCGGCGGTGAGGTCTTCTCCAACTCCCTCCTGGGCTGTTGATTCTACCAGACTTGTGCTGCTCACCGGGGCCGCCGCTCGCTGATTCAAATTGCTGCTGTCAACGCCGGCTTTAGCTCCGCTTCCGCTGCCCTGCACTGCACCCCGCCACCACTAGACCAGCGGGACTGCCACTCTCTAGGCGCATTACAAGAGGGTGTTTGCTGCAGGACTCAGCTCAAAGGGCAGCTGCTTTGGGCCCCAGGAGCACAAGCGCGGAGGAGGAGGAAGTGAAATCCTCCTCCGCTTTCAACGCTTGGCAGGGAGGGAGTCATGGCCGTGAGCCCGTGACGTCACTGGTTGCTACACGCCAGGCGGCTATAGCAACCAGTGATCAGGAATATAGTCAGGTGGAGGCGGAGCCAGAGCCAGAGATATGGCGGCTCAGTCTGCCCCTGTCCCATGAATTTCCTGAATGTTTCCAGTGCCAGTTTCATTCCGGGACACTGTATTGTCCCGGAATGAAGCTGCCCGGGAACAGGGACAGAGATGTCAATTACGGGATAGTCCCGGGCAATCCGGGACACGTGGGCACCCTACCGCCGCAATATCGCAGTCCCGCTATAAGTTATTAGTGTCCAATTGTGCGCCGCAATATCGCAGTCCCGCTATAAGTTATTAGTGTCCAATTGTCCGCCCCAATATCGCAGTCCCGCTATAAGTTATTAGTGTCCAATTGTGCGCCGCAATATCGCAGTCCCGCTATAAGTTGCTGATTGCCGCCATTACTATTAAAAAAAAAAAAACCTCAATAAATCTATAAAAATATCCCATAGTTTGTAGACACTATAATGCTGGCCATACACTATAGGAAGAGTCGGCCAAACCCATTTTCGAAAAATGAACATTCGGCCGTCAGCGCAAACGATAGTGCCGTCATGTAATGACCGATAAATCGTTCGGTGGACATAAATGCATTTTTTGTTCGTTTTTTTACATATACCTGGTGCAGACAGTTCGGACGGGAAACACATTAACCTTTCAATTTATCGTTCGTTCGCAGAAAATTTCCAAACTTGTCCTTCGTTTTTTTTGGCTCAAAAAAGTCTCAACGATGATCGATTTTTGTGCCCATTAACTGGTCGAAAAACGAACAAAGCGTCTAAATGACCGAATTTTGGACAATTTTTCGTATAGCGTATGGCCAACGTTACTTTTGCGCAAACCAATCAATTGGGATTTTTTTTAAAACCAAGAATACATATCGGCCTAAACTAATGAAGAAATTCGATTTTTTTTTTTACATTTTTTTTTTTAATTGTATGTTTTCTATAGCAGAAAATATTTTTTTCTAAAAATTGTCTTTCTTCTTTTGTTTATAGCGCAAAAAAATAAAAGCCGCAAAGGTGATCAGATACCACGCGATTGTCAGTTACAATAACGCAGTGCAAATGTCACGAAGGGGGGTAAATCTTCCGGAGCTGAAGAGGTTAAATCAAAGCCATTGCGGATTTTCCATTGTGGAGATGTCAGACTTCTTTCTTCTCTCACAGGAAATAAATGGAAGAACAGCACAGCGGTTTCCTCTTCACTTGTTACTTTGTATTCGGATTCCGGAAATGACCGTTGCTGGTTCGGAAACAGCTGGAGAAGCCATCTCCCGGTTACCAGGGGCAACGCCACCACGTGACCCCAGCCGCGTGCGCAACCCCCCCCCCTTCCTCGTGTCAGACTCTTCTCTCTCGCCCCGCCCTCCCAAGCCCAGGCCGCGTGCCCGGGCCACGCGCGCTCGCCGTCCCCATGGCAACGCATCGCGTGACTGCAGCAGATTTCCCGCGTCACCCTCCTGAAGGCTCCTCCCTGCGCCAGGAAAGGGTTAAAAAGCGTCGCCGTCGTCAGAGGAGGAGAAAGGAGAGCCCCGTCACGTGTCCGGCGGAGGTTGGTATGTGCGTCAGAGGCATGGCCCCGCCCACTCCTAACCACAAAGGCACAAAAAAGCCGCGAAACAAAAAAAAAAAAAGACGAAACAGCTGTTAGCGGCGTTATTCACATTTCAGCGAGGTGACAACATAAATAAAGTCGGCGGTGACCTTGTCTGTGTTATAGCACCGCCGTGACAGAGTGCGATAAAGCCGTGAGGTAAAAAAAAAAAAAATGAAAGGAATGGAGCAAGGCCTGGGCGTGGCTAGGAAGAGTGGGGAAGGTGGGCGTGGCCAGGAAGACGGGGAGGTGGGCGTGGCCGACAGTGCGTGCCTCGCGCCGAGGGCGGGGGGGAGGTTCCATTGGGCGCCGCGTTGCCATGGCGACACGGTGGGGGATTTGGTGGCGTTGCTTGTACGCGGATGGAGGGAGCAGCTGCTGATCTCTGACACATTCCCCCCCTATAGAGGCTCCGCACTGCCACAGCGTACCGGGGCACGGTTCATGCCGGTGAGTACACACCGGGGCGGAGGGGACCGGCGGTTAGGCCGGGGTGATATGGGAATGAAGAGAGCAGCTTCCTCATGACTGGGGTGGGGGAGGAAGGAAGCATGGAGGGGGACATTGTGTGGAGATATGACTGGAGTCATGTGTTCATAGGAGACCTTCTGTGTAATGGGGGCCATTCATCATCACCTGACCATTCAGGGGCCACATGGGGCCCCTTATCATCCCATCTCCAAACAACAATGTTTCTGGGTCCCACATGGACCCTTCATTATCACATGACCAATAAAGGGTCACAGACAATGTGTTGGAGACCCCCTTATTACCACATGACCATTCAGGAACTGTGCTGACAATGTTTTTGGGCCCCTCATCATCACATGACCCATAGAATATCACATGGACAATGTTTTGGGGCCCCACATGGGCCCCTCATCATCACATGACCCATAGAATATCACATGGACAATGTTTGGGTGGCTTGTCCTCATTACATGTCCAATTGAGGGTGACAAGGACAATGCTTTGGGGCCCCTTATCACATGTCCAATAAAGGGTCACATGGGCAATGTTTTGGGACCCCTTATCACATGTCCAATAAAGGGTCACATGGGCAATGTTTTGGGGCCCTTTATCACATGTCCAATAAAGGGTCACAATGGACAATGTTTTGGGGCCCTTTATCGCATGTCCAATAAAGGGTCACAATGGACAATGTTTTGGGGCCCTTTATCGCATGTCCAATAAAGGGTCACAATGGACAATGTTTTGGGGCCCTTTATCGCATGTCCAATAAAGGGTCACATTGGACAATGTTTTGGGGCCCTTTATCACATGTCCAATAAAGGGTCACCTAGACAATGTTTTAGGGCCCCTTAACACATGTCCAATAAAGGGTCACCTAGACAATGTTTTAGGGCCCCTTAACACATGTCCAATAAAGGGTCACATGAACAATGTTTCGGGGCACCATAGGGGCCCTTCTTAATCGCATGCCCAAGAAAGCATCATTGTAGACCATGTTTTGGTGCCCCTTATCATACATACTGTGTTTTTGGCTCCCTCAGGGGTCCCTTATAAAATGACCAATGAGAGATCACATAGACAACGTTTTGGGGAACATTCATCGTCCAATCACCAATGAGGGGCCACAGAGGCAATGTTTTGGGGACCCCTCATCACATGTCCAAAGAAGGGTCACCTGGACAAAGTTTGGGGGACCCTATAGGGATTCTTCTTAATCACATGTTCAATGAAGGATCATGTAAACAATGTTTCAGGGCTGCCTTTAGTCACATGACCAATGAGGGAACACACAATGTTTTGGGGATCCCTTATCACATGACCAATGAGCAATTGCATAGACAATGTTTTGGGGCCCCACATGCACCTGACCTCATCACATGACCAATAACATATCACATAGACAATGTTTTTTGGGGAACGTTCATCACATGACCAATGAAGGTCACTTGGACAATATTTCGGGGACCCCTTATCGCATGTCCAAAGAAAGGTCACATAGACATAGTTTTGGGGCCCAATAGAGACATTTTTAATCACATGTTCATTAAAGGATCACATAGATGAGGTTTTGGGGGCCCCTTTTATTGTTGCATAGACAAAGAAGGACCCCTTACAAAATGTTTAAGGGACCCTCCATCACATGTCCAGGAGAAGATCACATGGACAAGGTTTTGGGGCCATGCAGAGACTCTAAATAATCACATGTCCCATGGAGGATCATATAGACATTGTTATCAGACCCTTCTTGATCACATAGAACTCGTTTCTGGGCTTCTAAGGGACCCTTTATTGTCACACTCTCCATGAAAGAGTACATAGATGACATTTGGGGGTCCCACAGTGACCCTTTGAGGACCCGTCAAATGATCATACAGAATTGTCCTCCCCTCTCCCTCTACCAGTAGATGTATGGTGAGCATGGTCAGTGTGCCCCGTCCTCTGGCTATGTTTATTGTTTGTGGCCTAGAGATGTCTATGAAGGATGAATGGTGTGACTGGGATTCCTCTGGCCATGTGCATTGTGATGAGCTGTGCTGTGCTTAGCTTGTGTCCCAGATAAGCCATTGTATATAATGGGGTGGGGGGTGGGGGGGGGGGGCAATTTTTAGAAAACACCAGGAGGAGGGCTCTATGCAGTTGGAGTTCGGAGCTCTTACTGCATGATCACATAGCACTGTTTTGGGACCCCTTATCATCACATGCTTCATGAACTGTCCTGAAATGTTGTCTCTCCATGTGATCATGTAATAAAGAAGAGCTCTACATTTTGTGTCCAGCTTGTCTATGTTCTGATCACCTTTCTTTTTCATGTTCACTGTAACCAATCAGAATGATTGCAGCTCCCTCCTAACCCCATGCCAAGTCTCAGTATAAAGTGTGGGAAGAATCTACTCCATATAGGCAGCTGAAGTGTGCAGTTTGTGATCCAGGTCTGCTCTTATAGATCAGGTGATATACACATGTGTTATATAAATAGCGATATACCTGAAAATTATACAAAATTGCCATCAGTTCACCTCCCTAATAATCCAGGTGTACCACCTAGTCTTGGTAGATCACGTAGCTGTGCCGCCTTGTCTTAGTAGATCACGTGGCTGTGCCGCCTAGTATTAGATTTTGTGGCTGTGCCACCTAGTATTGGTTAATCACGTGGTGTGCTGTCTAGTCTTAGTAGATCACGTGGCTGTGCCGCCTAGTCTTAGTAGCTCGCGTGGCTGTGCCGCCTAGTCTTAGTAGCTCGCGTGGCTGTGCCGCCTAGTGTTAGTAGCTCGCGTGGCTGTGCCGCCTAGTGTTAGTAGCTCGCGTGGCTGTGCCGCCTAGTGTTAGTAGCTCACGCGGCTGTGCCGCCTAGTGTTAGTAGCTCGCGTGGCTGTGCCGCCTAGTGTTAGTAGCTCGCGTGGCTGTGCCGCCTAGTGTTAGTAGCTCGCGCGGCTGTGCCGCCTAGTGTTAGTAGCTCGCGCGGCTGTGCCGCCTAGTGTTAGTAGCTCGCGCGGCTGTGCCGCCTAGTGTTAGTAGCTCGCGCGGCTGTGCCGCCTAGTGTTAGTAGCTCGCGCGGCTGTGCCGCCTAGTGTTAGTAGCTCGCGCGGCTGTGCCGCCTAGTGTTAGTAGCTCGCGCGGCTGTGCCGCCTAGTGTTAGTAGCTCGCGCGGCTGTGCCGCCTAGTGTTAGTAGCTCGCGCGGCTGTGCCGCCTAGTGTTAGCTCGCGCGGCTGTGCCGCCTAGTGTTAGCTCGCGCGGCTGTGCCGCCTAGTGTTAGCTCGCGCGGCTGTGCCGCCTAGTGTTAGTAGCTCGC
The DNA here is from genome assembly GCA_037952925.1 of Lithobates clamitans. NCBI lineage: Eukaryota > Metazoa > Chordata > Amphibia > Anura > Ranidae > Lithobates > Lithobates clamitans. The sequence goes on along the minus strand of JBBGZY010000619.1, from coordinate 6,569,061 downwards.
GCGGCTGTGCCGCCTAGTGTTAGTAGCTCGCGCGGCTGTGCCGCCTAGTGTTAGTAGCTCGCGCGGCTGTGCCGCCTAGTGTTAGTAGCTCACGCGGGTGTAAGGATTGAACCATGCATGCTTATGTGTGACACCGATCAGTCAATGTTATTGGATCCCACGGAAGTTGGTGACAGGAGTCAGCTATGTCCGGAGTCCTGATCCAGAGAAAGGAGGGATGCCAATTTTTGATATATTATACCTAAAGTACAGGAAGAGTACTTTGGATATCAATCGTGATCCGGGTTTGTTTTTTATCATCAATCCGATGTCTTTGACATACATATGTATTATTAGAGCGACATCTCTGATTGCGATACAACATTGTCCTTCCTGTGGGTGTATGGTGGGCATGGTTAGTGTCCTCTGGTCATATGTATTGTTTGTGGCTTGGAGATGTGAGGATGCAGGAATACCAGTCTATGATGGATTGCTCATGTGACCAGGGATTCCCCGCTCTGGGCCCTATGACATGCTAGAACACATCTGTGTATTTCTTAGAATGAGAAGATCATGTGGGAGTCAGGTATGAGCTGTGCCTGACGCTTCAGCCTGCATGTTTGTGCACAGCATTGATCAGCCGGTGTATTTGGATTCCAGGAAAGTGGATCATGCCCGGGGTCCTCATCCAGTGTAACTGCAGGAATGCCAGTTATAAAAAGGGAAGAAAAGACACACAAGGAAGGTGCTATGGGAAGCATATGTTTAGTCTGTGATCCAAGTTTGCTTTTATTATAGCTCAGCTTTCATTGACACAAATGTCTATCATAAGTAGAAACCTCTCCAAAAAATTATTCTAAATTGTCCTCCCTGCACCCTCCACTAATGAATCTGGGTGTCTGGTGAGTATGGTCAATGTGTGGTCATGTGTATTGTTTGGGGACCGGAGATGTGTGGATGGAGGGATACCGGTCTGTCTATGACGGATGAGTTGTGTGTCCCGGGATTCCCAGCTTTGGTCTCGTTTGATATAATAATAACCCTTTGTACTCCCCAGAATTGGTAGCTCATGCAGTGGTAAGGTGTGAACGGCGCCTGCTTGTATGTAGCGCCAATCGGGTAATGTTATTGGATCACATGGAAGTGGGTCAGGCCTGGAGTCCCGATCCAGCATAAGAAGGGGTGTCCACAGGGCTGCCAATTCTACAAAAGGGGGAGTTTTTGGGTACCGCATGTTTATTATTATTATTATTATTATTATTATTCAGGATTTATATAGTGCCAACCGTTTACTCAGTGCTTTACAATTTAAAAGGGAGACAATACAGTTATAATACAATAGATTCTGTGATTGGGGTCTGCTGACCCAGCTGTCATTGACATACATGTGCATTATAAGTGTCTGTAAATGATACAAAATTGTCCCCCCCTGCACCCTCTACTAATAGATGTGGGTATATGGTCGGTGTGCCGTGGCCTGGAGGTGTGTGGCCCCTGGGATAGCAGCCTGTCAATGGGTAGGTGAGTTGTGTGATCAGGGATTCCCATGATACAACAACCCTATGTACTATGTAGAATCATCAGATCATGTTGGGGTTGGGTATGAACTGTTCATGACTCGTTCGCCTGCCTGGCACCGATCAGCCAGTATTATTGGATTGCATGTTAGTGGGTGATGCCTGGACTCTGGAGTCCTGGTCCAGAGAAGGAGGGGTGCCAGCCTCTTTTTTTTTTTTTTTTTTTTTTTACTTTTAGCCCTACAATAGGCTGGCTGTGCAGAACATGCTGAGCAATCAGACATGGGCTGGGGAGAGGGTGGTGCTCTGTGATATGGCAGGCTTTGTTTCCACTTAACCTTTTAGCTGCTAGTTGTTGAATGAGGGGAATGCCACGTCTGTGCTCTCACTTCCTTATCTCCAGTCTATAGGGAGCACAATACTGAGGGCACATAGAGCAGTCCGCTTTTATTCTACATCCTGTTTTGCTTGCAGCTTTCTTTATTGAATACTCCTATTTCCTGTTTTTTCTTCTTCTCTGTTCTCAGGCTAATGCAATCAGGTCTGGTTGCAATAAAACAAAAACTGCATGACATTGAACAAGGGTTACTGTACTTTGCTCTGGGTGTGGGTGTTGTCTTTTTTTTTTTTTTTACTTTGAACATCATAACTGGTAACTTTCTGAGTATGTTGGCGGTTTATTAGGCTCAATGCACATTGAAGCTCATAAACGGCCGTGTTTGGGTGTTTTTTTTTTTTTTTTTTAACAACCCATAAACTCCCCTCTGTTATCCTATGTGTCCATGCACACATGGACGTTTTTGGATGTTTATCAGCAGTGGAGTTTATGGGCTGTTTTCTGAACGCCATAAAATTGTGTTCAGGAGTTGTTTTTCTGACCACAAAAAAACACTGATAAACGCTAAAAAAAAGTCGCTCACCAGCGTTTTTTAACGTTTATAATCCATTGAAAAAAATAAATAAAAACATTTTTTTCAAGAAAAGAAAACACTAATAAACGCTATTGCAAAAACATTAAAAAACTTTAAAAGACTCACTGCAAAGCTACTGGCGTTTTTAATAAAGTTATTTTAATGTCCTGTGTGCATGGAGCCTTATTGTGATGAAGTGGAACGATCTTAAATGATAGATTGTATTTGATGCCGTCTGTCATTAACAGTAACACAGCAGACTTTGAGTCTCCCTGCAACAAAGTTTTATTATCCGGGAATAAGTTGTTTTTCAACTTTCTTTACCAGATGAAGCTGTCCAGCAAAAGTGGCAGTTAGTGAGTTGAGACAAAGCATTTAACACTGATAGGGGTTGCCTTATTATTTTCTGTTAAACTTTTATCCCAAAAGGGGGGGGGGGGAAACAACTGTCAGAGGCAATTGGAGGCATAAGCATTTAGGGGCAGTAGAAAAAAAAATGACAGCCTGTGCTTCCAGGAGCAGGAAAAACGTGTCTAACCACGTTTTGACTTTTTTTTTTTGGCGTTTTTACATTTATAGGGAGTGTTTTTTAATGAAAAATGCTAGCGCCAAAAAACCTTAGGAAATGTGCAAAAACACGGTAAGACGCGCAATAACGCTAATTTAAAAACTCGCTGTTGTAGCGCTGGCGTTTTTTAAAACGTCCTGTGTGCATGCCGCAGTATATGGGCGGTCCGCTAATGACCAGGGAAGAGGCCTGAAGATGGGCACTCAGAAGAAAATGCCCACACAGGACAATTGGATGGGTGAGTGTTAAGCCTTTTAAAAGTTTTAATGCAAAGCTCCACCTACTTGACCTCCCGGGAGAGTTTCCCCCCCTTCATGACCAGGCAAATTTTTGCAATACGGCACGGCGTTCCTTTAACTGACAATTGAGTGATCATGCAACACTGTACCCAAATAAAAAAATTTATATATAATATTTTTTTTTTTTTTTTTTTTTTTTTTACAAATAGTGCTTTCTTTTGGGGATTATTGATCACCACTGTTTATTTTTTGTGCTGTAAACAAACAAAAAAGACCGACAGAACTTGTAAAACATATTAAAAAAAAAAAAAAAAATCAAATTTCATCATACATTTAGGCCAATGTGTATTCTGCCACATATTTTACATAAAAAAATCCCAATAAGCGTATATTGATTTGTTTACGCAAATATTATAGTCTACAAACTATGGTATACTTTTATGTGTTTTTTTTTTTTAATAATTTTTTTTTTTCATATACTAGTGATGGCAGTGATCAGCGACTTATAGCGGGGACTGTGATATTGCTGCGGACAATTGGACACTAACTGTCACTTTGCGGGAACCAGTGATCCTAATACTGTAATCAGTGCTAAAAATATGCACTGTCACTGTACTAATGACACTGGCTGGGAAGGGGTTAACTTCAGAGTCGATCAAAGGGTTAACTGTGTGCCTTGGCGGTGCTTTTGTGTACTGTTAGATGCTTTAACTAGGGGAAGTGATGTATTTTTTTTTTTTTTTTGTCCCTGCTATTTCAGACATACTTGTGCATTTGAGGAAATGTTTTTCATGCAAGTTGAGGTAAACGTCAATGGAAAACAACGTCACCGTTTACAGGAGTATAAGTGCGTACAGCCATTCCCTTCTATGGTTCAGCCATACATGCTTCCTGCGGCTCCCTGGGTGCAGGAAATGACTGAATTTCTTTCCCTCCTGCAATTGTTTGTGTTCTTGTACCCTTAGGCTACAGAAAGTAAAGCGCAGAATGCAATGGTTTGTTTGGCTTTTCAGCCTCTCAAAACTCGGCTTTCATCAGCAAAGACTTGTCAGAGCCATAGTAAATTATTTCTTATTGATTGCTAAAAGGCTCTCACACTGTCTGTTGAGTTGCCTTGATCTGAATAGATCAAAACAAGGGCACATAAAAAAATAAAAATAGTTTTCGATTACATCATGTAGCATTGTGTGAAGAGCGCTGCAAAAAAAAAATGAAGCAATATGCAATGCATGGCACCACATGTTACATAGAACGTAGTGTCATTTTGTGATATTTCAATAAAGTTTTCTTAAAAAAAAAAGTAAACAATGTGCAATGTGTCGTAGCCCGCACATGTTTTAGCAAGTGGGCTGGTGTGTACAACCCATAAAGGGGTTGTAAAGTCAGATTTTTTTTTTTTTTATCTTAATGCATTAAGATAAAAAAAAACCTGTGTGTGTAGCAGCCCCCCTAATACTTACTTACCTGAGCCATATCTCTATCCAGCGATGTCCAAGAGTGTCTCGGCCGTCCGGGACGCTTCCTCCTAATTGGCTGAGACGCAGCTGTGGAGCCATTGGCTTCCCACTGCTGTCAATCGGTCAGTTAGCCAATCAAGAGTGAGGGGGCAGGGCCGAACCGTAGCTCTGTGTCTGAATGGACACACGGAGCTGCAGCTCAGCTCGAGTGCCCCCATGGCAAGCTGCTTGGTGTGGGGGGCACTCGACAGGAGGGAGGGGCCAGGAGCACATTAGAGGGACCCGAGTAGAGGAGAATCGGGGCTGGTCTGTGTAAATCCACTGGAACAGAGCAGGTAAGTATGACATGTTTGTTATCCTTATAGGAAAAAAAGGATGCTTTACAATCCCTTTTTTAAGGGTTACTATTCTGTAAATGGCTTTTCAATTTAGAAATACAGATCCGCAGATAGAGAGATAGATATATATAATTTTATTTTTTTATTATTAAATTTTTTTTATTTGTGGGTTTTTAAAATTTTTTTTTATTAAATGTGTTTTTTTTTTGTTTTTGTGTGTGTTAAATGGTAGTTACACAATTCTCAGCTCCTCTCCACTGGCTTCTTGTGGCCTTGATGTGGAATGGCAGACTACAGATGTGGATGAATGATGATTTAGGGGTCTATTGTTCTTATTCACCACAGCAGTGCCAGCCAGTTTAATGAACTGCTCCATGTGTAAATGGAATGTTGTGTTTAGTTTTGCTTGCTGTGTGCCCTTTGTCCTCCAATAGCTTGAACTCTGTTTTTGCTTTATAGCCTCTGCTATACACTCTTCATTAAGAGAGGCGACTCCTTTTTGCTGCTGAACAAGCTGGGGTCCTCCTTTTGTAGACACACCTGGCTGCGGGGGCTGCACTGCAATTGCCTCCAGAAATTCCAAGGTCAAAGAATGGTATTGCCTGTTGTGAAAGCTTCCATTTTGCTTTGAATTGTGACCGACACGTGGTGTGAGAAAGCTGAGTAAGCAGTAGCTTGTTACTGGCTTGGCCTGTTCTTCCACCCCATTCTCTCGCAGCCCTTTTTAGTCTATTTCAACATTCCTCCATACCTGTACTCATGTAACGTCTCTGGGGATGGGAGATTCCTCTCTGTTTATGCTACCTGACAGCTGGTTTAAATGCTGTGCTTCCCTTGATCATTAAAGGATGTTCAGTGACGCTCTCATTACTGTTTTTAAACCTGAACTCCAGGTTGATCTTAATAATAATAATAATAATAATAATATTTTTTTTATATAAATATATAATTAATTTTTTTATTTTTTTCAGAGTAAAATATTTATTTTTAAATATTAGTAGTTTATATACCTTAATGTGCCTAGGTGTGAACCTTTATATTCTACCCTAAACCGAGGAAATCAGACTTGGGGGGGGGGGGGTGGGGGGTGGGGGGGTCAGCAGTAAGGTTCACTTACTGTATGTGTGCTGACTGGAGGAGAGAGCAGAGGAATAATCTTATCAGTCAACTGCTACTTATTCACTGTCCAGTCAGACTAACGGCAGGGAGGTGACCTAGCTGTCTTAAAGCAGTTGTAAACTGCTGGTGCTTAAAAAAAAAAAAAAAAAAAAAAAAAAAATATCCCAGCAAACCAACGTCATAATGTGCTAGAATGCATCGCATACTAGCACATTCTGATTGACTTCTCTTAGAACAAAGCCGTCACATGCCACAATGTCACTGCTGATATTTTCGCACCAGTCTTCCTTCCGGGTTCGTGCACCAGTCTTCCTTCCGGGTTCGTGCACCAGTCTTCCTTCCGGGTTCGTGCACCAGTCTTCCTTCCGGGTTCGTGCACCAGTCTTCCTTCCGGGTTCGTGCACCAGTCTTCCTTCCGGGTTCGTGCACCAGTCTTCCTTCCGGGTTGGTGCACCAGTCTCCCTTCCGGGTTGGTGCACCAGTCTCCCTTCCGGGTTGGTGCACCAGTCTCCCTTCCGGGTTGGTGCACCAGTCTCCCTTCCGGGTTGGTGCACCAGTCTCCCTTCCGGGTTGGTGCACCAGTCTCCCTTCCGGGTTGGTGCACCAGTCTCCCTTCCGGGTTGGTGCACCAGTCTCCCTTCCGGGTTGGTGCACCAGTCTCCCTTCCGGGTTGGTGCACCAGTCTCCCTTCCGGGTTGGTGCACCAGTCTCCCTTCCGGGTTGGTGCACCAGTCTCCCTTCCGGGTTCGTGACCTCCGGAGGCATGGTGGCATTACTCCCACGCATGCGCGCGGGACTTGCCGTTTCCAGCACGGGCTCTGAAGCTCTGGCACTGTAAGCCAGACCTTCAGAGCGCATACGCCGATGATATCGAGTGCATGCACTCTGAATATCTTTTATACTGTGAAAGTTTAGGACATATTCACAGTATCTACAGGTGAGCTTTTATTATAGGCTTACTTATAGGTACAAGTGGTAGTACAGTTTACTAACACTTTAAGCATGGATCGAAAATCATTAGAAAAAGTGTTCGATAAACCCGATCATTCAACTTTAAGAACGTTAGTGGGTGGCATTTAGATTCTCGAAACGTCATGTGGGAATTTTGTTGCATAATAAAATGATTTTCTAAACATTTAGTAGGGAAATCGATCGTAAATAGTTTGAAAAAACGTACAGCGCATGTGCATTGATCGACAAAAAAAAAATGTACCCTTTGTGTCGCTAACGATCAATAAAATATGTCGACAAGTGTGGAAAACAATTCGATACAATAATGGCAGTAGTTTGACAGATCTTTTCAAACACAAAAGGTTTTTTTTCGAAGGATTTTCTATACATGTTTGGCCAGCTTTAGAATGGGTTTACAGCAGATTTGGTAAAGCCTGGTATGTATGTGTATGTGTATGTGTATGTGTGTATATATATATATATATATATATATATATATATATATATATATATATATATATATATATATATATATATATATATATATATATATATATATATATATATATATATATATATTATTCTCTATCTCTCTAATATATATAATTTTTCAACCCAGCGGGCTGAACGAAACAAAAAAACCTGAGGGGGTTCGCTGTACTATTTTCTGACGGGGACTGAAGTAGTGTGATTTCAAAGCCTCGCCGGTGTGAACCAGGGCTTAGTCGCACAATGTGAAAGGAGCCTGTTCACACTGGTGCAACTTGTCATGTGATTTGACAGTTCCTAATCGCATGATAAGTTGCTCCCCATCCCGGCAATAAAACCGTTCAATATCGCAGCAATAATGGGGAAAAAAAAAAAAAATATATATATATTTTTTTTTTTATTTAAATTTTCTTTTTTTTTTTTTTTTTTTGCGACTTGCATGGACTTTTGTTAAATGAAGCCGCAATGAAATCGGCAGTGCATTTCGCACGAACGTGCGGCTTTTGAAATGGAGCTGAAGTAGTTCATGTTCCTCGCAGTACCGGTGTGAACCGGGGCTAAGAGTTTGTTGAAAAGTTTTTATTTATCTTTTTGTAAGTTGTAAAGACAAGCGTCACGTTTTAATTTAGTTGGCGAAGGATGGAAAATGCTTGTACACGTTGAAGGATTATTGCTGTTATAGGATTCCATTTTTGAAGAGATACAATAATCCTTCACTGATAACATAATCCTTATATCTTGCTATTGGTCATCTCTCATAATGTGCCTGATAATAACTATTTACTCTTCCAGCTAGTGCAAACATTTAACAAGCCCAGCAAAATAAAGGCGCCATCAGGTAGAGCTTTTATTAATTGGGAATTTAAACACGATTTTACTGCAAACAGAGCGGTTTGTAATTGGTGCCTCTTGAAGGCTCGAGCCTTTTTAGCCATCCTATTGATGTTTTGTTTTCTTGTGTAGAAGTCCTAGAGCTGGACAGATTTATGAATTGACCTCTAATCCAGTTGTTTTATGTTTAGTGAATGGCTTATTCTAATAAACAGGGATAGTTTATAGGCATTTTTACATTTTTTTTTTTTTTTTTTTTTTTTTTTTTTTTTGGGCATGTGCCTGCGCCTGGGGTTTGCACATTGCCACCTGCTATACAAGGGAAATGGCTGTGATCTAATGCCCCGTACACACGGTTGGATTTTCCGATGGAAAATGTCTGATCGGATCGTGTTGTCGGAAATTCCTACCGTGTGTGGGCTCCATCGGACATTTTCCATCGGACATTTTCCATCGGACATTTTCCATCGGACATTTTCCGACACACAAAGTTTGAGCGCAGGATATAAAATTTTCCGACAACAAAATCCGTTGTCTGAAATTCCGATCGTGTGTACACATATCCGATGGACAAAGTACCACGCATGCTCAGAATAAATAAAGAGATGAAAGCTATTGGCCACTGCCCCGTTTATAGTCCCGACGTACGTGTTTTACGTCACCGCGTTCAGAATGATCGGATTTTCCGACAACTTTGTGTGACCGTGTGTATGCAAGACAAGTTTGAGCCAACATCCGATGGAAAAAATCCTAGGATTTTGTTGTCGGAATGTCCGAACAAAGTCCGACCGTGTGTACGGGGCATTACTCTTTGTACAGAGTGCTTGTTTGCATTGGAGTTCACCAGCACGTGCGCCTGGCACATTTCCCAAACCCAAAAATTCTGCAAAGCAGCATCAGTGGTTTACAAGACTACAGTTGCATACAACCATTGACCGGCTATATGTAGCACATGTGGTTCTCGGGGTGCAGGAAAGTCCTGGGAAATTTACACTAGGTATAGAAAATTTGCTTACGGGCCCCGGTCAGGCAACTGTAATCCTATAGGGTGGAAGCGTCTGGAAGCGGGTACATCCTGACCCAAGGAACTCTGCAGAGATGGAGATATTCTGACTTCCGCACACCATTCGCCATCATAGAATCAACAGATAAAAGCAATAAAAACAAAGAAGAATGGCGGCACATCCGGAAGTAAAATCAAATCAATTAAAGGGGTTGTAAACCTTTGTGTGTTTTTTTTATTTATTTTTTTTCTCTTTTTTTTTTCTTTTCTTTCCAAAAATTCTTTTTTTTTCTCTTTTAAAGATGAGCAGTTTTATATTGTACATCTACTCTGCGTTGCTAATGATCTTGTCTAGCCTAAATGCCTAAGGGCCTTTGATCAACTCTATGCTCCGCCATCAAGCTATCTCGTCTCTCTCCCCCGCTCTTGCAGTGAGATGCATGGAATGACATAAGAGCTTCTGTTAAATAGGACGCAATCTTTGAAACATGCACGGTTGTTGTGCTTAATCTTAAGACCTCCACTCAGCTTTGCCATTACAAAGAAAGACGTTTTTCTGTCATTTGAAAAGATTTCACTATAAAAATAACATGGTGTTTGCTCCAGGTTTGGGTTTTGATAGATTTCGGGAGCAATCTGGTAAGTAGTAACAGCTCCTAATGACTACATGTCATTCACGTAATGATAGAGCACAATGGAATGATGTGGATTACAGCCAAAAGAAACTTCAAGTAATCTTCAAATAGCTTTTCACAGACCAGTCTTCTAAATGACTTTGAGTAATTCATACATCCCAGTTACGGCAATGAGAATGATTAATTAAAATGTAGGCATAATTGGCCATGCATCCTTGTACAATTTTCATCTTCTCACTTAATTCTCACTTCGTGATCTATTGGATTGTCGTCTGTGCTACATTAACATCCGACTGTAGGGAAAGACATGGCTAGTTTAGTCTGTTGATAAGTGAACTTTGTCAAGGCCCAGACCATGGTTCATGGTGTAGCACCGCTCCAATGGCTTTGAGAGATAGGGCGTTAGTGGACGCATACAGAAGCTGCTAATGAGATCTGAAAGTGTGAATGACCTAAGCGATGCACAAGTATCGCTGTGCATGGAGTTGGGCATTAAAGTGTTACTAAACCCAGCACCCTGCATTTACTATATCTGGTCTCCCACAGTACATAGAACATGGAAATGCAATCGTTTTATAAAGATAAACTTACTAAATACCTTTTTCTCATCTGCAGTTAAAGCAGTCTTGTGACTTCTATCAGTGTCTGGTAATAGCTTATAGGAGGAGTTTTCATTTTTCCACTGTCTGTCTTATGAGGCTGCAGGACCCCTGACCCTCTGTCTGGACAGTGCTGATAGGCCCTGTGCTGATCACATGGACCCTCCCCAAGAAAAAAAACCTCTCTAGCAATACACACTAAACTGAGCATGTGCAGTGTGACTCCAAGGCTCTGTTCTATCAGGGAATGAATTGGGGACAGTGAAAGGGGAGGATCAGAGAAGACAGGATCAAACAGGATTTTTACACAATGCAGAGAATGAACCCCTTAGGTTCCACAGTGAGTATAACCAGCATGCTTTACTGTATATACAGACTGATTTTACTGTTGTGGGTTTAGTAACACTTTAACTCCCTTGTGCCAAGGTAACGCATATATGCGGCCTTCTGCTTCAAGTGGTTGTACCAGAGTGATGCATGCAGCTGCAGGCATCACCTCGGTACTGTTTATTAGAGCCTATGGTCCGCTTTCTTGTAATAACAACCGATGAGGCTAATCAGCCACTAGGCTGTTATTACAAGCAGCGCGAGGAGACGTGAGCAGCTGTCTAAAGGTTTTTAAAAGGTGAGAGGGCCACATTTGACCCAAATAGAGCCAATTTACCATGGCTGCTCTCCCAGTTCACAAGTGCATGTTTTTGGCACATTTTATGGGTTACCATCAGAGGCGTAACTAGAACCTTGGACTGGGGCCATTTCCACTGATCCCGGAGCCCTTTATTCCCATCATGGGACCCTTTTATTCTGGTCCTGCAGCAGGCCACCTTCCTGCTGTCTTGTGGTCCCCGCACAGTGGTGGAATGCCAGAGCCCAGTCGCGCAAGTGCTACCTTTTAGACCCTAGTACTTCCGCCACTGGTTTCAACAGTTTTCATTATTTTGTTGACAGTGTTTGTTTGTGTATGTATATACTTTATTCATTTTTTAAATTGAATTCTTTGTTAATTTTTAGATATTTTTTTTTAGAACCCCCCCCCCCCCCCCCAGAGAAAGTGATTAAGGACAGATTCATCAGTCCCTTTCTCTGCAGTCTCAGCTGCACAGAATGAATGATCAGGAATAGCTCTATAAAGAGCTTCCTGTTCATAAACCAAAGCATAGTAAACACAGTTCATTATGCCTCAGCTATGAAAAAAAAAAAAGAGCCAGTCATTGGTACTGATCACTGACTCCTAATGAAAACAAGGGGCTGATAAATGACACATTTACCTGCACCTTCCCCACTCTATCCTGATAGATCCCCGAAGCAGCCAGTGGGGGGGGGGGGGGGCGCGCCAACAGTGGGGGCCAGGAAAGCAGACAGGGATATGGAGGTGGCGGGAGCGACATGTAGAGAAACAGACCCCCCCCCCCCCCCCGATTTTCCTCTTGCAGCCGCTGAATGTCTGCAAGAGGGAGAGGAGGTGAAGCAAACATTCAGCGGCTACATGGAGGTTTCAATTCCAGTACAATGCTGCTGCCCCCGCCAATCTCCTGTACAGGTGGGCCGCATAGGCCCCCTGGAGCATGGGGCCGGGTCGCAATGGCAACCCCTGTATGTATGTATGTATGTATGTGTGTGTCCCTGGTTACCAATAATATGCAGCACATGTTTTTACTGCAAACCACATCAAACATGACATCATGGTAGGAAATGCTCATCAAAAAGTGACTGTGCTTCTGGAAGAACCTGGGGTGGGGCGTGTATTTAGGGTATTTTCAAAAATCAGCTTTTGCATAGCTTTAGGTGTTTCCTTTTTAATAGCTGAACTATTGGTATTTGTTGGTCCTAATATAAATTCGTCTCACTTGCAGCATCTACTGTATGTTGCGCCCTTTTGAAGTATGCAAAAAACATTTCAACAGTTTTTTTGAAATCTTGTTAACAAGCTAACAGCGTGCACAAATGGTCGTGTGTGTTCTTTTGTCTGGGACAATGTGTTCAATGTACTGGACTCCTGCTTTGATTGTCGGAGTGATTTCTTGTATCAAATGATCTAGCAGCATGGTTAATGTACCACTTTTCCCTTTTCACACCTTCAGTTGCTTGAAAAATGATCCACAAGGCTCCTAATAATGTCTCGTTGTTGAGAGGCTTACTTTATTATAGCCAGAGTTCAAGCTATTCACATTCAGATTGTGGAGGATTTGCATAACAGTTGCATACTTGAGTAGGATAAAAGAGCCATCTTTGTTACCAGTTCAGCTAATTTCCAACTCTTTCAAATGGGCACCTCTTGCCACAGGCAAGTCAAAGTAGTCTCCATGTATAGAAACAAAGGACGTTGTTTCTCAAAGGGTGACGAATGGTGGAGTTTAACATTTTAAATAAATAAAAAATAAAATCACTGAGGTTTTATGAAATGTATTTTTAAGCCTCTGTCCATATTAAGCTGGGAAGGTAGAAAGGTTCCCCCCACTTCTGTTTTCATAGCAGCAATGTCTTCCTTTGTTCTTTAGCACGCCGTTGCTGTGATGGGCTATTCTGTAGAAAAATCCCCAGTTCTCTGAAGTGGGCAGCGGACACTTAGCCTTGGACTACATTCACACCGGCGCATATCTGCAGATGGCTGCCTTCAGAGGTGGCTAAATGCTACTTGTGGACACAGCAATGCTCTGTGCTATGGCCACATGCAAATTGGCTGTGGCCAGTCTGTGAGCCGCCAGAAATTCACAGAAACGCCGACCTGGCTGCGTCCAAAGTTTGATGGATTCCATATTATTGCTCATGGTTTTTTAATAGAATGTCCGACAAGCCCTTCTAGGTGGGATAGTCAGGTGTTTATAATAGGGTTGCACTAATACCATTTTTTTTTTTTTTTATCGACCAGAGTACAAGTGCTTTCAGGGAGGAAGTAAGCACCGCTCTATAGGAGGCCAATCAGAAACCTCTCCTCCAGACTGGAAGCCTCAGGTGCCGGCAATGCTTGTAACGACAGGCATGAGGAATGTCTTGGACAGCCGCACTCAAATAGAAATGGCCTTTTATTCAGTAAAAACAATAAAAGTACATATATGCCACAGCAGGAAGAGGGAAGCTGACGCGTTTCACACTGTCGTCAGTGCTTAAAGCGGAGCTCCGCCGAAAAATTATTTTTTTTTAAAGTCAGCAGCTACAAATACTGCAGCTGCTGACTTTTAAAACATGGACACTTACCTGTCCAGGGCGCCCGTGATGTCGGCACCCGAGGCCGAACCGTCTCTCGATCCTCAGGTGCTGCCGCCTCCATCTTCGGTAAGGGAATCAGAAAGTGAAGCCGTGCGGCTTCACTTCCCGGTTCCCTGCTGCGCAATACGGCTGGTCCCTGCTGTCTCTGGGACCCGTGTGTTTTCCAGCAGACAGCGGGGGGGGGGGGGGGGGACAGGAAGTGGCGTAAATAACCGCAGATTCTGCGGCTATCTATGCCGGAAGTGGGTACACATACCTGTAATATACGTATCTGCACCCCCCCTCCCCCCTGAAAGGTGCCAACTGTGACACCAGAGGGGGGGGGGGAATCCGATGAGTGGAAGTTCCACTTTTGGGTGGAACTCCACTTTAATCATAGCTGATTAAGCAGTGACAGTGTGAAACGCGTCAGCTTCCCTCTTCCTGCTGTGACATATATGTACTTTTATTGTTTTTACTGAATAAAGGCAGTTTCTAATTGAGTGTGGCTGTCCAGGACATTCCTCATGTCTACAAATGCTTTGTCGAGTACTCGCCAATACCAAGCACCGATACTTTGCGGTGCGATTTGCAGCAATAAAAACAAAATTGGCGCAAATTGCACTGCAGAGAATCGCATGCAACTTAAACAGGAATATGGTGTGATTCTTGTGCAAATCGCATGCAATTTTCACGCTCCCCCCCCCCCCCCCCCCCCCCGGGGGGTGTGTGTAAAGGGATTAAATGTTAGAACTCACAGTACATATCTGCCCACATGTAAAAATACTCGACATCGTTGTCCCGATCTGATGACGATCAAATGATGGCAAGTCAGGGCCACTGGAAGTGCTCACAGGGTTGGAGAAGTTCTGGGACCCCATGGGTATAGGATGTAAGTGATGTCAGCTTTGGGGCACACCGCTTCTACATCTCCGGCCGCCCTGATTTTGTTATCGATGGACCGGGACACCTATGTGGATTAATTGCACCCCGTTCATGCGAACCACTGCGGGGGTGTATGTTGTCAATGACACCCCAAAAATCTGTTTGCAAAACACAGTGCAATTTTCAGAATCAAATTGCATGGGTGTGAACACCCATCTGATTTTGGTGCCGCAAAAAAAAGGGCTCTGCGCGATTTTGATGCGGTGTGATTTGAGCCATACAAAGTGAATTGGCTCAAATCGCACTGCTGCAGATTGCATGTGATGTGAACAGGAATGCAGTGCAATCCCTGTCCAAATTGCATGCATTTCTTGCACCACACCAGTGTGAACTGGACCTTAAAGGAGAAGTGTAGCTAAAGCTCGTTTGGCTGTACTTCTGTAGATCACAGGAGTGCAATTGGCCTTACACTCCTGTGACCCATTTTCAATAGAGAGCGGGCTGAAGTCTGCTCTCTGCTGATGTCACAGAAGTCGACACCCGGCTCAGCCTCTCAGCGAACCGCTGAGAGCCTGAGCTGGCCGCTCTGCCTCCTCCACAGCCCAGCGCTCCAGTGAGCGAGGAGGGGGGGGGGGGGGGGGGGTTAACGCAGAGAGCTGTGACTGACAGTCAGCAGCTCTCTGCTCACGGAGCTGTAAGAACCGAGCGACCGGCTGTGTTTGATAGCTCGGTTCTCAGTCTTGGAGGCACCAGTGGACCGATGCATCCACCTAGGCAAGTATGATACTGGGGGAAAAAACTCTAACCCTATACTTCTCTTTTACGGTTCAGTAAATATTATTTTCAGTGGGAAACTATTTTGAACAATTTTTGAAATTTATAAATAATTACTTAGATTATTTATTTTTTTTGTAAATATTAATAAAATAATAAGACCTATGCTTTGTAGTGGGTCAAGATTGTGTCTTACAAGTCTGAGTCGGGCCTCATCCTAAATATGCAGATCAGTTTTGGGCACCAGATCGCAAAAAGGAAATTATGGAATTGGTAATGAGTAGAGAAGGGCAACTTCAATTAATAAATGAAAAAAGATAAACCGTTTTATTTTTACCCCTGAGAACAGGCAGTGGAGGATGTGATCACCTGTATAGTAAAGTTGGTGGAAAGTTAAAGTAATTATAAAGGATTTTTTTTTTTAAATTACAAACCTCTTATACTTACCTGCTCTGTGTAATGGAATTCCTGTGTGATATACTGTATATTGCATAGTTATTGCACAGTGAACATTTTATACCCAGGTTAGCATTGCCCGCTATACTCTTCGCCCATACCATATTGATTCTCAATGCAGAAAATTACTTTTTTGCTTTCTTAGTGACAAGAGCATCTGCCTGTCACAGAGGCAACCACAATCTGCTGTGGTGTAATTATAGCAGTGAATAGGTTCTTAATTATTAATGATTCACCATCTTTCAATGCATTTTATAATATTTTTAATGTCATTTTGTGATGGTTTCTTAGACCTAAATGCCAAGGGAAGAATGGTTTATTCTTTGGATAGGGGAACAGTTGAACACAATTCAGCAGTAATTGTATTCTGCATTTTATTGCTGCCTTTTTTAGTCCATGCGGCTTCAAGGTCATTTGTAGGGTGACCAAGTCCCAAACTCACACCTTTTTAACACATGATTTATAAGCTTGTTTACATCAGATGCAAACATAGTATGAATACTATTACATGAAAAAAATGAATGTATTTTAATAGGCCTGGTATACACCATTGCGTTGCTTTTATCTGTGTCTTAAAAAAAAAAAAAAAAAAAGCGCAGCATGCGGGATTTTTTTTTTTTTTTTTGCGCACATAAACGCACTGTAAACATGTTGTAGCAACTCACCAAAAAAAAAAATCATAAATATTGCCAAAAAGGCACCATAAACGTGCCTGCAGAGCATATCACTGAATGAGGAGATTGCAATGTAAATGAGCCATAAAACTGGGAGCTTTTTTTTTTTTTTTTTTTTTTTTTTTTAACTACTTCATTACCGGGCACTTATACACCTTCCTGCCCAGACCAATTTTCAGCTTTCAGCGCTGTCGCACTTTCACTGACAATTGCGCGGTCATGCTACACTTTACCCAAACTAAATTTTTATCATTTTCTCCCCACAAATAGAGCTTTCTTTTGTTGGTATTTGATCACCTCCTGGGATTTTTATTTTGTTAAACAAATAAAGAGACCGAAAATTTTGAAAAGGGTTTTTTTTTTTTTTTTTTTTCACTGATGGGCACCAATGAGGTGGCACTGATAGGTGGCATGGATGGGCACTGATAGGTGGCACTGATGTACTGATGGATGCCAATCCGTGCTAAACAATGCCTGCCAATCAGTGATGCCATTGTGGGCACTGGTATCCATTGTGGGCACTGATTGGCATTCCTGGTGGTCTAGGTTGGCACACTTGGTGGTCCAGTGTGGGCATCCTCGGGGGGGGGGGGGGGGGGGGGGCTGCGCTGAAAATCAGCACAGACCCCCCACCCCCCCCCCGTCAGAGGAAGCAGAGGAACAGCCGATCGGCTCTCCTCTACTCGTGTCTGTCAGACGCGAGTGAAGAAAAGCCGATCACCGGCTCTTCCTGTTTACATCATGATCAGCCGTGATTGAACAAGGCTGATCATGTGGTAAAGAGTCTCCGTCAGACTCTTTACCTAGTTTGGAATTGCGGTGTGTCAGGCTGACACACCGCAACAACGATCACCGCAATGCTCACCCCCGGGGGCGCGCATCGGCTCAATATCTTGAAGACGTCATATGACGTCCGGGTATTGAAACCACTTTGCCGCCGTCATTTTGCTATATGGCGGGCGGCAAGTGGTTAAACACAAATATGTGACTCTTCTTTAAGGCCTCCCTCACACAGGGCATACAATACCGTAAACCCGCACAGTGTTTTCCCGCACAGTTGTTCCATGTATCCCTGTGCAGGAAGTCCCCTTGATTTCTGTTGGGACACAGCAGCTGTACAGACAGATTCACTGTGTCCAAATATTACATCCATGCAGTTGCAGGAGTGGTCCTAGAATGCACCTAGAGCAGGGATATGCAATTAGCGGACCTCCAGCTGTTGCAAAACTACAAGTCCCATCATGCCTCTGCCTCTGGGTGTCATGTTTGTGACTGTCAGTCTTGCTATGCCTCATGGAACTTGTAGTTCTGCAACAGCTGGAGGTCCGCTAATTGCATATCCCTGACCTAGAGTGAGTTTGGGGGCACGCACCCACACGGATGTGTCCCAATAGAAATTAATGGGCCTTCCTGCATGGGGAAAACCTGTGCATCCCCGTGCAGAAAAACGCAGGTGTACGCTATTGTACACCCTATTTAATCAAGGCCTTAAAAGTAATCTCTCAGGTTTTAATCTCTTAAAGTGGTTCTGAAGCAAGAAGTTTTTTTTTTTTTTTTTTTTTTTTACCTTTTTTAAAGCTTTACCTGCATTAATGTAAAAATCTTCAATTAGTTGTCCGTCCCCCCCCCGCTACATGCAGTATACAGTTTTGAGTTTCAGTGATGGGATGGGAACTTCCAGTCCCACACCTGGATTAAAATGGAGTAGAGTTGAGCTCTGCTCAGCCACTCACAGGTAGCTTTGTATTCGGTGAATGAATACATGGCTCCCCCCCCCAATAGCAGATTCGGAGATTATAACATCATCTGCTCGCCTCTCCACTTCAGTCAATCAAAGTAAGCTTTGTGTTCATTCATAAAATACAAAGCTCCCTATGACTGAGCAGCGCTCAACCCGACTTAATTTTGTGCTGGGTGTGCGCCGGGAAGTTCCCAACCTTTTTGAGCACAGCACTGTATACTAGATGTAGCTGAGGCCACATACAGTCCATACAGTGTTGAGAGCCACTTCATGTCTTGGGCCTCGTTCACACCTATACGTGTTTTTTTTTTTTTGTGCGTTTTGCAGAATTGTACTACAGTCCATTTAACACTTTCACATCTACGTTTTCCAGCCGCTGCAGTTTTTGCGCTTTATTTTTTTTTTCCCTGCAACAGATTGTGTTTTGCATGTACCAAAAAACGCGCTTTAAAAAAAATAAAAATGTAATTAGCTAATAGCAAAGTATGGCAGTTCTGTTCTTGTAGTGTGACTTTACACTCTCTGGTAACGTTTCATATTTCCATCGCACACGTTTCTGGTATAAGCTCTAAACTAAAGGTTGGGTGCTGCAGCAACAACCAGCTGGATACTGGCTCAAGTCACAATGTAGATAATTGCCAGCACACCAAGGATCAGCACAGGATGGCGTCCAAACGGTTTAGTTTATCACATGATCACAACACAAAGAGGTGCAACGTTTCGGAGTCACGCAGGACCCCTTCGTCAGGCATTTGACGAAGGGGTCCTGCGTGACTCCGAAACATTGCACCTCTTTGTGTTGTGATCATGCAATAAACGAAACCGTTTGGACGCCATCCTGTGCTGATCCTTGGTGTGTTGGCAATTATCTACATAATTTACACTCTCTGGCACTCAAGTCACACCAAAGTAGTGCAGTTGTGTTCAAAGTCACATGTTAGGGTTAGAATGCTAACCCTAACGAATACCGCTAACCATAACTCTAGCTGTAGCTCTTAAACCTCAAACGTGGACACACAAGGGTTCCTGCACTACTTTGATGTGACTTTACTACAACCTGCATGCTACTTGAGTGTCAGAGTGTGTAAATTTGCATCAAAGTTGCATTACATGAACAGAACTGTCCTGTTAGCAAAAAAAACCCCCAAAAAACGAAATTAATCAAAAACGCACTGCAAAACAAAACCGAACAAACTATTTAAACTCCGCTGAAAGCTTGAGATCAGCTTGAAGGTGCCATTGCTACTATGTGTTTTGATGGTGTATGCGCCATGGTAGTTGGCAGCTGGGCATGCCACAAAAGAGAATGCTAGTCCCTGCCATCACATTCCTATAAGAATAAACACCCTACACCTTACTTCCCATGGCCACCTAAAGAATTGCCATGTACACATTTGTTTTCTACAGCTTTGTTTAAACTTTGCTCACTTCCTTGAAAACCTTCACATGGTTTAGAACCCAAAACGAGAGGATGTTGTAATATATTGTGTAATCGCTCACAGCCAGGAATAAGCTACAGGAAACTATAGAAGGTGTAGGGAGAGCCCTTGTGTTGGCTAAAGAGGGCCATAGACATGCCAACTGTCTTTGCCTGAACAGACAAGGAAGTCCTAACTATAAGGGCTCATTCACACCATACTTGCATGAGAACTGATGGGAAAACCAGGCAGACTTCACTTGCAGAGACATCAGTTTTCATGTGCTACAATTATGGTGATCACACCAATGTTGATGTCACGTCAGTTTTACCCATGTGCAGAAAACTGCATACGTTGCAGATTCCTGCGCAGAAAAAAAACTGTGTGTGTGTGAACAGGGCACATAGGGAACAATTTTTATTTTTTTCTTGTGCCCGTTCAGAAAAAGTGACCTCTGCGACCCGAAAGTTACTTGACTTATGGTGTGACTTTGCCAGACAACTTCCTTCGGCTTAAGTACTAATTTGATACAACTTTAAGGGAATGTTGGATCCAAATTCCATCATTATAGATGAGGATCCGACTTGGAGACGAGTTCCATTAGTCTATGGGCACAAGTCGGATAGAAGTCGCTTTGAAGCAGTAAAAGAACCTTTTCTAAAATCAGAGCGACTTCGTTAGCGCTACTTAAAGTGGAGCTCCACCCAAAAGGGGAAGTGCTACTTGTTTGCTCCCCCCGCCACATTTGGCACCCTTCGGGGGGGATGCCTATCCGCATCTTTGTGCGACAATCTACAAAACGTCTGCCCCCCCCCATGGAGGAGACACAGAGGTCCCAGAAGACAGCGGAACCATTCAGAAAGCCACAAGGCTTTCACTTCCTGTTTCCCTTAGAGATTACACAGGTGCCTCCACCCAGAGCCGATGGACGCAACAGCTTGGGGTGCCGACATTGCGGACTCCCTGGACAGGTAAGTGTCCTTATATCAAGAGTCGGCAGCTACAGCATTTGTAGCTGCAAACTTTTTTTTATTTTAATGCCCCCCCAGGCTGGAACTCCTTTTTAAGACCGTTCTCATTGACTGATGTGGGATTTCACATGTGATGCGGCTTGGGGTCTCACAAGTTGGATCTCAAGCAATGTGAATGAAGTCTTAGAGACCCAAGAGCTTTCTTGCTCCGTGTCCCATCTCTTTATTAGCTTGGCTTCCCTCTCCAGTGATCCGTTCGGCAGATGCAATGTCACAGCACAACCTATTGGCAGTCGGGTGTCGTAGCTTTGCTCCTGTCCCTATTCCATCTGATACCACTCTGTTTCAAGAGTCGCATTGCTCTAGGTATTGGACGACTTGACTATGAGGGGGGGGAGCATGGTGCATTAAAAGAATGTTTTTTGTTGTGATGCTGCAGCTATAGAAACACATCAAGGTATATGATGTGCCCACAAAAAGTAATCTATTTTCTAATAACATTACTTGATTGCACATTAGAGTGGATCCATTACCTCTGCGCTTTCTTGAGTAACCTATAAATAGAAACCTCTTTTGTAGTTGATGGTGAAGAGAAGTCGCTTCATATAGAGAGGAAAGCAAACCGTATGTCCCGTTACCCCACAGCTCCTTCATTTATGATCTCATGTGTGCAGCAACCAACCTTCTTCCCTTCTAAAACCTATTGTGTCCTATGTGCTGAGGCATTCATTTCAACATCTTTTTCACAAAAATTAGCACTTGGTCCATTGTTCACCAGAACTAATTGTTCATTTTCAGTGAAAATGAACGTTTAATGAATTTGCTCAAGTAAAATTCTTCTGTTTAACACCTTTGTTTCACTGTCCTAGAATATTGGGGGTTATTTACTAAAGGAAAATCCACTTTGCACTGCAAGTGCACTTGGAAGTAAAGTTGCTGTAGATCTGAGGGGGACATTCAAGGAAAATAGAGCATTTTAGCTTGCACATGATTGGATGATAATATCAGCAGATCTTCCCGCGACTGCACTTGCAGTGCAAAGTGGATTTGCCTTTTCGTAAATAAGCCCCATTTTGTGTGTGTGTGTACATGTATACATATATGTATGTGTATAATATATATATATATATATATATATATATATATATATATATATATATATATATATATATATATATATATATATATATATATATATATATATATATATATATATATATATATATATATATATATATATATATACACATATACACACACACACAGTGGGGACGGAAAGTATTCAGACCCCCTAACATTTTTCACTCTTTGTTATATTGCAGCCATTTGCTAAAATCATTTAAGTTCATTTTTTTTCCCTCATTATGTACACACAGCACCCCATATTGACAGAAAAACACAGAATTGTTGACATTTTTGCAGATTTATTAAAATAGAGAAACTGAAATATCACATGATCCTAAGTATTCAGACCCTTTGCTCAGTATTTAGTAGAAGCACCCTTTTGATCTAATACAGCCATGAGTCTTTTTGGGAAAGATGCAACAAGTTTTTCACACCTGGATTTGGGATCCTCTGCCATTCCTCCTTGCAGATCCTCTCCAGTTCTGTCAGGTTGGATGGTAAACGTTGGTGGACGGCCATTTTTAGGTCTCTCCAGAGATGCTCAATTGGGTTTAAGTCAGGGCTCTGGCTGGGCCATTCAAGAACAGTCACGAGTTGTGTGAAGCCACTCCTTCATTATTTTAGCTGTCTTGTTGGAAGGTAAACCTTCGACGCAGTCTGAGGTCCTAAGCACTCTGGAGAAGGTTTTCCTCCAGGATATCCCTGTACTTGGCCGCATTAATCTTTCCCCCGATTGCAACCAGTTGTCCTGTCCCTGCAGCTGAAAAAAACCCCCCACAGCATGATGCTGCCACCACCATTCTTCACTGTTGGGACTGTATTGGACAGGTGATGAGCAGTGCCTGGTTTTCTCAACACATACCGCTTAGAATCAAGGCCACAAAGTTCTATCTTGGTCTCATCAGACCAGAGAATCTTATTTCTCACCATCTTGGAGTCCTTCAGGTGTTTTTTTTTTTTTAGCAAACTCCATGCGGGCTTTCGTGTGTCTTGCACTGAGGAGAGGCTTCCGTCGGGCCACTCTGCCATAAAGCCCCGACTGGTGGAGGGCTGCAGTGATGGTTGACTTTCAACAACTTTTTCTCATCTCCGGACTGCATCTCTGGAGCTCAGCCACAGTGATCTTTTGGTTCTTCTCTGCCTCTATCACCAAGACTCTTCTCCCCCGGTAGCTCAGTTTGGCCAGACGGCCAGCTCTAAGAAGGGTTCTGGTCGTCCCAAACGTCTTCCATTTAAGGATTATGGAGGCCACTGCTATTTTTAGGAACGTTAAGTGCAGCAGACATTTTTTGTAACCTTGGCCAGATCTGTGCCTTGCCACAATTCTGTCTCTGAGTTCTTCAGGCAGTTCCTTTGACCTCATGATTCTCATTTGCTCTGACATGCACTGTGAGCTGTAAGATCTTGTATAGACAGGTGTTTTGCTTTCCTAATCAAGTCCAATCAGTATAATCAAACACAGCTGGACTCAAATGAAGGTGTAGAACCATCTCAAAGATGATCAGAAGAAATGGACAGCACCTGAGTTAAATATGAGTGTCATATCAAAGGGTCTGAATACTTAGGACCATGTAATATTGCATTTTTTCTTTTTTAACAAATCTGTAAACATGTCAACAATTCTGTGTTTTTCTGTCAATATGGGGTGCTGTGTGTACATTAATGAGCAAAAAAATGAACTGCAATATAACAAAGAGTGAAAACTTTAAGGGGGTCTGAATACTTTACGCCCTGTGTGTGTATATGTATATATATGTATATATATATATATATATATATATATATATATATATATATATATATATATTAATATATATATATATATAAATATATATATATATTAATATATATATATATATAAATATAAATTTTCTCTGTCTAGCTTTACTTTTTTTTTTTTTTTTTTTTTTATCCCTTTTTAACATAACGATTTCATTAATTGAACCATCTGATTGTAATGAACACTTTCTATTTGTATGCAATCAGGCAAGCCCTTGCACTACATAGTTGAAGGTAAATCTAAAGGAAATTTAACAAGAAAATTTGTATGGCCAGCTTTAGACATAATCAGATTGTTATTCTAGGGGGGAAGCTTATTTTTAATTTTTTTTTTTTTTTGACAAACATGTTATACTTACCTGCTCTGTGCAATGGTTGTGCACGGAGCAGCCCCACTCCTCATAGAATACATTGAAGTGGTTTTAAAGCCTCAAGGTTTTTTACTTAAATGTATTGTATCCACTAAAGCGGAGCTCCAGCCCCACTCCCACCAAAAAATTTAAAGTCAGCAGCTACAAATACTGTAGCTGCTGACTTTTAATATTATTTTTCACCCCATATCTCATATTTAAGAGGTCCTATCATGCTTTTTTTTTTTTTTTTTTTTTTTTTTTTTTTTTCTATTACAAGGGATGTTTACATTCCTTGTAATAGGAATAAAAGTGACAATTTTTTTTTTTAATTTTTAAAGAAGTATAAAAATAAAAGGTAAAATAAATTAAAAAAAACCTTTTTTTAAATGCACCCCGTCCTGGGTTTATTATATTAATATTATTTTTGACTCCAGATCCCATATTTAAGAGGTCCTGTCTTGCTTTTTTTTTTTCTATTGCAAGGGATGTTGACTTTTAATATTAGGACACTTACCTGTCCAAGGATCCCGTGATGTCGGCACCCCAGCCGATTTTTCAATCTGCTCTTGTAGGAGCAGCTACATCAGCTAGCATGGGCACTGAAAGATAACAATGAGGCAAGTGCAGTGAGGACTGGGGATATAGGGAGTGTGAGTTCTCCTTTTTTATGTTTTGTGAAAAGGTGGACTAATCCTCTACAGAGGGGAAGTGGTGTAGGAAGGAGTTTTAATATTTTGTGAGAAGGTGGATTGAACCCTTTAGGCTGGGTTCACACTGGTCCGACAAACGCTCCGACATTGGGAGCTCATGTCGCATGACGTGTGAAATGTAATGTTTCCCTATGGGAGCCGTCCTAACTGGTCCGACACAAGTCGTTCCGACTTTAGAAATGCTCCCTGTACTACTTTGGTCCGACTTTGATCCTACTTCAGCCTATTGACTATCATTGAAGTCGGATCAAAGTCGGATTGCCGTCTCGCATGATCCGACTTCGGCACGCGACTTGTGCTCAGATGATCTTGAGGGGGAACTCCGCGCCAAATTTTAAATAAAAATCCGGCATGGGTTCCCCCTCCAAGAGCATACCAGGCCCTTGGGTCTGGTATGGACCTTGAGGGGAACCCCCTACGCCGAAAAAACGGCGTGGGGGGTCCCCCCAATCCATACCAGACCCTTATCCGAGCACGCAGCCCGGCCGGACAGGAATGGGGGTGGGGACGAGCGAGCGCCCCCCCCCCCTCCTGAACCGTACCAGGCCGCATGCCCTCAACATGGGGGGTTGTTGCCTTGGGGGAGGGGGGCGCGCTGCGGCCCCCCCACCCCAAAGCACCTTGTCCCCATGTTGATGAGGACAAGGGCCTCTTCCCGACAACCCTGGCCGTTGGTTGTCGGGGTCTGCGGGCGGGGGGCTTATCGGAATCCGGTAGCCCCCTTTAATAAGGGGGCCCCCAGATCCCGGCCCCCCACCCTATGTGAATTGAGTATGGGGTACATGGTACCCCTACTCATTCACCTAGGGAAAAAGTGTCAATTTAAAAAAAAAACACTACACAGATTTTTAAAGTATTTTATTAGACAGCTCCGGGGGTCTTCTTCCGACTTCGGGGGTCTCTCCGGTTCTTCTCCGGGTCTTCTGCCGGGCTCCTCCTCTCTCTTCTGCTCTTTTGCTAAAGAGGAGGAGCCCGGTCTGCTGCCTTCTTCTCTTCGGGGGTCTCTCCGGTTCTTCTCCGCGCTCTCCGGATCTTCTGCCGGGCTCCTCCTCTCTCTTCTGCTCTTTTGCCGCTCTTTTGCTAAAGAGGAGGAGCCCGGTCTTCAATCTTCTGCCTTCTGCCCTCTTCTCTTCTCCTGATGTTGACACGACGCTCTCTCCGGCTAGAATGCTCTCTGTGCGCTCTGCTCTGACTTATATAGGCGGTGACCCCGCCCTCTTATGCCGTCACAGTCCCTGGGCATGCTGGGACTGTGACGGTTTAGGGGGCGTGGTCATCACCCGATGACCACGCCCCCTGTATGCCGTCACAGTCCCAGCATGCCCAGGGACTGTGACGGCATAAGAGGGCGGGGTCACCGCCTATATAAGTCAGAGCAGAGCGCACAGAGAGCATTCTAGCCGGAGAGAGCGTCGTGTCAACATCAGGAGAAGAGAAGAGGGCAGAAGGCAGAAGGCAGAAGATTGAAGACCGGGCTCCTCCTCTTTAGCAAAAGAGCGGCAAAAGAGCAGAAGAGAGAGGAGGAGCCCGGCAGAAGATCCGGAGAGCGCGGAGAAGAACCGGAGAGACCCCCGAAGAGAAGAAGGCAGCAGACCGGGCTCCTCCTCTTTAGCAAAAGAGCAGAAGAGAGAGGAGGAGCCCGGCAGAAGACCCGGAGAGCGCGGAGAAGAACCGGAGAGACCCCCGAAGTCGGAAGAAGACCCCCGGAGCTGTCTAATAAAATACTTTAAAAATCTGTGTAGTGTTTTTTTTTTTAAATTGACACTTTTTCCCTAGGTGAATGAGTAGGGGTACCATGTACCCCATACTCAATTCACATAGGGTGGGGGGCCGGGATCTGGGGGCCCCCTTATTAAAGGGGGCTACCGGATTCCGATAAGCCCCCCGCCCGCAGACCCCGACAACCAACGGCCAGGGTTGTCGGGAAGAGGCCCTTGTCCTCATCAACATGGGGACAAGGTGCTTTGGGGTGGGGGGGCCGCAGCGCGCCCTCCTCCCCCAAGGCAACAACCCCCCATGTTGAGGGCATGCGGCCTGGTACGGTTCAGGAGGGGGGGGGGCGCTCGCTCGTCCCCACCCCCATTCCTGTCCGGCCGGGCTGCGTGCTCGGATAAGGGTCTGGTATGGATTGGGGGGGACCCCCCACGCCGTTTTTTCGGCGTAGGGGGTTCCCCTCAAGGTCCATACCAGACCCAAGGGCCTGGTATGCTCTTGGAGGGGGAACCCATGCCGGATTTTTATTTAAAATTTGGCGCGGAGTTCCCCCTAAAGATTCATACCAAACACAGTGTCGGGGATCCAAGTCGGATCCCCGTTCATTGAAAGTCGGACACATGCCGGCTTCATGTCGCAGGGCAAAGTCGGATCCAAAGTAGGACGGCTGTCGTGTCGCACCAGTGTGAACCCAGCCTTAAGGTGAAGGATTGCACAGCAAAAAAAAAAAAAAAATAATAATAATCATGCAATCAAGACCCAATATAATTGGGTGTTTAGAAAAGAATGCAATGCTGTAGGTGACCAGCATAACATTGATGTTTTGGTGACCTGCATGGAACCAGTACAAACTGAAGCACCAATGCTTATAAACCAGTCTGTACATCCGGCTTTTCCCCCAGACTCTCCAATCTATAGCACTATGATGTTCTTGTCTTCATATCATTTGCATTGTGACCCATCCATTGCATACTTGACAAACGTACAAAGATTTTGTTTCCCCTTCTGTCATACTCTATGCAGACTGGCAGCTGTCTTTTTTTTCACCCTTGTTGTGGCCTAAAGCTTTGACTAAGAAGCTGCCTGCATGCTGAAAGACACTAATGCTTCTGTTGTCCTGGATACTGACATCACGCTGCATTGTAATCAAATCTAGGCTCTTTGCTGGCCGTTTTGGGATTCAAATCTGACCTCCAATCTTAGCAGCTGCTCCTGTGAGATGGACAATACCGTGCTGGAGGGCAGATTTAGACAAAAGGATGCAAGTCTGCTTTGTACAGCCCTCCAGTAATAGGGCGGTGCCGTATTTCACGTGTGATCTTTTGAGCACTTTTTTTTTTTTTTTTTTTTTTAGTTGATCAGGTTTATGGGATTTGTGAGATGTATTCGAAAAATTCAAAACGGTCTTTGTTTTCCTTATGACTTCATAACTAGTGGCTACAGAAATAATCCACAAATGATTTATTGCAGAATTAAAGAAAAACTTGTCTTAACCCCCACCCCCCGATATATTATATTAATAAATATATATATATATATATATATATATATATATATATATATATATATATATATATATATATATATATATATATATATATATATATATCTCTATCACAAAAGTGAGTACTCCCCTCACATTTTTGTAAATATTTTTATACCTTTTTTCATGTGACAACACTGAAGAAATGACACTTTGCTACAATGTAAAGTAGTGAGTGTACAGCTTGTATAACAGTGTAAATTTGCTGTCCCCTCAAAATAACCCCCAAGTCAAAATGTCCAAAACGGGCCCAAAGTTTCAATATTTTGTGTGGCCACCATTATTTTCCAGCACTGCCCTAACCCTCTTGGGCATGCAGTTCACCAGAGCTTCACAGGTTGCCATTGGAATCCTCTTCCACTCCTCCATGATAACATCACGGAGCTGGTGGATGTTGGAGACCTTGTGCTCCTCCACCTTCCATTTGAAAAAAAAGAAGATACAACAAAATATTTACAAAAATATTTTTATTAATGTTTTTATATCAGTACCTCATCTTCCAACACCAAGTGGATTGCCAGCCTTAAAGTATAACTTAAAAGATGAACTCTTTTAGTTTTGGATAGAATGAGAAGGGATTAGAATGCATGTCGGCTTTTATTGCTGTCTGTGCCCCGTTAAGGACATTCACCTTCTCTGATTGTCCTGTATACCATTATCATTTAAAAGGAAATCCCAATAAACCATCACCAAATATGAGCTGAATAACTCTCTGCTGCATAATTAATCAACAAAAACTTGGCTCTATAGTCTCTCCTCTACCGAAGACCTAGTTCTGGCCATCTTACCTTCTAGTACAACATCCCACATCTCTGACACCTATACCTCTCCTTCAGTTAACATTTTACTGATTTCTGCAGTGGGCATATGTCGGTTTTGCTGTTTTACTTCTAAAGTTTTTTTGACTTTTTCTGTAAACGCCAAGCCCGGCCCTGTGTATTCAGTCCATCAGTTTGGTCATTGACATAGCTCATCCTATTAAAGGATCAGTAGGAAGTAGGTGGACAAAAGTGGTCTGGTCTGAGCTAAGCCAATCAAAATAAGTTTGAAGTTGGCTTAAAAGCTCAGGTTTTGTATCTTTGCGATCATCTGGTCATATGTTATTTCAGTGATAATGGCTTATGCTTTTTTAGTTATTATTCATTGAGGGCTACAGGAATTGCAGAAATTCCTAAACTGTTGGGTTGTACTCCCACCCTGGGCTTCTTTTTCCTTAGCTCTGCTCTAGAATTTCCATCAACTCAATTATTTTTGTTAGCCCTTAATTTTCTACCTGGCAGCATAACAAGCATTTGTGTCAGCCCAGGGCGCGGGCCTTAATAACGGCTATACGTATACATACAACTCTTATTGCATGCTCTCAGCCCAGTGACTGAGTTGTCATTGACCGTTTCCAGTCACTGTTCACTGTTGAGAGCTGGGCTCCTGATCTAACCACTGCAAAAGACAGCCACAGTGGTCACATGATCAGAAACTACTCCTCCTCCACATTTCTTTCAGACCCCCTTAAAGGGCTGCTTCAACACAGGAGATCTGCGGAGGAAACCCCAGCCTTCATTTACTTCTGCAGTAGTACCTTGTAGTCCACTAGAGTCTACACCCCGCTCAAGCTGCAGATTCCAAATCCAGAACCCCTCTGTTTTATCTACTAAGCCTTCTGCATAAAAGTATGCTCCCAATTTTGCAGATGGGGTCTTGTTTGTTCTTCCCAGTAGATCCCTTGGTAATTTACGGTACTTCCTTGATGCTTGAGATGTCCCTTTTTAGCTTCCACTCTACACCTGTCAATCGGATCCCCTTACTCACTCTTCTAGTTTTACTGCACCCTATTGTGCATCTTCTTGGGTTTGTTTTTGGGTTCCCTGTACCCTTGGATCTCTGATTCCTACCCTGGTAGGAGCCTGTCCTTAGGCATGGTTTTCCACTCAAACTCACACTCCTTGTAGAGGTGTCCTTTGCCATCACAGTTAAGTGTATCCATTGTGGTGATTTATTCTTCTCTGCTCCTATCCCTCTCCAGAGGGACCTCTTGCCTTTTTTTTTTCTGGCATCCCAAGATGTGAATTCACTATTTTGTAGGGCTGAAACAACTAATCGATTAATCGCCCAGTAACATAATGTGATCAAGATGAGGAAGTCTCCTTCTCCCTATTCTCAATTGGGTGAATATTTATTTATAATACTGAAACCAGAATTCCTACTCCTAGCTGCTTGACAGGAGTCTGTCCTTTATTACGGCGGTAGGCTGGATGTTTGCTAGAATTGTGTATTTTATAACTGGTTAGGCAGGCTTGCACAGTGGTTACCACACCTCTTTAAAAAAAAAAAAAAAAAAAACACCTGTGGGTGTTGGAAGGACTCCTTGTCTTGCAATCCTGATGTTCTTGTAAGCCAGTTTGTGTTTTATTATACCTGAATCCCTGCCTACCTTTTCACACAGGCATTGTTGAACACCCCACCCACTCCTTAACAAGGACCTTATGTTTTTCTGTACTTACGTAAAACCTCCAAGTCCATTGAGGGACACAGGTTCTGCCCTCCTGTGGTGTTGGCTCTCGTACTGCTTTCTTACAAAAGTGAAGCATTTTAGTGCTTTGAAAGCAGAGCTATACGGAGCTGGCTTACTTTTTACATTGTAGCTCCAAGTGTTGACCCCCTTCCTGCCCAGGCCATTTTTCAGCTTTCAGCACTGTCACACTTTGAATGACAATTGCGCGGTCATGCTACACTGTAATATGTGAAATTTCTATAATTTTCTTCACACAAATAGAGCTTTCTTTTGGTGGTTTTAATCACTGCTGTTTTTTTTTATCTTTAACTATAAAAAAAATAAGGCAGAAATTTTTGAAAAGTTTTTTTTGTTTAAATTTTGTAAATAAGTAATTTTTCTGCAGTGATGGACACTGAAAGCCAGCACTGACTGACATCACTAATGGGCACTGATTGCTGGGGCTTTATTGTAATGGGGGCACTGATGATCAGTGCCCTGATTACCTGTCTTGCTGTCCCCTGTGAGGAGGATGATCTCCTCACCACACGCTGTCCATGTGAGCCGATTACCGGCACTTCCATGTTTACATGTGATTGGACACAGCCGATCACATGGTTAAAGATCTGAGTTATCGGCTCTTTACAGAGATCGGGGTCGCGCCGTGTCCTAGCAACACGGGCTAGCCGCTCTGGGATGACGTCCACCCAGAACGAATGCCGTTCCGCAAAGCTGTCATTTGACGGTGGGGTGGGTGGCAAGTGGTTATAAATCTCAGACATGAAATATGAACAAAGCATATCCCTCTATAGTGTGTACTTGTCTCAATCCAGAGCGTGATGTGTAATTTCTGTCCGCTGCCTTGTTTTTTTTTTTTTTTTGTGATCAGCATGAATTCCTTCTAAAGAACTATCCTGACACCAAGAGAGAAAAAGGTGACGGTGGAGGAGCTCCAGCGGGATGACACTGTTCCTGTGTGCTCTTTGAAGGGAAGGCGTGTCCCTTCCCTCCAATCAGGTCTCAGAGCTCTTCTCACTGATGTAACTTCAGCTCTCCACCCCCTGCTTTTCAGAGCCGAGAGATCCCATTTAAATTCTGCACTTTGAATAGATTTAGGGGAAAGACGACTGGAGATAAACAAGTACAACTTATGTAGGTGGATTTGTTTAATCTCTGTGTGCTGTCTGAGGCCAGTCACTTCTCTGTGTAATATGTGAGGGTTTACAACCACTTTAAGAATTTCTTGCATCCCTCAATAGACTTAAAAGATATTACCGTCATTTTTTGGATATGCTCAGTTGGGGATGTCCAGGCTTGTGACAAGTCTGGATTCAAAACAGGAACTTAAAGCGGAGTTCCAGCCTGGGGGGAAAATAAATAAAAGTCAGCAGCTATAAAAAAAAAAAAAATACTGTAGCTGCTGACTTAATATAGGGACACTTACCTGTCCAGGGAGGCCGCGATGTCGGCACCCCAAGCTGATCTTTTTATCAGCTTCTGGTGCAGGCGCCAGCCTTCAGGCTTCACAGCCAGGTTCCTACTGTGCATGCGCGAGTCACGCAGCACTTACTAAATTGTCCCGTTGTTTTTTGAGACAGGCAGCGGGGGGGGGGGGAGGAGGGCTGGATGCAATCGCGGTAGTAATGTACCTCGCCGCAGTGACATAGGACAGAAGTCCCGATGAAAAATGCAGATAAGGTGGCCAAAAAAAAAAAAAATATCCAAAAACGAGGGGGGTGAGGTCGTCAATTGTTTGAGGCCGAGTTGTCCTTTTTGCCTCGATCTCCGCTTTAAAGTGGTTGTAAAGGCTAAAGGGTGTTTTTTTTTTTTTTTTTTTCGTATTCTCTGCATTAGGGTAAAAAACCTTTTGTGCAGCTCTCCCCATTTCCCCCTAAATACTTAACATTCTCGGTCCAGCGATGCTCCCTCTCTCCCCCTCCACACTGGGCTCAGTGGGAGCCATTGGCATTTACTGCTGTCATTTAATTCCAGTGATTATGGAGTGGTGGAAGGAACTGAACCACACTGTGTGTCAAGAGATGCGACTGGGGATCAAGCCTGCATGAGTGCCCCCCCTCCCCAGCAAGCCGCTTGCTAGGGGGTGTTACTTAAAGGCAAGAGGAACCAGGAGCGCTGGCAGGACCCCAAAAAAGGAGGATCGAAGTTGCTCTGTGCAAAGCCATTGCATAGAGCAAATAAAGTATACAGTGGAACCTTGAATTACGAGCATAATCCATTCTAGGAGAATGCTTGTAATCCAAAGCACTTTCATATCAAAGGGAGTTTACCCATAGAAGTCAATGGAAACGAAGATAATTTGTTCTGCGTTGACTTCTATTGCATGCAATACCGCATGAAGCCAGAGGTGGGGGGGTGGTGGAGAGCCTCGGAAATACTCGGAGAGCTCGGCTGAACTCGGAAAGGCTCGGAAACACTCAGGAACGGAGTATTTACAAACCGTTCCGAGTGTCACCGGCGCCCCCCGCACCTCCTGGCCAAATGTGATACTGCACACCCCATTAGCTTGAATTCTGCTCGTTTTACAGGACGACATTCTCAAACTGAGTCAGGATTTTATATAAAAAAAAAAGGTTGCTTGTTAACCGCGTTACTTGTTAACCAAGGTTCCACTGTAGTTTGTGGGGGGAAAAAAAAAAAAAATATATATGTATGTGTGTATATATGTGTGTGTATATGTGTGTATGTGTGTGTATATGTGTGTATATATATATATATATATATATATATATATATATATATATATATATATATATATATATATATTACAATCCCTTTAATTTCTTATATTAGCAATTATGAATAGGGTACAGTAAAAAAGATGGTTAAATTCTAACAGGGAACGAACTGACCATTTTGCCTCTCCATAAATAGGACCCCTTTAGAACGTGAGCTGACTAGTGAAGCTTTTATTCTGCCATTGCAATCTTTTCAGTGTAGCTGCTTACAAGGCAAACATTTTGTTTGCTTGTTACATTTCCTCCATACATGAATAGCATGGCAGGATATTGTTCAGTGTTCTCAGTCATGTGCTGTAAACTGCCATAAACCTGCAAAGTCAGTTTTGTAGCAAAAGCCTGTGTTTTTATTAAATGGCCCTTTAACATTTGGGCCTGAACTTGCATTTAAGGGGTACTTTGGTTATCCCAACGTTGTGTGAATTGTAGCTGTCCTGCTTTGTCTGCTTGAAACAGATAAATGTTTTCTTTTGTAATATCTCAACATATTGGATTTATTCAGTGCAAAAAATAGTTGGCAAGCTTTGCTCCATTTTGTCTGGTGCATCCCTTTAAATACTGAGAAATATAATGCAGATTGGTTTAGGGGAGCCATGGGAATTGTGTCCATTTCACATCTTCCAAATGTCTGTTGGAGAGGTCAGCTGAGCGGCCATATGGCTATGTATTCTTATTGTCAGCAGGAATTGGGGAAATGCAAATGTTCTTTCAGACTGTTTCAGGCAGCACCAGTTGTATTAAAAGCTGTAGAATGTAGCAAGTTAGGTTACATTCATACCGGATAAATGCATTTATCTGGTATGAAATGTATAGTCTTCTCCAGTATTTGTCGGGCATATAAAATAATTACATGTCATGTAGCCATTGATTATTTAATACAGGAAGTTTGAAGTGTAAATTCTTAAAGTGAAAGTCGATGCAAAAACTAAAATCCCTACATCTATAGACACCACGGATCTAACTCTAAATTCTCTATCCCTGTAAAGAAAAGATGAGTATACATACCTTTTTTTTGGAAGCCAATTTGACCCGATCTCCAGCAGCGGAAGCTCTGCAGAGGAGACGGCCGACAACGGCTGTGAAATGAATGGGAAGTGACGTCACCCATAGAGTTGCTATGGGGCTTCCGTTGTTGTCCGTCTCCCCTGCACTCGCCTCCACAGTGAAGCCGTGGATGACGGCTCAGCGTGGAATCCGGTCAGAGCGGGTCAGATCACCTCTCAAAAAGGTTATGTATATTCATTTTTTTTTTTTTTTCATCACGGGGATAGAGAGGTTAGTGTTAGGTCTGTGGTGTCTATAAATGCAGGGATTTTAGTTTTTGCATGGACTTCCACTTTAATTCTTCGTGGCATAGATTCAAGGTGTTGGAAACATTCCTCAGATTTTGGTCCATAGTGACATGATAGCATCACGCAGTTGCTGCAGATTTGTCAGCTGCACATCCATGATGAGAAGCTCCTGTTCCACCACATCCCGAAGGTGCTCTATTGGATGAGATGTGGTGACTGTGGAGACCATTGGAGTACAGGGACCTCATTGTCCAGTGGTGAGATGATTGGAGCTTTGTAACATGGTGTATTATCCTGCTAGAAGGAGCCATCAGAAGATGGGGACACTGTAGTCATAAAGGGATGGACATGGTCAGCAACAATACTCAGGTAGGCCGTGGCGTTTAAACAAAGCTCAGTTGGTACTAAGGGGCCCAAAGTGTGCCACGAAAATATCCCCCAAATCATTACACCGCCACCATCCAGAACATTGATACAAAGCAGGATGGATCCTTGCTTTCCTGTTCATGCCAGCGGTCACACGGTACCAGCAGCGAGCTAGTACACTGATCAGTCATTGGCTGTGTCTGGTGGACGCAGCCAGTGACAGATTTATCTGGGAGGGCCTCATATGATCTTGGAGGGCCTCATATGATCTGGGAGGGCCTCATATGATCTGGGAGGGCCTCATATGATCTGGGAGGGCCTCATATGATCTGGGAGGGCCTCATATGATCTGGGAGGACCTCATATGATCTGGGAGGACCTCATATGATCTGGGAGGACCTCATATGATCTGGGAGGACCTCATATGATCTGGGAGGACCTCATATGATCTGGGAGGACCTCATATGATCTGGGAGGACCTCATATGATCTGGGAGGACCTCATATGATCTGGGAGGACCTCATATGATCTGGGATTGATCTGGGAGGGCCTCATATGATCTGGGAGGGCCTCATATGATCTGGGAGGGCCTCATATGATCTGGGAGGGCCTCATATGATCTGGGAGGGCCTCATATGATCTGGGATTGATCTGGGAGGGCCTCATATGATCTGGGAGGGCCTCATATGATCTGGGAGGGCCTCATATAAGCTCAGTTGGTACTAAGGGGCCCAAAGTGTGCCACGAAAATATCCCCCAAATCATTACACCGCCACCATCCAGAACATTGATACAAAGCAGGATGGATCCTTGCTTTCCTGTTCATGCCAGCGGTCACACGGTACCAGCAGCGAGCTGGTACACTGATCAGTCATTGGCTGTGTCTGGTGGACGCAGCCAGTGACAGATTTATCTGGGAGGGCCTCATATGATCTGGGAGGGCCTCATATGATCTGGGAGGACCTCATATGATCTGGGAGGACCTCATATGATCTGGGATTGATCTGGGAGGGCCTAATATGATCTGGGAGGGCCTCATATGATCTGGGAGGGCCTCATATAATCTGGGAGGACCTCATATGATCTGGGATTGATCTGGGAGGGCCTCATATGACGTCCAACCAGACCTGACGAGAGGCTGGCCCATCCATTATTTCATTATAGGCTGAGTGGGAAGTTACTAAAAAATTTTATTGGTGCATCCCTAATAAAAAAAAAAAAATATATATGTATATAATCTTTTTATTCTAAATTTCCAAATAGCAGTTCAGTTCATAAATTTGGTGTTTTCTTTTAAAGCTAAATGTTAATCCCTACAGACAGCTGTATTAGTTTTAGTTTTGCCTTTAGGTGCTAAACTGCCAGCACAGTTGGGATTTGTAATCATCTCCATTTAGTGAAGATCAGCTCTTAAGCCTGGAGAGAATGTTTGTCACTAGAGAGCGAGGTCACACTGCCGCTATGTGAGGGAGTGAAAGTTAAGTCTGGTTGGAAGCCAAGATATCATCTGCCTATGGGAGTAGTTGAGATTTAGTTGGTGAGGAATAGAGGAAAGGGAAAGATGACAAAGCAGAATCTTGAAGTATAAGGGTCACCTTTCTTCCTTTAAAGTGTATTTCTTCTTTTGCAGTCACATAAAAAAAAAAAAAAAATACATACATAATAAGTTAAAATATAAATATGTGTGTCAAAAGTATTGGGACGCCTGCCTTGACACGCACATGAACTTTAACGCAGGGCTTGACAAATTTGCTTGGAATCTAGGAGCCAGCTAAAAAAGTTAGGAGCCAGGTTTTTTTTTTTTTTAAACGACCGACAAAGCTTTATTTTCAATATAAAAATTAACCAATCTTAAATTTACACAGAGACGACTAGAACGAATGTGACTGCTTTTATTTCCTGCCATGCAGGTACACAAGGCCACCATATACTCGCTAAGGATCCAATCAGGTCCGCCTGAAAAACTGACAGGCGAACCTGATCAGACAGCCCGTGTGAAAGGGGCCAAGCAGGGAGATGACAAATAATAAATTCATTTTAATGAACCACTTCCTTCCCGCAAGACGACTATATACGTCCTGTCTTTGAAGAGAAATACCGTAGTTATGGTAGCAGCTAGCTACCATAACCCCGGTATCTTCTTCAAGAGCCGGCGGTTCTCTTTCAGATAAAAGTGGTCTCTGCAGCAGATTAGCAGCGAGATCACTTTTATCGGCGGCAGGAGAGGGCCCCCCCCCTACCGCCGCGCTCCGGTGCCCTTCACCGCTTACCGTGGCCGTCGGTAATGGCGGAGGCGATCCGGATCTATCCCTGGCCTGACATGGAGACAAGTGAGAGGAAGATGGGGGCCCCCCCCCCCCCCCGCCCATCTCCAAGTCATTGCAGGGCGGAAGCGACGTCAAATCGTCACTTCCACCCATAGCTCTTGAAGGGACATTTTTTTTTTTTTTTCAAATGACAATTTTTTTTTTTTTATTGCATTTTAGTGTAAATATGAGATCTGAGGTCTTTTTGACCCCAGATGTCATATTTAAGAGGACCTGTCATGCTTTTTTTCTATTACAAGGGATTTTTACATTCCTTGTAATAGGAATAAAAGTGACTTTTTTTTTTTTTAAAAGAACAGTGAAAAAATAAAAAAGTTAAAATAAATAAGAAAAAAAAATTTTAAATGTGCCCCATCCCTTGTAATAGAAATAAAAGTGACACAATTTTTATTTTTTTTAAAAACAGTGTAAAAATAAAAAATAAAAAGTAAAATATATAAGAAAAAATAACAATTTTTTTAAATGCGCCCCGTCCCGCCGAGCTCGCTTGCAGAAGCGAACGCATATGTGAGTAGCACCCGCATATGAAAGCGGTGTTCAAACCACACGTGAGGTATCGCCACGATCGTTAGAGCGAGAGCAATAATTCTAGTCCTAGACCTCCTCTGTAACTCAAAACATGCAACATGTAGAATTTTTTAAATGTCGCCATTCCACGAGCGGATGAAATTTTGAAGCGTGACATGTTGGGAATCAATTTACTCGGCGTAACATTATCTTTCACAATATAAAAAAAATTGGGCTAACTTTACTGTTTTCTTATTTTTGAATTAAAAAAAGTATTTTTTCCCAAAAAAGTGCGCTTGTAAGTCCGCTGCGCAAATACGGTGTGACAGAAAGTATTGCAATGACCGCCATTTTATTCTCCAGGGTGTTAGAATAAAAAAATATATATAATGTTTGGGGGTTCTAAGTAAAGGGAAGGAGATGGGCGGGCAGTGAAAACAGGTAGGGAAAGCTCCATTAGCATTGGTGGATGTCTTGTCATACCAACGGCCACCACCAGAGGGCGCCCGATTGCAGAAGGAATCAGGAACCATAGGGCTGCAGTAGGCCGCAAAGCCGGGGCCTCAATTACCAGCGCGGCCCAGCGCGATCGCGGCGGCCGGGGGGGGGGGGGGATGTCGAACGGACACAGGATGCCCCAGGCGCCAGGTCGCTAATTCTAGTCGCAAATGCGACCTGGCGCCCGGGGTTTGTCGAGCCCTGCTTTAACGGCATCCCAGTCTTAGTCCATTAGGTTCAATATTGAGTTGGCCCACCCTTTGCAGCTATAACAGCTTCAACTCTTCTCGGAAGGCTGTCCACAAGGTTTAGGAGTGTGTCTATGGGAATGTTTGACCATTCTTCCAGAAGCGCATTTGTGAAGTCAGGCACTGATGTGGATGAGAAGGCCTGGCTCGCAGTCTCTCCTCTAATTCATCCCAAAGGTGTTCTATCGGGTTGAGGTCAGGACTCGCTCATCTTTATGGACCTTGCTTTGTGCACTGGTTCAAATAATTTGGTGTGGGGTTGTTTTCCATGGGTTGGGCTTGGCCCCTTTGTTCCAGTGAAGGGAAATCTTAATGTGTTCGCAAACCAAGACATTTTGAACAATTTCATGCTCCCAAGGTAGCCCTCCCCTGTCACCATTTTTCTCTTGGTGTCAGGAAAACTTGTGAGAAGTGATTCATGCTGATAGCAGAGGAACAAAGCAGCAGACAGAAATGACACTTAGTGCTCTGGAGTGAGACAGATCCACAATATATAGAGCAGCGATGGCAAACCTTGGCACCTCAGATGTTTTGGAACTACATTTCCCATGATGCTCGTGCACTCTGAAATAGATGAGCATCATGGGAAATGTAGTTCCAAAACATTTGGAGTGCCAAATGCTATAGAGGGATATGCTTTTTCATATTTCATGTCTGAGGTTTACAACCACTTTAAAATTGGTCATTCATGTAGCTATAATAGAAACTATAAAAAAAAAGTATATGTATACATGTCATGTTTACTGAATGTGTCATGAGTTGCTTATCAATCGATCTAATGCCTTTCGTTGTGTTTGTTACAGAGTGATAAGATTGCATGGGTCCGGTTACGGGAATGACTCCTGACAAGAACGTCGAAACTCCCGGAGCAGAGAGAGTTGCAGGTTTGAGTCAAATTGATACAATGGGTAGCCTGCCAGAAGAGGTCGGCGCAGCCAGGCCAAAGGCCTCTGCCGTGGACTGTGGCCCAGCAGATGAAGAGTTAACAAACCTGAACTGGCTTCACGAGAGTACAAACCTGCTGAATAATTTCAGCCTTGGAAGTGAAGGACTTGCAGCCAATAATCCATTATATGACATTGAAGGTGACAATTCACAATCAGGTTGTCGAAACACGGAGAAGTCTTCTGCCTCCTCAAAACCTCCGTATTCCTTCAGCCTACTCATTTATATGGCCATTGAGCACTCCCCCAACAAATGCCTGCCTGTGAAAGAGATATACAGCTGGATCCTAGACAGGTTCCCTTACTTTGCCACGGCACCCACCGGCTGGAAGAACTCGGTCAGACACAACCTTTCTCTAAACAAATGCTTTCAGAAAGTTGAAAGAAGTCATGGAAAGGTAAGTGATCTGGTCAGCGTTGAAGTTAAAGTGGGGTTCCACCCAAAAAAACAAAAATACCTGAAAAATTAAAAAAAACAAAAAAAAACATTTGGATATTTTTTTTTTTTTTCACTTACCTCTAAATGCCTGTTGCTAGGGGGTCCCTCGTAGTCTGCCTCTTCCAGTGCCTGGGCTGGTGACATGACTTCCCCCTCGGCACAGGAAGGGCTCCGCTCTGCTCCCTCCCTCCTGTCAATCATCTGGGACCCATTTGCAAGTCCCAGGTGACTGAGCGGCCAATCACGGCGCGCGGCGCCGCTCGCGCAATGCGCAGTGGGTGCCAGGCTGTGAAGCCACAGCCCGGCGCCCACAGTTGCAATGCCGGCGCCGATGAGCGGAGGGGGGAGGACGAGCGGGGCTTCGATCCCCCGCATCGCTGGACCCAGGGACAGGTAAGTGTCCAATTAAAAGTCAGCAGCTGCAGTATTTGTAGCTGCTGACTTTTAATTTTTTTTTTTTTTTTAATGGAGCCCCTGGGTGGAACTCCTCTTTAAACTTGGTTTATGATCAGAGCAGATATTAGGAAGATTTTAAGTTAGAAATGGGTGACCTATTTGCTGACTTTTTTTCCAGGGTTGGTGATCACAAACTTGCATTTACATTTTTGCAGTATTAAATGCAAAAGCAATTCTTAGATGTGTTGGCTGCATTAGATTCCTTTTTTAGGTTTTTTTTTTTAATTTTTTTTTCTTCTATTTTCCATCCGGTGATCCAGCCAGCAAGTCTGTTTTTCCAAAGCCCAAGTTCTCCAGCAGAATGTATCAGTTTACGTGGATGAGACAAACCACTTAACACTGGCAGGAATGAATAAAATGATCAGCTTTCATTCATTTGTTTACCCCCCCCAAATCCCGCTTTTTCCCCAACTGACAATGCTGCTGTCTCCTGTGCTCATTCCTCCATAGTTGTGTCTCACTAATACAGGAGATGTGTTACTGGTCAGATCACCAGGTGAAAACAGAGGGGGGAAAAAGCCAAAGAAAAGAAAACTGACGCAGCCACCACATCTAATGATTGGTAAGCTGCAATATATTGCATTCTTAGTTTTGGGTTTACCCACTTGACTTCCGAAAGATTTATCCCTTAATGACCAGGCCATTTTTTGCGATGCGGGGCTGCGTTGTTTAACTGACAGTTGCGTGGTCGTCCGCTGTACACAAATAAAATGTGATGTGATTTTTTTTGCCCCCACAAATAGAGCTTTCTTTTGATGCTATTTGATCACCTCTGCGTTTTTTTTTTTTCTTCTTCTTCTTTTTTTTGTGCTGTTAACAAAAAAAAATCAACACTTTTGAAAAAAAAATATATATATTTTTTACTTTCTACTATAAAACATCTATTTAAAAAATTGAAGAATCTATTTTCTCCTAAATTTATGCCAATATGTATTCTGTTTCATATTCTTGATAAAAAAAATCCCAATAAGCGTATATTGATTGGTTTATGCAAAAGTTATAGCATCTACAAACTATGGGAGATTTACGTTGTCTTCGCCACCCTCCGGTGCTTCTACCAGGTCGCCCGTACGATTGGCGACCCGGAGAAAGAATCTGCAGGCGGAAGTTAGCCATGGAGATTTCCGAGGGGCAGATGGTCTCCAGCAATCTCTGACTCTCGGAGGTCTGGGCGCGACATTATGA
This sequence comes from Lithobates clamitans, assembly GCA_037952925.1. Taxonomy (NCBI): domain Eukaryota; kingdom Metazoa; phylum Chordata; class Amphibia; order Anura; family Ranidae; genus Lithobates; species Lithobates clamitans. The sequence goes on along the minus strand of JBBGZY010000619.1, from coordinate 6,527,591 downwards.
TGTCCTATCCGTGACGGCAGGAAAGCATCAGATCGCTGATTTTTTATTTTCTGATGCTTTCCAGCCTGGAGGAGAGATGTGGGGTCCTAGAGACCCCATATCTCTCCAGAAAGAGCATGCACCGTTCCTATTATTCCTTGTAATAGGAATAAAAGTGATCAAAAATTTTTTTTTTTTTTTTTTAAAAGGAAAAGTGTAAAAATAAAATTAAAAAAAATACACAATAAAAAAAAAAGTAAAGCACCCCCGTCCCCGCGAGCTCGCACGCAGAAGCACCCGCATACGTAGGTCGCGCCCGCATATGTAAACAACGTTCAAACCACACATGTAAGGTATCGCTGCGAATGTTGGAGTGAGAACAACAATTCTAGCACTATTATAGCTATGATTAAGCACTGTTAAGTGTGAAATGCCTCAGCTTGTTTGTCCCATTTTGTGCTGTGGCTTGTATTTTTGGATTTTTTACAATAAAGGCTATATTATGGAGTGCGGCTGTCCAGAACTTCCTTTTTTGCTTCAAAAAATAAAAAAAACGTAAGTGGATTGGTTTCTGTGCAGAGCTGCACCAGATTTTGCACTCTCCAATGTTAGTAAATCAACCCCGCAGTAACTTATTTCACTCATTAAAATGCAAATCAATTTATAACTTTTTTGAAATGCGTTTTTCTGGATATTTTTCTGTCTCTGCTGTCAAAATAAACCTACCATTAAAATTATAAACTGATCATTTCTTTGTCAGTGGGCAAATGTACAAAATCAGCAGGGGATCAAATACTTTTTTTCCTCACTGTACAGTGGGACCAATGAACACAGCCACCTTGTAAGGCTCCATTCACACTAGCACAACTCCAAAATCGCACAATTTCCAGTGCAACTTTGAAGTGCAACATTCACCCGACTTTACACTCTCTGGATCAAAAGTCACATCAAAGTAGTGCAGGCACCCTTTCAACATCGCTGCGACTTTAACCACTTCAGCCCTGGAAGATGTGCCCCCTTAATGACCAGACCATTTTTTGCGATACAGCACTGCATCGCTTTAACTGACAATTGCACGGTCATGCGACGCTGTACCCAAACAAAATTGATGTCCTTTTTTCCCCCTCAAATAGAGCTTTCTTTGGTATTTGATCACCTCTTCAGTTTTTATTTTTTGCGCTATAAGCAAAAAAAGGGTGTCAATTTTGGAAAAAACTTTTTTTTTTTTTACTTTTTGCTATATTATCCCAAATTTAAAAAAAAAAAAAAAAATTCTTTCTCCAGTTTAGGCCGATATGTGTTTCACATATTTTTGGTAAAAAAAATCACATTAAGTGTATATTGATTGGTTTGCGCTAAAGTTGTAGCGTCTGCAAAATAGGGGTTATATATATGGCATTTTTATTTTTTTTTTACTAGTAATGGCAATGATCGGCGTGTTTGTTTGTTTTTTTTTTATATCTGTACTACAAAACAGCAGCGGCCAGATTGGACACTTTTGACACTTTTTTTTTTTTTTTTTGGAACTGTGGCATTTGTACTGTGATCAGTGCTAAAAATAGCCACTGATTACTGTATAACTGTCACTGGCAGGGAAGGAATTAACACTAGAGGGCGATCAAGGGGTTAAATGTGTGTCTAACTGTGGGGGGATGGGACTGCCTGGGGGAGGAGAGAGATCGCTGTTCCTAAGCAGTAGGAACAACAGACCTGTCTCCTCACCCCTGACAGAACGGAAATGTGTCTGTTTTTACATTGACTGACCTCCGCTCTGTCTCTCTCAGGAGCGATAGCGGGTGCCCGGCAGACATTGCGATCACTGGTCACGCACATCGGCTCCAGGAAGGCCGCACGGGCTCCCTAGTGCTCTTAAAGCGGCCGACGTGCAGCTACGACGGCTCACCCAGGGGGAGCCAACCTGCCGCAGTATAACTGCATCAGCTGGTCCTCAAGTGGTTAAGTCTCGCCAATTTGAACGGGTGCCATTGAAAAGAATGGGCTGCGACTTGTTATGCGACTTTAATGTCCAAAGACGTGTGGCTGGAGCCTTACAGGAAGTCAGATCAAAATATTTTTATTCAATTTTTTTAATTTTTAATTTTTTTTACAGTTTATAACTTTTAATCAGTCATTGGTGCAGTGACTCCTTCCTTATTAGCCAAGTCCAAGGTTTTAATGTGACAAACTAAACCTCTTTTAGCTAACCCTAGTGCTCCTGGAATCTTTTGTCATACATGTAATGTTTTTAAAGCAAGCTCTGTGTGTTTGTTTTGTTTTTTTTTTTTTTTTTGTGTGTGTTCATCTGATGTGGAAAGTGAAAGCTGGAGCATGCAGTGAAAGAGCCAGGTACTGGGGTCGAATTGCCTGGTACTTCTCTCCTTTTTATTAGCTGTTGTAGACTTGAGAAGCTTTTAATGATTCCATATGAATCGTGTTTTCTGTAACCGAAAAGTATGTGTCGCCTACCTGTTAAAGATAAGAATACGGAAGTTGTTACTACAAAGCTGATGGTGCATATTAATCTCTCTATATATGGAAATGCATCTCCCAGCTGCACATACAGTTACTGTACTCTTGCAAGTCTAGCTATAGTCTCGGATGACAGTCTGGTTTGCGTTGTCATGGCAGCACTTCCTTCTGCTGGCTCTGTTCTTCAGCTTTGAGTAATTTGAGATGAGCCTGTGTTCCTGCTAAACTAAAGGAGATCTTCCTTATATGAGCGATAAAATGCAAGAGCAGCTGTAATCTCTACAAGAGAGAGAGAGCCTTCTACTGGAATGTGCAGAGAGGGATACATCTCATCTATAATTACACCCCTTCACTGTTACTGTTTGCAAAATATACACCTAGGGGGAGAATTACTAGAATTGGAGCACTCAGAATCTGGTTACTATGCACAGCGGCACCAATCGGCTTTAAAGTCACCTTGTTCGATTAAAGTGGTTATAAAGCTTCGGGGTTTTTTTTTTTTTTTTTTTTTAAATAAGAATAATAAACATGTTCTACTTACCTGCTCTGTGCAGTGGTTTTGCACAGAGCAGCCCCTGATCCTCTTCATCTGGAGGTCCCCTGCCAGCGCTTCAGGCTCCTCCTCTTCATCCACTTCAAGCTACTTTCCCTGGGGGCACCTGTGTGTGTGCTCATTTCCAAGTCCTGCTGCTGCATCCATTGGTGTGTTTCTATTGATGCACACAGTGAAGGGAGACACCGTTCTAGTCCCTGCATACATGGGGTGGCTCCATAGGACACTGCAAGGTAACAGAGCCACCCTAAAATGGGAAAACTGAGGCCACTGTCATGTCACCAGCTTAAACTAGTATATAGGCAAGAATTAAATGATGAAGATTCATACACAGTAGGTCTTTAAATCAGCTGCTGAAAGTGCTTAAAAGCTGAGTTTTTAATAACCTCCCCCCCTCCCGCTGCTGCCGCTGAGCGATCAGGGAGCCCGGTAAGGATGCGACCATCTCCATCGCATTCACTGCAAAGAGTGGCAGGAACGGAGGTTGCCGCCCCTCTTCTGTGACGTCAGAAATCGGAAGGGACAAGGATTTCGTCACTTCCAATTTCGGTTCTTTGTTTACTGGTCTGTTACTGGCCAGTGAAGAAGCTGATCAGACCGATCTGTGTCAGCTGATTTGAAGGCCAGAGAGATCTGGGGTTTAATAGACCCCAGATTGCTCCATAAAGAAGATCTGTAATGGCAGTAAAGTTGATGGGGGGGGGGGGGGATTAAAGATGGTGTTAAAAAAATGTTATAAATAAAAAAATAAAACATTTTAAAGCACCCCTGTTCCCCCCCATGCTCATGAGCAAAGGTGAACGCACAGTCTATCGAACATATATATGTAAACAGTGATTGCACCACACATGTGCGGTATTGCCACAAATTCTAGTGCCAGACCTCCTGTGTAACTCTAAACTGGTGACCTGTAAAGTCTTTTAAAGCTTTGCCTATAAAGATTTTTATGTACCGTAGTTTGGCGCCGTTCCCTGGGCATAACATCATCTTTTATATTTTAGCAGACAATTTGGTATCATTTTGTTTTTGTGCATTAAACTACATTAAAGTTTGTTTTTTTTCAAAATAATATCGTGACATAAAAATATGCAACACCCACCATTTTATTCTCCAGGGCCTCTGCTTAAAAAATATGTTTGGGGGTTTTCATCCCAACAAATGGACTGTGTGATCGATAGATTTCATATTGTATACAGTATTTTGTACAATGGAAACCCATGTGTGTGTGTTGGTTTTTTTTTTGTTTGCAATTTGGTGGTGGTGTCTAGCTTATTGGCTTAACAGCATGTCAGTCAACCCCATTGGAATATGTAGTACACTCCATGTAAATAGCTTGTTTATATTCTCACCGCTCTTATCTAATTTGTATCCTTGCTGTCTGTTTTAGGTAAATGGAAAAGGATCCTTATGGTGTGTTGATCCAGAGTATAAGCCCAATCTAGTCCAAGCTCTGAAGAAACAGCCTTTTTCTGCAGCACTTGCTTTGTACACCCCTCCTGCCTCCCCTACAAGGTAAGCTGGTTACTAGCGCTACCAATACAAATCAATGTCCTCCGTTTAATAAATACAATAAAGCAGAGGAAGATTCCCTTTCGTTTACTCGGCAACAGCAGAATGTGTCCTCCACTTATTTATTATAACTAGCAGAGGAAAGGTGAGCATGGGTGGGGAGCTAAAACATCTAAACCCTAGAAAAATTCTCCAGCACCCCATTTTGTTAACCAACAGAGAAATGCAAGCCATTCCATTCATGTTCCATTCACACTTGTGCAACTTGACATGCGATTTTGGACACAGTCGCATGCCAAATTGAGGCCCATAGTTTTTAATGGAAGCCATCCCCCTTTGCACCGGGGCATCCCGGCCCTTTAAGGTATTTCAGATACCAGGAGGTGGGGTTTATGATCGCGTGACCACCGTGATTGGCGAGAAGCGATCTGGAGTTTTCAGTTAGTCGTCGGTTACTGTGCCAGGGACGCGCGGTCTTGGCACAGCTGTGTCTGCTAATTGGTATGCAAATATGCGGCCTCTCGGCGTGTGGGCCTTGGCCCCGAGATTCCGCTTATTTTGCGTGCTGTCGGCGCCTAGTGGTTTAAAAAGGTTACTGTGATGTGACTTTTATGTGACTTGAGTGCCATAGACTGCAATGTAAACGCTTAAAAGTCACATGTTCATGTTCTCATGTTGTGCAACAGTAAAAGCTTGTGGAATCGCACATGTGTGAATGGAGCCTTAGATTACAACTAGAGCTTTTGGTGAACTCCATTTAAGGTTTATGGCAATGAAATGACAACACAATGCCCCCTCCTACCCAAAGCCATGCCCCCAATATGTTTCACCCACAACAAGGCTTAATCCTCCCCATGATTAAGCCCTTCTGTGGGTGAAACATGGTGGGGGGGGGATAGGCTTAGGGTGGGTGTGAGCAGTGTGCGGTCATTGCAATAAACCTTGGTTGGCGTTGAACAAATTTGGTATGCCACCCGTTACTTGGGTGGTGAATTGCAGTGGTCGGCACCTCTCTCGCCACCACGAGATCACTTCAGTGGGTGGCGGGAAAGGTGTCCCCTTCCTGGTCATTTACGCTGCTTACCGGAGCCGTCGGTAGCGGTGAATATGATCTGATTGCCTGGTGACTGCCTCCACTGTCAGACTCCAAGAGGAAAAAACATTCAGCCCCTGTATACATGATTGAAAATGCGTTTTTCCTCCACCCTGCAGGGCCTAGAAGGAAAATTAGTGACTTTAACCGCATCCGCTATCCAAGGATAGGAAGCGTGTTAGATCCCCCTCCCCCACCTTAGATTCCTTATCAAGGGAACAGTAGGTAGAGGATGAAGGGTTACCCTCAGGTGATCAGGAAGAAAGGCAAAACCGATTACTCCTCTGCGGATGAGACAACTGGAGTTGAACCTTTTTTCAGCCTCGCAATCTGAGAGATTGCTCGTACAAATCTCTTACAGAGATGGTTCGTGCCTCTTTCAAGCTACCTCTAGTAGGGTCAGCTGATCTGTTTTTTCTTAGGTTCCTTAAAACCTTCACTACCTTTTTCATGCGTTTGCTGTACATGTACATATCCATGCAGAAACTTAGCAGATCCATTCTAGATCTAAAAGAATCTAAATCAGTTCCTGAGGATCCGCTCCTTTCTATGTTGTCGATTAGGTCAGTAGTTTTTATCCTACAAGGAGGAAAACTTCTCGCGTCTATCAGCATCAGGGATGCATATCTGCATGTCCATATATTTCCCACTCACCAAAGGTTCTGCGGTTCGAAGTATAACAGCAGCATTTCAGTTTATAGCCTTGCCCTTCAGGCCAGCTACAGCACCCCGAGTGTTCACAAAAGTGCTAGCCCCACCTCTAGCCAGGTCAAGGGCACAGGGCTTAAATATACCTAGACGATCTATTGCTAATAGACCAATCGGTGTTCCGAGTAAGGTGCACGCATTACAACCAGTTAGCTGGAAAAGTCTGAGTTGCATTCTCAACCTAGTGAAGTCTCCCTTAAAACCGCAAAAAAAAGCTGGAGTATTAGGGTCTGATCATAGATACAGCCCAGAAAAAGGGTGCTCTTGACCAGGCAAAAAACAACTCCATAAGAGAGTTGGTGCGGATGGTTAGGTCAAAAGGAGATCCCTCCATTCACCTTTTCATGAGGTTGTTAGGACGGATGGTGGCTTCAGCAGTTCCTTATGCCCAGTTCCATTCAAGAGTGTTGCAAAACAGTATTTTATCTGCTAACAAGACGATCCAAGCTTTGGACTTGCCAATGCGGTTGTCCCCAAGGGTGTCCCAAAGCCCCAATTGGTGGTTGCTAACCAGAATCTGCTGAAAGGAAAATCCTTCAGCCCTGTTATCTGGAAAGTAGTAACGACCAAAGTAGACAGCTGTCCAAGGACAATGGTCAAGAACCGGAAGAGCCTTGCCCATCAACATCCTAGAGATTCGGGCTGTGCGTCTGGCTCTAAAGACCTGGATTTCCAGGTTAAGGGATTGTCCTGTCAAGATCCAATCCGTCAATGCCACAACTGTGGCCTATATCAATCACCAAGGGGGCACCAAGAGTCTCTCAGCGCAGAGAGAGGTGAAACATATTCTAATTTGGGCAGAAAGAAATATTCCGTGCCTATTGACAGTCTCCATTCCGGGAATAGAGCATTGGCAGGCAAACTACTTAAAGCGGGAGTCCCGCGGAAATTTTATTTTTAAAAGTCATCAGCTGCAAATACTGCAGCTGCTGACTTTTAAAATATGGACAGTCACTTGTCCCGGGGTCCAGCGATGTCGGCACCCGAGACCGAACCGCCCCTTGGTCCTCGGGTGCTGCCGCCGCCATTCTCAGTGAGGGAATCAGGAAGTGAAGCGCTGTGGCTTCACTTCCCGGTTCCCTACTGTGCATGCGCGAGTCGCTCTGCGCGTTCTCAATGGTCCTCGCTATCTCCTGGGACCTGTGTGTTTCCCAGGAGACAGCGGGAGGGGGCGTGACTCGCGCGGGAGTCTATTCCCGGAAGTGGGTGCAGATACCTGTATTATACAGGTATCTGCACCCCCCTCCGCCCTGAAAGGTGCCAACTGTGGCACGGGAGGGGGGGAGGAATCCGATGAGCGGAAGTCCCACTTTTGGGTGGAACCCCGCTTTAAGTCACCAGCAGTTATTCCCAGGGGAATGGTTTCTTCCCCCCGACATATTTTCGGGCTGTTTGTCAAGATGGGGGACTCTGGATCTTCTAGCATCCAGTTAGTCAACTTTGTGTCCACTACAAAGGATCCATTCGCATGCAGAACAGATGTGTTGGTGATACTGTGGGATCAGCTTTCACTGATCTATGCATTTCCCCTTATTCAATTGCTGCCTCGACTCCTTCTTTGCAAGATCAAGCTGGAAAGAAAACCGGTAATTCTGGCAGCACAAGCATGGCCCAGAAGGTCATAGTATGCAGAAATCGTAAAGATGGCAGTGGAGGATCCATGATCCCCTCCACTAAGGCCAGACCTGCTCTCACAGGGGCCGATTATTCCATCCTACTTTTACGAATGCTAAATTTAACGGCCTGGCTATTGAAACCCACATTCTGAGGACCTTGGGCTTTCCGGGTCAGTTATCCCTACTTTGATACAAGGAAACCAACTTCCAGAACCATACATTTATAAAGTCTGGAAGGCTTATGTTTCCTGGTGTGAGTCCAAGGGTTGACACCCTTGGAGATATATCATAGGCAGAATTCTTGCCTTTCTACAATTAGGCGTAGAGATGAAGTTGGCCTTGAGTACTATTAAGGGCCAAGTCTCAGCCTTATCGATTTTTATTTCAAAAACCGCATTCTTAGTCTGGGGTTTTATACAAGGAGTCCACCAGTTATATCACCTTTTAAGCCCTTGGGACTTAAGTTTAGTTTTGTCAGTGTTACAAAAACAGCCATTTGAACCGATACAGCAAATTCCCTTAGTCCTTTTGACAAGGAAGCTGGTATTTTTGGTTGCTATATCCTCAGCAAGGAGGGTTTCGGAATTGGCTGCTCTTTCTTGTAAAGAGCCATATTTGATTATTCATGAGGACAAAGTGGTGTTACGCCCTGGTCCAGGCTTTTGCCAAAAGTGGTTTAAGGTTTTCACCTGAACCAAGATATTGTCCTGCCATTGTTTTTTCCAAAACCATGTTCCAGGGAAGAAAAGTCACTACATTGTCTTGATGTGGTGAGAGCAGTGAGAATCTATTCAAAGAAAACTGCTCAGATTCTCAAGATTGATATCTGATATCTTATGTATTCTGCCAGAGCGTCCTAAGAAGACTGTCGCTAAGTGGATTCGGCAAATTTATAATTCAAGCTTATAATTAAGGGGTAAGATTCCCCCTTTTCAAGTTAAGGCGCACTCTACCAGGGCGGTTAGTGTTTCTTGGGCAGTGTGTCACCAGGCCTCCATGGCTCAGATCTGTAAGGCCGCAACTTGGTCTTCAGTGCATACATTCACAAACCTTTTATCAGATGGATGTAAGGAGGTATGAGGATATCGCCTTTTGGGAGCAGTATGCTGCAGGCAGCAGTATAAGCCCTCAAGTCTGGGGGTATCCTGCATGTTGTCTCTCCCTCCCCTCAAGTAGCATTGCTATGGGACGTCCCATTAAGTAATTACTTAAGGCTCTGTGTCCCATGATATACGATAAAGAAAATAGGATTTTTATTACAGCTTACCTGTAAAATCTTCTTGGAGTACATCATGGAACACAGAGATCCCTTCCCTCTTTTGGGATTTAAGTCTATTTCTTTGCTACAAAAAATGATGTGCTCCTGGAAGGAGGAGGGGTTATATAGGGTGTGAACTTCATTGATTGGGTATACCAGTGTCAACACCTGAAGGTGGCCCATAACCCATTAAGTAATTACTATGGCTCTGTTTCCCATGATGTACTCCAAGAAAAGGATTTTACAGGTAAGCTGTAATAAAAATCCTTTTTTTCTGCGCGTGAATATGGAATACAAATTCTCTGCAAGGGTGCAAAGAAAACAATTGTTCTCTATGTGCTTTGTTTACACCACAATGTGATGTCACGCCATGTATTTTTTTTTTTTTTTCCCCTGCTGAAAACCTGCATACACATATGTGCACAGAAAAAAAATTGGGACATGATACGGTGTGAACAGAGCACTTGGAGAACAATTGTTTTCTGTGTGCCCTTGCAAAATATGTGCAGAAAAACTTGTATCTCTACACAAGGTGTGAACGAGGCCATCTTCTATATCTTCTGTTGAAATGTGTGCTATGTTATCTGGAGGCTTAAACTCTGCCCAGGTTATCCAAACAACTTTATTGTGATTATTCCTTTTTTTTGTAGGTCTCAAGATCTGTACCAAACCTAAACAATTGTCTTGTATTTTTCCTTCTTTAGTGCATCTCCTCCCCTTTGTTTATCTTCTGCATTGAAACAGACTCAAGGACACGCCGTGAAAGGTATGCAGATATTTACACTGATTACAAGAACAGCACGATTCCTTTCATTGTTGAGTCTTAATGTACACCACAGGACGTTTTACAACCTCTCCTGAGCGATTAAACTTAACAGAGAGTAACCGATGTCTAAAAACGTCCCGTTTTGCCGCGTTTGTGTTTTAGGTTTATTTATTTATTTTTTTTCAAATAGTCGAGAATTAACAACACCCGTAAATGAAACGCAGCTAAACGTGAGTTACCGAGTTTACAAACTGTTACAGGCATTTGGCGTTTCAAATGCCTCTGAACATCCGTCCTGAACGCCTTTTTTTTTTTTTTTTTTTGTTTCCAAAAAATGCTTCTAAACTCAACTGCCTAGATAGAAACTACCCTGTGTACATGTACTGATAAGATAACCTAGAGGAGAGTTCAGGGGCAGTTGGAAATAAAACACCCAACTGCTAATAAATGTCTGTTTACCAGCAGCAGTGTACACGAAGCCTAAACCCCGGTTCACACAGGGGCGACTTGTCAGGCGACCTAGTCGCCTGGCAAGTCGCCTCCCGTTCTGTGCTACGGAACCGCTCTAATAGGAGCGACGCAAGTCGCTCCGACTTAGAAAAAGGTTCCTGTACTACTTTGGGGGCGACTTGCATAGACTTCTATGCAGAAGTCGTTTTGCAAGTCGCCTCGGAAGTAGTTTGCAGGTCGCCTCGCTGAGGCGACCTGCAAGTCATGCCGCCCCTGTGTGAACCGGGACTTAGAATATTTTTCTGTTATTATGTTGGGAAGGTGATAATCTTAAACTACCAGAGTTGCCTTTCTGGGCACAAATGCTAAAATAGAAATTTTTACATGAAAATGCATTGAAGACTTATTGTCAGAAAACAGGGGACCCATAGAATAAATGAATGGTAGTTGCCATTTTCTTCTGCTGAATGATATTGGTACAGTGTTTTTGTTTTTGTTTTTTTTGTTTTTTTACTGAAAAAAAAACAAAAAAACTTATAGGGCAGCAAGATGGTACTACTGCGCCGAATACCTAGTACATGGTCTAACACTTCCGGGTCTGGGTCACGTGCGCCGCTGGTGACCCGTTACCGCTGTGATTATACACAGCGGGAGCTGATCTGCGGTTACTGCAGACTCCATGTCCTCCAGCACCCTCCGATCATTCAGCACAGAGTCAGAATGGCGATCTTCCTATGTGAATAAGGCAGATCTCTGTTCTGTCAGTAGGGGAGAAATGGATCCTGTGTTCCTGCAAAGCAGGGACTAGTATCCATGTTTCCCCCTAGTAAAAGCGCCTAACACCGTACACAAACATACACACACTAGCTAGGCACACAGTTAACCCTTTGATCGCCCCAGTGTCATTAGTACAGTGACCGTGCATATATTTAGCACTGATCACTGTATTGGTGTCACTGGTCCCCAAAAAAGTGTCAGTGTTCGACTTGCAGTCCAGCTAAAAGTCGCTGATCGCCGCCATTACCAGTTGAAAAAAAAAATGGAAAAATATCGGACAGGTGGTCCATTTTCATCCGATCTCCCCATAGAGGGGAGTGGAACTGTCATGTCCTCTGTGCACAGTGAGCGGAGATGGACCTGTCATCCGTCTGCTCAGCGGAAAACAGCGGAGCGATTCCCGCTGAGCAAGCGGATTCCATCAAACGGAGGCGCCCGTGTGATAGTGGCCTACAGCTAAAGAATTGTTCAGTTGCAGTAATTTACTGTTTTTGTAGTAAGTTTAAATACACTTTACGCTTTAAAATTAATTGCAAGTATGGCAATTTTTTCATAGTGGCAGCGGTCCAGCAATGTATGTATGTGCCATACCTGTTGGCTCGCTGTGGAAGCTGAATTGGGCACCATTACAAAAGCAATTGCTTCTAGCTTCCAGGTCCTGTGCCAAGTGGCTGCACTGCTGCTTTTTGAACTCCATGGGTCATTGGCATGGGCACCACTCAAAGAAAACTTTACTTTTCTCAATAAATGCAGTGTTCTCTGATTGGATGAGGTGGAGGGTGTCCCCTCCCCATCTCTCCACCTTGTCCAAGCAAAAAATGTTTGCATTCATTTAGAAAATGCAAAGTGTTCCCTGAATGGCACCCATGAAGCTAGTAGCAGTGCCCATTAGTGGTTTCCAGCTTCTATGGAGATTCCACAGGTATGCATTCATCCATGCTGGAATCAATGTAAATCTGTACAATTTTACATACCTGGAATTCATTTTTAATGTTCTTACACTGCACACCTTGCTGGTACCTGTAGTGTACCATGTCCCCATTATGGAACGTTTTTTTTTATTTATTTATTTATTTTTTTTGCTTCGCTATTTATAAAGCTTTTACAAAATGATTATATTAGATATAGTATCTTCAGGAGAAGAGCAGTGGGAATACATTGAAGTAGGTGTGTTGTCATTGAATAGGATTGGCCCCCACACTGTCCTGATTTTATGCAAAGTTTTGTCTGCAGTATAGTTGCTATGGAAACTGTAAATTTAGCTGAGTCCTGAAAAATGTTCTTTTTACAGTTCAGACATAAGCTTGTGTACGTGGTAACGTGAGAATACAGATGGCTAGAATGTTCTGATACCGAGAATAAGGACACAGGATAACCAGCCAGATTACAGCAAGCAGCCGTGAAAAAGCCACATTATTTCAGTACAGTGGTTTTTGAAGTACAGCATTGGCTTCTTCAAACCGAAGGTTTGACAATATACTTGAACTGTTCAAGAACAAATTGTTCAGATGCTGTAATGGCAACTTAACCAGCCCATAGAGATTTTCTTTCCTTTCACCACGGGTGGAAGGTAAGAAAATTTCTGGATTCCCACATCAACACAGTCGGTGTTGCTGGAGGAATCTCTCCCGCAGCACTATTGTTTTCTGCTGGCGGGGGGAGCCTTCCCGGCTGGCAGAACACAATGCTTACAGCTAGCTTCTATAGCCACTGGCGGAATTCTCATGAAGAAAATCCCACAGGCTGGTTGTACCCAAGTGGATTGATGGATCCACTTGGGTATAATCAGCCTGCCAATAGATGGATCGATCCTTGGCCAGTTCTGTGATGAACTGGCCGAATTTCGATTCATGTATGGCCAGCTTTACACTCTTTGGTAGTTTCCAGTTGGCTGCTTCCCTCAGCACTGGCCATAACGATGCTTGTCTGGTGGCTCCTCTTACCCTTGCAAGATCCCACAGAGCCACCTCTTTGTATGTACTCTTGGGACCAGACTACACAACGACCTGCATATGCTGCTTACACCAACACACATAGGTAGCTCCATGGAGCAAAAAAAAAGCCCTTTTTCCAGGCCTTGTCCTCCCCTGTAGGAATAACCAGAGGCAGATCTCTTCATTGACTTGTCTCCACAATCTACACATGCTGGTCAGTGCAGGCTGGGTCCTCGGATGCCAAATGATGGTCAGGCATGTGTGCAGGTGCTAGACATGATGGGACATGTAGTCCTGAAGAATGTAAACAATTACATGGCAATTATACTGTTAGTGCACGTTCTCCAACAGGAAATTTGGGAAAGCAGCGCACAGTAATCTAGAGAATGCTTATGTTGGCCCCAAAAATTGAGTTTATATTATGTGACAGTAAATTTTATAATACTGTACTAAATTTTAAAGTCATAGTATTCTCTTGGTGAAAAATGGGAAGCTTTAGTACTACTTGGTAAACCCCATCGCCATGTCAAGATAGGAGGCTACGTGGTTGAGTTAAAGTGGTTGTAAGCCCTTACATATACCGAGTGAAGTCCTCTTCATCCTGGTAGATGGCAACAGATTTCTATCAAGTATTTCTTGGTAAGTTTTTTTTTTTTTTTTTTTTTTTTTTTTCCATTCATCCTTTCTTCAATCACATGAAGTTTGCCCGTACCGTATGTTGAAAAATAGCCCCACACCATGATGTCTCCACCTCCAAACTTCTCTGTTGGTATGGGGGAGTTTGTTGTGCCATTTAACCTCCAAACATGGTGTGTATTATGGCATCCAAAGAGTTCAATTTTGTTCTCATCTGACGAGACTATATTCTCCCAGTATTTCACAGGCTTGTCTAAATGTTGTTCAGCAAAACTTTAAACGAGCTTCATCATGCTTTTTCTAAAGCAATGGAGTGTTGCGTGGTGAGCGTGTATACAGGCCATGGCTGTTGAATGCATTACTTATTACTTTCTTTGAAACAATTGTACCTGCTAGTTCCAGTTCTTTCTGAAGCTCTCCACAAGTGGTCCTTGGCTCTTGGACAACTCTTCTGATGATTCTTTTCACTCCTTTGTCAGAAATCTTGTGAGAAGCACCTGGTTGTGGCCGGTTTATGGTGAAATTATGTTTGTGTTGTAATCCACTTCTGGATTATGGTCCCAACGGTGCCCACTGGAACATTCAGAAGTTTAGTTTCTGGAACCAGAGCCATCAGTATGTTTTGCAACAATAAGTTTGAAGGTCTTGAGAGAGCTCTTTGCTTTTACCCATCAGATGTTTTCCTGTGTGACACCTTGTAAATGGGACCCCTTTTTATAGGCCATCAGTTGAGACTGAACCAGTTGATATTAATTTGCACTGACAAGGGAGGGGCAGGATTGCTTTCTAATAATAGATTTCCGCTGGTGTCTTGGCTTTCCATGCCTTTTTGCACCTCCCTTTCTTCATGTGTTCAATGCTTCCCCCCCCCCCCCCCCCCTGTGTCATTCCATTTTATTACACATACTGTAACTTAATTTCTGAACTTATTTGTTTTGGTTTCTTTGTATGTATGGATTGCATGGGTTGTTGCTGACATTCAGTGAACATTTCATGTCAATAGCACCATTAGAAATATATTTGCCTAGAAAAATGGTGATGTGTTCAAAACTAATTTTACCCGCTGTATATTATTATTAATAATAATAATAATAATAATAATATCCACATCAGTCCCTGCCCTCAAGGAGCTTACAGTCTAAGGTCCCTAACTCACATTCGTAAATACACATACTAGGGTCAATTTAGACAGGAGCCAGTAAACCTACCAGCATGTCTTTGAAGTGTGGGAGGAAACCGCGGTACCCAGAGGAAACCCACACAGGCGCAAGGAGAAAATGCAATCTCCAGACAGGTAGTGCCATGGTTTGGATTCGAAATGATGACTCCAGTGTTGCCAGGCGGAAGTGCTAACCACTTACCAACTGTGCTGCCCCAATATAACGTCAGCTGCCTTTATTTCTTCCATCTGCTAATCATTGTGACCCATCGTTTTCACTGACAGTAATATCTGCTTGCACATTTTCCCATAGTAGGCTAAAGTGTTCGGGTTTACACTTGGCTGGTGTTGATGGACTTTTGTTTTGCTTCAGAACAGTTCTCTCTTTTATAGAAGTCAATTGGAATGCCAAAACGGCTTGAAACGGGTTAAATGCAGGTCATTTGGGCTTGGTAACGTAAATGACATTAAAACAATGGAGGATGCAATAGTCTCATTGATTAGTAAAGGGAAACCATTCTACAGAACCTGGTTTTACTGGATTGATGGGGCAGTACATGAGATAACTCCGCATAAAGAATGATAGGGGAACCCTTCAGTAAAACAAGGAAACGGGAAGGTAGGGAGACAGCGCAACAACTCTAGTGTAGTATGCCTTGCACATATGTTGAGAGATGCGTCGTCTCCAAAAAAGTGACTTCCTCGCGGCTGATGCCGGCTTATGATATTTGGTCAAACTCCATTGCCTAAATATCGGGGTTTTATAAGGATGAGATCGGTTTACAATCCCCTGGAAGCAACTTGGAAATACTGGAGTTGGTTGCTGATTTTGTTTATGTGGATTATTGTGTCCTGTCTGGGCATTGATCAGAATGTCTTGTATAGTCTGTGTTGACTATTGCCTTATTCTGCCACTTTCTAAGTTACCGTGATATCTTGCAAAAATCTAAAATAAAATAAAGAATTGAATATTACAAAAAAGTTCAGATCAACTGAATGTCAAATTCAACTGCAGTAAGTTATGAATGTCAGAAGTTTGCTGCATTTGCCCATTTAAGCCGACTTCCAGGAATTCAGCTCTTTTTGTAAAACTTTGCAGGCACACTATGAGTTAAGTCCATGGAGGTGCATGGCATCTCATGAACTCTCTATTTATATCAGACAGGTTTTTGGCTCTGCACTTACACGCTGGGCTTTGAGAGAGCAGAGAGATGCGCACAGAGCAGCTATGACTTTCCCTCCCCTCTGCTGCCCATTCAGAGAAGCCTTTGTATTTTGTGAATGGGTTTCACATAATACAAAGGCTTCTGTGATTGGGCAGGAGGAGGGGCAGTTATAGCAGCTGCACTGACTCTAATGTTGAAGATGCTGAGACCTGAAGCATCAGCGTCAGGCTCCCAGAAATAAGTGATAGCCGTCTTCCAGGAATGCAATAAAACTGTCAGATGTAAATGATAGAGATAAGCCCAAGAGATGTCATGCACCTCCTTGGACTTGACTCATAGCGTGCCCTCAATTTTTTTGATTGAATAGATTGATATCAGCGCAGCGATTGGCTCCCGGTGCTGTCAATCAAATCCAATGACGAGGGCGCTGGGGGGCAGGGCTGAGTCCGGAATTAGTGTCTGTGGACTCCGAATGCTGGACTCGTTGGTGCACCCACAAGGTAACCCCCCGGGAGAGCACTTCTCCTAGGGTGTTATCTGATGTATGGAGGAGCCGCAGAGAGAACCCAAAAGACGAGGTTCGGCCACTCTGTGTAAAGCGAACTGCACAGTGGAGGCAAGTATGATATGTTATTTAAAAAAAAAAAAGACAACCTTTACAATAAAGCTGGTTGAAAATGACCCTGAAGGTGTTCAAATTAATGCAGCACAACATGGAAAACCATTTTCTCTTTTTCTTCCAGATTCTGACATTGACGCTGCCACTGCAATGATGTTGTTAAACAGCTCTATGAAGCATGAAGCTTTGGATTGTAAGAATTGCTTTTATTTTTCTTCAGTCATGAATGATGTTCTGGCGTAGTTCCTGGAACACTTTTTAAAGCAGAGCAGTTTTAAGCAGCAGCTTATTATGTTTGAGTAATTGTTTAAATTGTGATGTATAGGCAGTAGGGATGATTTACTAAAGAAGTAGAAGCTGTTCACCTAGTTCAGTAAATTTGAATGTGGTAAAGTAGTGTTCACTTTGAATACCCAATCTTGTGTGAGGGAAAAGAATTATAAAAGCACGTGATTGAGGTATTCAAAATGAGCATCATCCTGTTCACACTTTAACCACTTCAATACTGGGTACTTTTACCCCCTTCCTGCCCAGGCCAAGCTGTACCCTGTCTTATTTTTTTTCGCACAAATAGAGCTTTCTTCTGGTGGTATTTATTCATCACTGGTGTTTTTTTATTTTTTGCTAAAAAAAAGAAACCCGAACATTTTGAAAAAACTAAGTGTGTGTTTTTTTTTGTTTTGTTTTGTTTTTTTGTTTTTTTGTTTTTTTTAGTTTCTCATCAGAAAATTTTGTAAATAAGTCATTTTCCTTCACTGATGTGCGCTGATAGACTGCACTGATGGGCATTGATGAGGAGACACTAATATGCCGCACTTTGGACACTGATAGGCTGCACTGAAAGGCGGCACAGATTGGCCTCACTGATGGGCACTGAGCATGCGCTGTGTTTGTGTGTGGGGAGCATTCGGGCGGCAGCCCAGACACCAGGACTAAATTTCTGATCGCCATGGCCTCCTGGCACCTGGGGTTTGCCAAGCCCTGTAATGAGGCATACAGAGCTGCATTCTCTTTTTTTCATTTTTATCTGCCTATCAGCGTTAAATTCGATAGTCTTGTCGATCCTGAAGATTGCTCTGTAGGGCCTATTTTAAATGAAGCCTCTTTTTCGTTACTCCTCGTGCACACTGCAGCTCAAAAAAAAAAAATAATGCTTCTACAAGCGTTTGAGCTTTTTTTTTTTTTTTTCCCCTGTAAACGCCCCTCCATGTTAAACCTACAGTATGTGTTCATACACATATAGGCATTTACAGGAGTTTAGAGACAGGAAAAATAAAAAGCATCTGTTGTGCACTCAGAGGAGCTTTTAAACATAAAAAATGCCTGATGCACTTAAACGTGGCTAAACGCATTTTAATGCTAGGCGCTTTTAGCACTTGAGCCATTTTTCATTTCAATGGCCAGACTAAATTTAATATTCTGGTCAATAAAATGAATAAACGGACAGCTCTTGACGCATCTAAACGTGAACACGCTTAATAGAAATGCAGCTTAGGAGCATTTTCGTAGCTGCTTTTCTCCTGCCAGTAGAAAGGCATTTAAAAGAGCATGCTTGTCATACTCTCGGTGGAACCTAGGGGGTTAATCCTGCGCATTGTGTAAAAAAGGCTTTTTGATCCCTTCTTCCCTGATCCTCCCCTTCTTCCACTGTGCCCAAGCCATTTCTTAATAGAACAGGGCCTTGCGGGAACGCTGCACATGCTCAGTTTTGGTGTGTATTGCTAGAGGTTTTTTTTTTTTTTTTTGTTCTTGGGGGCCAATCAGCACTGTCCAGACAGAGGGTCAGGGTTCCTGCAGCCTCATAGGACAGTCGGAGCAGAATGAAAACTCCTCCTACAAGCTTTAACTAGATACTGATAGAAGGCATAAGACTGCTATATACTGCTGATGAGAAAAGATATTTAGCAGTTTATATTTACTAAAATAATTGCATTTCCACGTTCTGTGTACTGTGGAAGACCAGATATAGTGAATGCAGGGTCCTGGGTTTAGTACTTTTAATGTAGCATACTTCAAATATTATTTTCACTAATTACAGGCTGATATCCACATTATGATAGGTTGTTAATTTAGGTCAATGTGTCTTCATGGTATTTTATTTATTTTTTCTTATATAGGTGTTTGCTGCACTATCGGAGAGACTGTCAAGCTAGCGGGAGTAGAAGGTAAGTCTTGTCACCTCCCTGTTCTTTCTTTTTATTTTTATCTGTTTATGCGCTGAACAGTTCCTGAATACAGATAAGACCATACATTCATATTTGTATAGTGGGCATTGATAAATCTAACGAAAGAATAGTTTTTCTTAAACATGGCAACCAGGTCTTATTCTAGAAACCTACAGTCTGCTGTTGTGCAGAACAGCATAATTCTAATGCCCCATACACACGATCGGACTTTCCGCCAACAAAGTTAAGTTGGCTGAAAATTTGAGAACGTGCTCTCAAACATTTGTTGGCGGAAAGTCTGACAGCAAATGTTCGATGGAGCATACACACGGTCCGCCAACAAAACCGTGGATTTTTTGTCCAAAGGATGTTGGCTCAAACTTGTCTTGCATACACATGGGCACAGAAATGGCCAACAATTAAGAATGTGAGAACGACGTACAACGAGCCGAGAAAAAAAAAAGTTCAATAGCCAGTGCAGCTCCTTCTGCTTGATTCCGAGCATGTGTGAACTTTTGTGCGACGGACTTGTGTACACACGATCGGACTTTCCAACAACAAAGTTAAGTTGGCTGAAAATTTGAGAACATGCTCTCAAACATTTCTTGGCGGAAAGTCAGACAGCAAATGTCCGATGGAGCATACACACGGTTGGACTTTCCGACAACAGGCCAACATTTCCTGTCAGAAAATCAGACTGTGTGTACAGGGCATTAGTCAAAAAGGCCCCAACAACATTGATAATTGACTCCATGTATGTGGCTTTATTTGGCCTTCTTTGTCACTATCCTGTAACAAATATGCAGACAGTGTTGTCCAGACTTTTTAGCTGCATGCATGTTCAGGTCTGAGGTTCCCAAATTGTTGCCTGGTATGAATGAGAGGCAGTTTACTAATTTTCAGGAGGGGTCTGGAATCTGCCTACAGATTAAAGCGGGTATATAGGAAATGTGTTTCAAGCCAAAAAAAACCTGTGCCGCACACCGATGCATTGAAAGTCCAATGAGCATGCAGATACAGAGATACAGCAGCACACCCTGAGCTCCCGCTAACGTATTTCCATTCCAGGGCTTAATCTCTACAATCATGCCCTGGAATTGGTGAAACTTGTTGGCACAGTGTTGTGACCTTTGCAAAGTCTGTGGCGTGTTCTGTGTGTTCTTTCTGCATGCTTAATAAAGTTCACTGGACTTTCAACATGTCATTGATATGTGGCTTTAGCACCCAGCTGCACCACAGGATTAAGCGCCTTGTATGAGGCACTTTTTTTCTTCCCTTTTTTTTTTTTGTGTGTGTGTAGATAGGGTGTGGGGGAATTCAACCTCAACGCTCCAAAATACAGTATGATACTGAGCTAATGGGTGAAAGTTAACAAAAGCTTCCAGCATGCCATTGAATATAAATGTCTATTGTATCTACAAAGCCCACACTATGGGGGAGATTTACTAAAATTTGTTCTCTCAGAGTCTGGTCAAGCTGAGCATGGTTGCCCATCATCAGCTTCTAACTTCAGCTTGCTCAATTAAGCTTTGATGATGAAACCTGGAAGCTGATTGGTTTCCTTGCAGAGTTGCACTAGATTTTACACACTTCAGTTTTAGTAAAAAACCCTGTATGAGTTAAAGTTCACACTGCACATATAAATGCATCCAACTTGTGCAAGAGTGTGTGTGTATGTGTGAGAGCACCCAGTACCACACCTAAAGGCTTACTGCAGAGATTAGATCCTCTATTCACAGAAGTCATGCAACACTTGATATAATCAGATAAAACACAGATATGCCTTTAAAAGCTATCGCCGCTTCCCTCAAATATAGATGTCCCCTCCAATTCACAGAAACACGCATGGGAAAAGAAGCTAAATACACCACACGGTGACACCATTCAAGGATGCTATATTAAATCAGTCAAACTAACATAAATATAAAATACATCACCGATGTGCATAAAAGCTGATCCTAATTTCTTGTGTGGTGACTTCACGAACATCGGCTCCACCCTACGTGTTTTGTCACAAATTACATTATCCGAGGCACAGACATTGCACTTGTCCAGCTGTGGTGGAATTACAAGTTGTATTTCAAGGCTAGTAGCCACAGGCATGACTCTTTGTAGTTTCAGCACAGCTCTAATGCCAAGGTTGCCTGTCCCTGGGTTATTATTGCTGTCTCTGGTCACACTGGGGAGACTTCACATCCTGGATAGGTGGTGCTTTTTGGGCTGGAATTTGGCTTCAACCCAAAGTGCCATTTCTTCACTGGCAATAGAGAACAGTATCGCAATTTCTATAAATGCCCATAGAGATCCTGTTCAGTTCTTGTTACACTGACTGCACAGGAAGTGAGGAATAAATCTCCCTGATGGGGACAGAGATGGCAAATAAAAGGTTTTAACTTTTCCACTGTATCTGGAGATATCATTTTGGCTTCAGTAATACGCTGCAAAAGGAACAATGCAATCAATTTGGACATGTAACCATAAAAGGTGGCTGCTGATTACCGATTTGAGGTCATTGAACCTAAAATATTGCTTTGCCCCACTTGTGTATGTTAAATATGAAGTGAGTGCAGAAAAATAACAAAATGTGACGTGCGCTTTGTGTGTTTTTAAATTTACATAGCATTGCAGATTTCCTAGTGAATAATAGTGGCATCTGTACTGGAGTTTGCAAAGATATGTGGTATAATATATCCTAAACTTTTTGTTATAGTACCGTATGTCTTGTGCTTTGTATTTTTATGTAGGCCAGAAGCCTCAGCTTCAGCTTCATAAGGCGGTGCTGCCTAAGAAACGCAATTACAGCAGCGCGTTCAAACACTGTGCGTCTCTGTCTCTTCAAGAGAGCGATTCTACAGTCGTCAACATCGATCCTAAAGAGGATCACAACTACAGTGCCAGCGGCACAGACTCTCAGCGTTGTGAATCGCGCTCCAGCGTGTCTTCCCTGTCTTCTGTCGACGAGGTGTACGAGTTCATCCCAAAGAGCAGCCGGGCAGGAAGCGACGGCAGCGAAGGATTTCACAGCGAGGACGACACCGATATGGACTACGAGGAAGATGCACTTGGCGACAGCGGCTATGCCGCACAGCCCTGTATAAATTCTAGCAAAGAACAGCATGGCAAAAAACTGCGAAATGAAGCCTGCCAAGATATCGATGAGGAGCTTAAAGAGGCCGCAGGATCGCTCCTCCATTTAGCCGGAATCCGCACGTGTCTAGATTCTCTTTTAAAAACTGCGAAAGCCCAGTCCCAGAAGCATAGAAAATAGTGAGTCTGCCTGCCTGCAAAGTTTTTTCTTCAATCAGTTGTACTTTTTTTTTTTTTTTTTTTTTCCCCCCACCATCAACTCAAAGCGTGGCAATATTTTTCAGCCAGTTCTTTTTATTTTTTTCCCTCTAGGAGATCAAAGCCATAAAAAAATTAAGCTTATTTTGTATTTGTTTTGCTTGTTCTCAGCTAGCTTGACTTGTTTGTTCTCCTATAATTACTGCCTTAGAATAATTCACTTTTTTTTATTTTTTATTACATAGCAGGAGTGCATGACGTGCAAACTTCCTAAAAATAAGCTATTTCTTCATATTAAAATGTACCCGACTCCATGGATTCCTGAAATCGTGACGCAACCCTCACTATGAGCTGCTGACGTAATATTGATATGTTATGTGTTTTTTTTTCTTTTGGACATTACGCGGCAAAGTGATAAAACACTGCAGTATTAGGGATACTTTTGCCAATTATTTATACGTGAATTAGTAACAAAGGTGCTGAGTGCACACGAGTAGAATAATTGTAAAGAATTCCTCCCCTCCTTCTGTATTTCATATGAACTGAATGATATGGTCTTTGATAACTTGAACACCAGACTGCGATTTGACTGAGAAATTTTCATCTGTATGCGTATTTCTAAAACAGCTGGACGAATTCTAAGAGGTAGGTCGCCATGTGGGCCCATAAACTGGTGTCCTATCTTTCCTGTTCTCATTGAAGGCACCCGGTTACCCAGCATGTTGACTTCCTAATTTTGGAGTAGCAAGCTCCTAAAGTTTCCAAGAGTTTCCCCACCTCTTTACTTATGTTCATCCAACACGCTTCATTGCTTGCAAATTTTTTACTTTGTCATTCTCACAGCTCTGATCTTGTATATGTGTGTGTGTGTGGCAAAGATGCATCTCCTTCCATGACTCTAACCACACTCCATTTGTAAAATATAGTAACTAAATAAGTGCATGCTAGTTAGACACTGGTTAAACATTGCTTTGCGCATTAACTATAGTATGACATGTCGGTGTGCTGTCAAAAGGCTTTGCTCTAAGTTAGCGAGTGTGTGTGTGTGTGTAATGGGTATTTGTAATGCCCGTTTTGGAAGACAAACTAATACTCAGCATGAGTTAAGGTCTGTATATATGGGTTAAATGATTAACGTATATTTCAACATTTGTTTAGATTCATTAGATATCTACTAATTCAGCAGGTTGGGTGGTTTTTTGAAAGTTGCAGCTTGAGGTGTATGAGCTGCTAATGCATCAGGGAATGAAAGTCTTGGTGGTGGAAAATTGGCACTGGGTGACCCCCCCCCCCAGATTGTTCAGGTATTAGAGAGTGTCAGATGAAGGTCTTTGATTCTCAGATGTGTTGATAGCAAATTCCCCAGATCACCAGAATTGGTGTTTTTAAGCTAAGAACTCATGGTAGTACGAGTAGCCCCTGGATGGGCTGTTTAAAAATGCTACTTAGCTTTTAGCACATCTTAGTCACCAGATACACTTGTAACGGCCAATAAATTCCCCCAATTGGCCTCGGTACACACTGCCGTGACTTAAGATCCTACTTGTGAGACCCCAAGGCGCATGACATCTGAAATCCCATGTTAGTCAATGAGAGCTGTCTTAATTGGCACTACTGAAATCACTCCGACTTCAGAAAAGGTTCCTGTATTATTCAAGGTGACTTTTATCCGACTTGTGCCCATAGACTTTAATAGGAGTCGCCTTCAAGTCGGATCGTCATCTATATTGGTGTGATTTGGATCCGACAATACAGGAAGATTACCCAGGCATTCCCTGCGGTATAGCCCCCTCCTTCGCTTTAAAGTCACATCAAAGTTGTACTCAAATCGCTAGGAAGTCGCCTGGCAAAGTCGTGCCATAAGTTGGATAACTTTGAGGTCGCAGTAGTGTGAACCGAGCCCTTAGAGTTTCGCTGGTTAGTAAGCATTTTTTGGGCATTCCACAGAACTGTTTGATGAACCTTGCGTTTTCGGAGAGTCATAGCCCTTGTTCACACAGGAGTGATACGCCAGCGTGAGGACCATGTTTACCCCCATGGGTATGCACAGATGTTCATTGGGGTTGCACCAATATCTGTATCCATGGTGAAGCATGTGCATGGTCCACAGCTGCTGCTCATAATTTCAATGAAAAAAAAACATCGGACTTCAATATGAGTTCATCCAAAATAGAAGGGAGCAAAAACATTTGAAAAGCCCACTGACTCAGGTTAGTCTGCTCATGACAGATGAAGCTACCCTCCAGTGGGTACCCCAGCAGGATACCAGAAAAAAAAAATCATTGCGTAGATGGAAGGAGCACCAGACCAAATGATGAGTACAAATTCATTAATTGGTATTGTGCTAAAAGACAACCAGCATGTTTTGGTGGTTAAATGACTTTGATCCCTGAAACACATTAGCTGTCTTTTAGCATAATACCATTAAATGAATTTTGAACTCTTATCATTTGGTCTGGTGCTCCTTCCATGTACGCATGTTTTTTTTTTTTTTTTGGTATCCTGCTGGGATGGCCTTGTCTGTCATGAGCAGCTTAACCCAGTTTGACAACCATATAGGTGCATAACTTCTTCAAATGCACACTGTCTACATTTGGGACTGTACACCCACATGGATGCCTCTGTGTCCCAATTGACAGGAATGGTGCTGCCTGCAAGGGGATGCGCAGAACTACCTGTGCAGATAAACATGGCCCCTTACATAAGGCCATAAAATATCAGATCTTCCTACTACCCACAGTCCCTTTACCTCGTAAAGTAGTGGTGTAGATGGTATTGAGTTGCATATTATTAATAGGATTTTTCTTGAATGCCTGGTAAAATTTGGTTGAATTTAAACTTCTGTACATACAAAGTCTTAGGGGGATGAGTGTGGGGTCCCTAGTGGGAGTTGGGGGGACATTGGCCTGTTCAATGGAGTGCTTTAATTGAAGCGGATTGTATTTAACATGACAGAGTGACGTAGAGGTAGAGAAATATTCATGGCCTTCTGTGAAATGGATGCACTGAGATTGTTGATTTGTTTCTGCCACGCTTTATCATTGTTTCTGTGTAAGTTACACATATTATAATCTTGAAAACATATGCTTCATTACAAGGTCTGTCCTTCTGAAGAAGAGTTTCCACTGTAGGTCAGTGTTGGGCTGAATCACCCATCAGCTTCTTTCATTCAGTGACTGCTATGATCCAGTTTCCTCTTCAGGCAGCTCTCCTCTCATCGTGGGGTCAGACTTCTCCCTCCTGCCTTTTCTGTAATGGAAAGTCTACCATGGAGAGGAGCACTTGCCTATCTACATTCGCTCTGGCGGCTAAAAGGCTGCCAGAATCTCTAAACATAAAAGAAGCTGGTGGGCGATTTTGTGTTTTTCCAGCATCAAATGAGCTATAGGTTTTCAATGGGTGATCCTTAAAGCCCGACTCCTTTTTTTTATTAAATGAAAGCATGTGCAGCATGCAATCTTCACCTCTTCTCTGGTACTGTCCCCTGCAGACTCCTTGCTCTGTGGTCCAGGACCAGTCTTCTTCTGGATTTAAGGACACACAATGAGCTTCCTGTGAACTTAAAGCAGTATTAAACCCAAAAGCAAATATTTATTATATTACAGCTTACCAATTCTGGGATGTGATGACTGCATTTGTTTCCTTTTTTTTAAAATACTAAAATCAAACATGTTATACTTACCTGCTCTGTGTAATGGTTTTGCACAGAAAAGCCCAGATCCTCCTCTTCTCAGGTCCCTCTTTGGTGCTCCTGGCCCCTCCCTTCGGTTGAGTGCCCCCACAGCAAGCAGCTTGCTATGGGGGCTCCTGAAGCACAGCTCTTTGTGTCCATTCAGACACGGAGCCACGGCCCATCCCCTCTTGCCTCAATGGCTCACTGATTTTGTTTGACACAGCAGCGGGAGCCAATGCATTAAGATAAGAAACCTTCTGCCTTTACAACCACTTTAGGGGGTTGTAAAGTGATTTCTTATATTTTCATCTGTCAATCAAGCCAGCAAATCTGTTTTTACAGCACAAACTGTCAAGCAGAATGTATTTTCAATGGATGAGACAAACCACTGAACACTGGCAGGGATGATTAAAATGATCAGCTTTTTATTTATCCAAGTAAAACCTTTATCCCTAAGAGAAAAAATTCCGTAATGGGTAAAAAAGTATGAGCAATTTTTGTTAGCGCATCTTAATCTGCTAATACGTTTAGCACTCCCCCCCCCCCCCCCCCCCCCTGATTGACAATGTTGCTGTGCCTCCTGTTTTCATTCCTCCAGAGTTGTCTCCCTAATACAGGAGGTGTGTTACTGGCCAGATCAACAAGTAAAGACAGAGGGGGAAAAGCTAAAAACTGATGCAGCCCCCACATCTAATGTAAGCTACAATATATTACATTTTTAGTTTTGGGGGTTCAATACCACTAAGCTATCATGGACACTGAGAGGAGAACTTCAATCAGATGTGGTGACCTAAATGTTGCTCTGTGCAGGAGTAAGGAGCACTGATGCCAAGGGAGAAGAAAGGACTCCTGATATCATTTGACCAGCCAGATAACTGCTGGATTTAGGGTATATGTATTCTGTGTATTTTTACAAGGTGCAAGGAGAAGAGTGGTTGGGAAAAGGTTAATCTGGGCTTAAAGCTTTACCCAGCACTGGGAACCTATCCCCATCCCATAGTCGAGCATTATAAATCCTCAATATCCTTAATGTACTAAGGTTACTGCTTTCAAATAGTCGTTTTTGCAAGAGACCATTCAAATGGCACTTCCAAGTTTATAGAAGAGTAGTACAAGTTTTTTTTGGGTCTGAGTCAAAGTGCTTTGGTCTCTTGTTGATGGGCAGCTTGCTTTCGACATCCATTTGAGACTCTTCTGAGATCATTCAAAATTCATTGTTGGTAGATTTGACATGCGATTGACTTCCTTCTGACCTGCTTTTGCATATACTTGCTGGGGAGAGAACTAGTTCTGACATAACCAAAGCCTGTCCACACAGACATAAGGCAGCCTGGTGATGCTTCAGACCTCAAAAAAAAAAAAAAAAAAAAAGCTCAATAATAAAAACTATGCATGCAATGCAGAGACCCATAGCGGACAAGTAAACCTCCTTTACGGACTTGGATCCGGATATTCTGGGTTATTGCACATCATCATAGTACTGCTTTTATTGAATGGCCTGTGACTACATCCTCGTAGCTGTATATCCGCAGTGTGCGATGTGGGACCCTGCTGCACAAGATTTGGAGTGAGATTTTGTGATATCAATACTGAGGTGATTGCTGGAGAGGAAATTGAAACTGTATGCATCTCTCTGCTTCTGCCTCATTCCTTCTATAGTTCTTTGCTTTGTGAACCTCTTCTGCTGCTTCTTAATTCTTACTCCATCAGTCATTAGATCACTGGTCTTGTCATGAGGAAGCAAAGCTCTGCCTCTTATCTAGATGACCAGTCCCCACACAGAAGCACAGTGCAAAGTAAAGGCATGGTAAGGGCTCATGCACACTGCAGCTCAAAGAAGCTGCTCGTACAGGCTTTTCAACTTTTTTTTGAGCTCTTGTTTTTTTTTTTCTGCCTGGAAATTATCCTCTATCTTAACCAATGTGTCCATGCACCCTGTGGCTTTTTCAGGGGTTTGCGGGCATATGCTATTACAGGCAGAGTAAGATCTTTGAGAGGAGCTTTCGAGCAGAAAAGTTGCCTAAGTGCCCAAAAAATGTGCGAAAAAGAGCATTAAAAAGCTCACAGAAGCTCAAACGCACACAAAAAAAATGGGGGAAAAAGGAGCTAAAACGGAGGGAAAAAAAAAAAAGCTTATGCTCCAAATAAGCTCAAAAACAAAAAAAAGTGCAAAAGAGCCCAAAAAAGTACGAGCTTCTTCAAGACGAAATAAAAGCTCAAATGCCTGTAAAAGCAGCTTTTTACTTTTTTGAGCTGCAGTGTGCATTAGCCTTTAGTAATGGGGAAAAGATCAGCTGCAGGGGGCCTATAGGCAATACTGGTGACTAGTCCTTTGCCCCTTTTTTTCGGGACAGCTGCCAGAGTTCAGGTCTCTGTATTGATGCCGAGATGAGCAGCTATGGCGGCAGCCCACACATCCAATTTGGAACTGCTGAAATGCATTCTGCTGCTGGAAGCTGGTTGGTTTATTAATTAAGCCAATTGCAGCATCTTTTAGGTCTCTTCTTCAGGTTCAAGACATCTACTATGTATAACTTGGCATTTTTCTTGTTTGTGTAAGTTGAAGGCTTTGTTGGCTGTTGGCATCTGTTATAAACCCGGTTTGTGTGACATGTTTTAAAGTAGGTTGTACCCGAGCTCACCCAGCATACGAAATGCACATTCATTTATAGGGAGATGCTTCACAATGTTGGCTGCAAGTTCTAATTGTGCTCTTTTAGGTGCTTCCATCAACATGTAAATATTAAGAAAGGTTGTAGTCTCTGAATATAACCTGACCCATATTCACTGGCCATGTTCTGTAAATACTTAGAATTTTTTATTTTTTCTTGAATTACCATGTCTGCAAAAAAAAAATAAAGATGTTTCAGGGCAGGTAAAATTAGGTAAAAAATATTGTTCATTTTTGAAACGGCCAATCAGTCCGTTTAATGTGCACTTAAGCAATAGGGATTTTGGGGTAAAGTTGTGCCCCCGGTTAAGTTGGATGTCACTGAGGGGATAGAAGCGGGCATTCTAAGCTCACTCAAAGTACAGATCGAACAATGAGAGAATTGCTCAAGCAATGGTTGCTATAGATTACGCCTGATACACACTAGCAGTTTTTTTTTTTTTTTTTTTTCCATTCAACCCAGCTGAACGAAAAGAAAAAAACTAAAGAGCTTGGGAGGAGCTGCAGTACTAACTATCTGATGTTAGTATAGCAATCTCCCTGCTGAGCTTTTGTGTTCTGACGGAGGGTGGCCCCAGCGCCAGAACCTGATCGGATGCCGATGAGCAGACCTTTTTGGGTCATGCCCCTTTAGACAGAATCCAGACACGGGCCAAATGTCTGATATCGACCTGTGTGTACGGGGCTTTACTGTGCTTCAAGCGGAACTAAATCCATCAATTTTAACAGTTTAAAAAAGTTACACGTCAATGCAACTGTCTTATTGTTAGTGCTCTCAACTGTCAAACCATCCAATGGCTGGTGTCATAACTGATCACATGTGCAGCATAATGGCAGTTGAAGATCAAACAGGCCAAGATGGCAGCTTCTTTGGCCGAAAACGATAGGGGGGTTTACTTCCACTTTAAAGTGGAACTAAACCCATCAATTTAACAGTTCTATTCCCAGCATGGGATTGCTAACTGTCACATTTGCTTGTGTTCTCAACTGTCACAACCATTAAATGGCTGGTGTCATAACTGATCACATGTACAGCATCATGGCAGTTGAAGATTTAACAGAAGTAGCTTCCTTAGCTGAAAAAGATTGGAGGGTTTAGTTCCACTCTAAGCATTGATGTTGGCCTTCTAAATGACAACAGCATCTGGAGAAGCTTTGTACTGGCCATACACAAGGCCATTTTATAGTGGTTTGGAAACCTTTACCCACAGTTGTTCCCCAGTTTTCACACACTGCCTGAAAATGGGGTGTCACTCAAAGGCAATTCTCTGCCTTATTTGTATTGCTTAGAATGAGGAAACATTTGTGGACGTGGTTTGTATGTGTGGGGCACACATCAGTTTTCAGGCAATTTTTACCAACCTTCAAACACAAAGAATGGATGAAGCGTCAAAGCGACCTACCGCCAAAAAAAACAACCACCCGTAAATGAGTGAAAACTCTACACTCTTGAAAAATGGTTGCAAATTTGCGGTTTGTGACACTTGCATTATGCTATCATTCACTAATAGTTTTGATGGCTAACTGTTGTGATAGTAGGTTGCACTGATTAAATTCAATCATTCTTGTGATCAAAAGATTGTAATGTAGTGAAAACTACCGCTTGTTAATGTGTCTAACAAGCAATTGGGCTCTTTTTGCTGAGTATTTCCATATAAATACACTGCTGTCACTTTAGCTAGAACTACACTTTTGCCACAAGTTGTGGACTTGTGCTTGTCCCTATAGGCCCCAAAAAATGCCAACTTGATGGGTCACCATTTCTGAAGATAAATCCAAGTTCAAGAAGCATGGCCTGAAGCCTCCTGGCTCCTTGTTTTATATCCTGCTTTTGCAGTGAGCAAGCTGCTTATGGCCACCACTAATGGTCAGTGTTGATACTTTTGGTGGATTCTCTGATTCTAGTGGCTGGGAATGTCTATCTCGCAGCTAATCGGGCTGTAAGAATGGGGCCAGGAGGTTCCAGGCCACATTGCTGGTAACTGGACTTCTTGGAAAAATGTTTGCAGGCGCTGGATGGCCAAGTACAATCCCATTATGAAGGAAGTGCAGCTAAACCGTAGGAGCTTACTCAGTAAGGGAGCAATAATTAAAACAAAAAAAAAAAAAAAACTGCTATCCAGATTTTATTAAAGTCTGGGCTTATTAGAAGTGGCTTATTGCTCTTTGCCCAACCTTATTGAATACCCTTGCTTGAGTAACCAGCGATTTGATAGCAATTTTTGATCCTTCTCCGTTTTTGCTTCAAAATTGTAGATTTGCATAGAGCTTGGTGTTCTCTATGCAGTAGTAATGTCTTGTCCACGAGGATGAGTAACAAACCTGTCCTGCCCTCATCCTTATTCCTTTTCTAGTGAGGAAATGAGATCTTCAATTGGTTGTAATGTGAAATAGAATGTTAGAGCTACTGATCTTGGAGTACAGTTAGGCCACTTAAAAATTCCTTATGGAGTTCAGGATATAGATCCTTCACTAGGTGTAAATTACACCTATTTGCCTTCCAACATGTGTGATTTTTTTTTTTTTTTTAATTTTATTTTCACTTTTCCAAATTTTTATGCTCGTGTATATAGTGTAACTATCGTAACTTGGGGGAAATCTTAATGGCTTGTAAGGGGCTCATGTTCAGTGATCCAATATCGTTAACCCTCATTTATTTGTTAATTATAAGTTGCTTTGGACATACTGATATATATATATATTTAAAATAAAAGACAAAAAAAAAAAGAGGGAAATGAATCTGCAGGGATATTTATGGGTCTTTGTAAACAGGGCTTTCTGTGCACATGTTTGAATTATACTGAGCTTCATTCACTGCAAGGTGAACAGTTTGTAGCAGGTGCTGCTCATAGGGTTCAATGGAAGACTGTTAGATTTTTCGTATTGCTTTGGGTGAGACGCCTATTGTGAATTTTTTTGATCCTATGAAAGATGGCTGCATCATCATTGCATGCATACCCAAATGCATTTATAATAAAACCCAGATATTCCACCCCACACAATCCCAGTGATCCCCAGTAGATAATTATTGGAGCAAACTGACTGCACGTACGGTGCAGGCCAGGATTCTGGTTATTCCTCGAATGTCAAACTGTCCACTTATAGCAGAGTTCTGCCCCCCTCCCCTCCATTAATTAAAAGGCCGCAGCTACACTGTAGCTGCTGACTTTTACTATTCAGGCACTTACCTGAATTTGCTCTCGGGTGCTGGAGCCGGTTTCCTTCTGCGCATCCGTAAATCTTACTGCGCTCTGTGAATGGGCCGGCTGCGGGGAGAAGAGGGGTGGGGGGCAAACTTCCGGCTCACTTTGCCGCAAACTGAGCTGGAAGTGGGAGCGGCCACCTGTCAACGCCAGGTCCCCCCCCCCCCCCCCCCCAAGGTGCCAAATGTGGCAGCAGACCGGGGATGGGGGCGGACAAGTGGAGCTTCCCCCTTTCGGGTGGAGCTCTGCTTTATTATAGCTTGGCCATACACAGGTCAAATTTCTTACTTTGGGCTGAATAGAGGAAAATCGGTCATTTCCCCCATCCACACCCTGAGGAATCTCCACTGCCAGCTATTGTATTCAGCAAACCACATCTGCCTGAATACAGTGGCCACTGCCAAACGATGACTGCATCTAATAGTCACTGGTCGGCTGATAATTTTCCACCCAGCTCATCCGTTTTTAAAAAAAATTTTTTTTATTTTTGTTGAGCTGGATGGTGCTGGCTGGTCCCTTATACTGGGGATAGCAAGTCTGGACCTCTGCTGGGTAAGCTGAAATGCTAGTTTTATTTATGCCAGATGCAGCTGACAAATGTGATCCCCTGACGCTGAGTATTCGAGTTCTGGCGAAGTGAAGGAACATGCTCCTCACTCTCCCACCTTCTACTTTTCCATTCAGAAAACATCTCGTATTCTATTTACAGTATACAAGGCATTCTGTGAATGGACAAAGGAAGAGGAGGGGCGGGTAAACTGTAGGATCTCCCCTTTGTCCATTCACAGAAAGTCCTGTATTATTAGAACAAGAAAATACTAGACCTTTTATGAATGAACTGGGGGGGGGGGGTTAGAGAGTGAGAGACCTGTTCCTTCACTGTATTATTGCTGGAGTTCTCC